>JAQQTO010000055.1:28737500-29337500 GCA_029884595.1 Ormosia semicastrata | reverse complement strand
CAGAGTCACCCGGTCCAAGCATACTTTAGCAAAAACGTAAATAGAAAGAGAAGTCATGGACACATTCAGGAAGGTGGAAATCAATATTCCCCTCCTAGATGCAATCAAGCAAATTCCCAAGTATGCCAAATTCCTTAAGGAGTTGTGTACTCATAAGAGAAGACTTAAGGGTACTGAGAAGGTTAGTATGGGCAGAAATGTTTCTGCGATGATTCAGCCAAGCATGCCAAAGAAATGCAAAGATCCTGGAACTTTCACAATCCCTTGCACTATAGGCAATTCTAGATTTGGCCATGCAATGCTAGATTTGGGTGCTTCTATCAATGTCATGCCTATGTCAGTGTATAAGTCTTTGAACATTGGCACCTACAACCCACTGGTATAGTGATTCAGTTGGCAAACAGGACCACTGCTCATCTTGTAGGAGTGCTGAAAGATGTGTTAGTTCGGGTGAATGAGCTAATTTTTCCAGCGGACTTCTATATTCTGAACATAGAAGATGAGTCTTCAACAAACCATGCTCCATTGATCCTAGGCAGACCTTTCCTCAAGACAGCCAAGACCAAGATAGATGTGCATGCTGGTACCCTTTCCATGGAATTTGGTGACGATGTGGTACAATTTAACATTTTTGAGGCCATGAGACATCCCCTAGAGGAGCATTCTTCTGTTTTCCATGTTGATGTGATTGATATGCTAGTTGACGATGCTTATCTTTGATATTTATCTTTGAATTTCCCGATATTCTTGATTTTCTGGATTCATCACTTGTGATATATGTGTTAGGCAGTGATAATCTTGAACCATGTCTTTGCATGTCTTTGAGATTTATGCAAGATTATGAGTGATGATGCAGTGCTTATTTGATGATGCAAGATATGAAAATATGAGTCAAAATTATGTCAAATTTAATGTCACTTGAGTTGCTTGTTTCAAATAGCTTGCTTTGCCTTCTATTGTGCATCCCCATCCTTAGAGCTAAAAACTTTGCGGACCACCTTAAATATGCATATTTGGAAGATGGTGAGAAGTTGCCAGATGATTGTCGCTAAGAATCTACAACTTGAACAAGAAGAAAAATTGCTGCAGGTTTTGAGGCAGCATAAGCGAGCCATCGGATGGACACTTGCAGACATTCCTGGTATTAGTCCCTCCATATGTATGCATAGGATTTTATTGGAGGAAGGTACCAAGCCAGTGAGGCAGCTCCAAAAGAGACTAAATCCCCTGATTCTGGATGTGGTGAAGAAGGAAGTGACCAAGCTGCTGCAAGCTAGCATTATTTATCCCATATCTGACAGTAAATGGGTGAGCCCAGTGCAAGTGGTTCCAAAGAAATCTGGAGTCACAGCAATTGTAAATCAGAATAATGAGCTCCTACCCACAAGAATCCAGAACAGTTGGCGGGTGTGCATTGATTATAGGCGGCTTAACCAGGCCACTAGGAAAGATCATTTTCCATTGCCTTTCATTGATCAGATGTTGGAGAGACTGGCTGGCAAGTAGCATTACTGTTTCTTGGATGGATATTCGGGCTATTTTCAGATTCATATAGCCCCAGAAGACTAAGAAAAGACCACTTTCACCTGCCCATTTGGAACATTTGCATACAGGAGAATGCCCTTTGGTCTGTGTAACGCTCCGGGAACCTTTCAAAGGTGTATGGTCAATATCTTCTCTGAATTTTTAGAGAGTTGCATAGATGTGTTTATGGATGATTTTACTGTCTATGGCTCTTCCTTTGATGCATGTTTGGATAGTTTGGATCGGGTTTTGCATAAGTGCATTGAAACTAACCTTGTCCTGAATTTTGAAAAATATCATTTCATGGTAGAACAGGGTATAGTTTTAGGGCATATAGTATCTAGCAAGGCTGTTGAGGTAGATCCTGTAAAAATAGATGTCATTTCATGCCTATCTTACCCCACATGCGTGCGGGAGGTTTGTTCTTTCCTTGGTCATGCAGGTTTCAATCGGAGGTTCATAAAGGATTTTAGCAAAATTGCCCTTCCACTGTCCAACTTGTTGCAAAAGGATGTAGAGTTTCACTTTGACCAGAGATGTAAGGATGCCTTCAATCACTTGAAGCAAGCATTGACCAGTACACCTATCATCCAGCCACCAGATTGGACACTCCCATTTGAACTCATGTGTGATGCCTCTAATTATGCATTGGGAGCTGTCCTTGCACGAGAGTCGGCAAAGTACCTCATGTCATTTCCCATGCTTCGAGGACTTTAGATGCTTGCCAAGCCAACTACTACAACCAAAAGGAACTTTTAGCAATTGTTTTTGCTTTAGATAAATTTCGATCATATTTGCTTGGTTCTAGAGTGGTTGTATTTTCAGATCATGCAGCTTTGAAGTTTCTCCTGAAAAAGCCCGATGCAAAGCCTAGGTTGATTAGGTGGATGTTGCTCTTACAGGAATTTGATATTGATATCAGAGATAAGAGTGGAGCAGAGAACCTGGAGGCAAATCACTTGATTCAGATTGAGAGAGAGGCAGATTCTTCTCCTATCCATGATGTCTTCCCTGATGAGCAGCTTTTCAAGCTGCAAGGTAACATTCCTTAGTTTGCTGATTTGATAAATTTCTTAGTTGCTGGTGTTTTCCCTGCACATTTTATTAAGGCTCAGATTGATAAATTGAAGAGTGAATCAAAATATTATGTGTGGGACGACCCTTATCTGTGGAAATTTTGTAGTGACCAAGTCATTAGGAGATGTGTGCCTGATAATGAATTTCATTCTATTCTTAGCTTTTGTCATACACTTGCATGTGGCGGTCATTTTGGTCCCCAAAGGACTGCTAGGAAAGTTTTGGAATCTGGATTATATTGGCCCACTCTATTTCATGATGCATATGTGTTTTGTAAATCTTGTGATCAATGCCAAAGAACAGGAAACACTTCTCGAAGGAATGAGATGCCCCAGAAATCCTTATTGTTCTGTGAGATTTTTGATGTATGGGGTATTGATTTTATGGGACCCTTTCCTGTTTCTTTTGGTTTTGTTTACATTTTGCTTGCTGTTGATTATATATCCAAGTGGGTGGAGGCGAAAGCTACTCGGACTGATGATTCCAAAGTTGTTGTGGATTTTGTTAGATCACAAATTTTCTGCAGGTTTGGAGTTCCGAAGGCCATCATCAGTGATCAGGGTTCACATTTTTGTAATCGAAGCATGGAAGCTTTGATGAAAAAGTATGGGGCTTGCACGAGTTTCTACACCTTACCATCCCCAGACTAATGGGCAAGCCGAGGTTTCCAACAGGGAGATCAAGCGGATACTCCGAGAAGACAGTTCAACCTAACAGAAAGGATTGGAGCAAGAGGCTTGAGGATGCTTTATGGGCTTACTGGAATGCTTATAAGACACCAATCGGGATGTCTCTGTATCGGATTGTTTTTGGAAAAGCCTGCCACCTGCCGGTGGAAATTGAGCATCGTGCATTCTGGGCGGTGAAAAGGTGCAACTTGGAACTAGATCAAGCAAGTATAGAGAGGAAGCTGCAGCTGCAGCAATTGGAGGAGATCCCCTTGGAGGCTTATAAAAGTTCCAAACTTTATAAGGAGAAGACCAAAGCCTTCCATGATAAGTTGATTATGAGGAAAACATTCGAGATTGGTCAAAAAGTTCTCCTCTATAACTCCCGCCTCCGACTCATGCCTAGCAAATTAAGGTCTAGATGGGATGGACCATTTATTGTTACTAAGGTTTTTCCTTCTGGTGCTGTTCAGATTAAAAGTGAGGTCACTGCCAAAGCTTTCATCGTAAATGGACACCGCCTCAAACAGTATCATGAACTTCCAGAGAATGCAGAAATGGAGGTGATGAACCTTCTCCATCCGCATTATGAATAAAACAAAGAAAAAAGAAAAAAAAAAGAAAAAAGAAAAAAAAAAATAGCTGTGTGCCCGACAATGAGGTAGATAGTGACATTAAATTTTGTCACTCGGAAGCATGTGGAGGTCATTTTTTCTTCAGCGACAACAACAAATGAAAATCTTGCGGTATGGATTTTATTGGCCTACTTTATTCAAGGTCTGTTACACCTTTTGCAAAAGCTGCAAAAATTGGTCAAAAAAGTTCTGCTTTGAGATTATCATCTACACCTACTCCTTGGAAAATTAAGATCTAGGTGGCGCGGTTCTTTTGTTATCAAACACGTGTATCCTCTAGGGCCGTAGATATTGAGGATCCTAGGAATGGTAATGCGCTTAAAGTTAATGGACAAAGACTCAACAATTCCTGAAAAACCAAGTTCTTGAGTTCTTTGTGTTACCGGTTAAGTGGCGGATACGGTACTCAAGTGACTCTCAAGTCGGTTTATTTTTCGGTTTCCCAAAATAATGAATCATTCTTCTCCTTCAAAATGGATGTCATTCTTTCAAACTGAGTAAACATTTTCCTTCTCTTCCTCAAAATGCTCTGAGAAAAATCTCCAAAGTTCGATGTGAAAGATTGAGACTAATGCACAAAGGTATGCCAGAAGATGTCTGTTGGATAATTGAAGCAAAGGTCCGATTAGCAGATGAGTCCTCAATTTCATTTGACTCATATATGCCCTGGTCTTGGAAGAATTTCATATTCTAAAAGGAGAAGAGCAAAAAGGTTACAAGTCTGTCACAAATGTGGACGATGGAACTGTAACAAGCGATGTCGTACTTTGGGGATGGTTTCCGCAAATAGAGAAGATAAAATTTTCTTCATTAAGAATGGACTGAGTAAGGAGTCATTAGATGATATCTTATTGACTCTTGAGACGTATTCTTGTGGATTGGTGTATCGTGAAATTCTTAAATTGTGGAATCTCTTCAAGGATAAAAAAAAACGCTACAGTCTTGGAAATCTGACTCTAAAAGACCCTGTTTGCCAATTTATAAGAAAATTGGATGGGAAGCTTATCCTCGACTCATAGAAGACGTTTAAGCCACATGGACGTTAAACCGAGGCGGATGTGAGCCATATCCACAAACAATCTATACGTATCATCCTCTTCTTCTTCTTCATGTCATCTTTCAAACAAAAACAAAAAAACAAAAAACAAAAACAAAAAAAAAAAAAAAAAAAAAAACAAAAAAAAAAAAAAAATAAAAAAAAAAAGAAAGAAAAGATTCTCTCGTTTCTTAAATTCAACCTTTTCTGACAACCGTCAACCTACCCTTATAGGTGCAATTATTCCCCTTTCCATTCTTTTTCTTATTTAAACACTCAATTTTCTCCATTTTCCTTCAACTCAGAAACACTCAAAGAAAGGAAGAGTATAGAATGGGGCCTTCTATTCATAACCTCAAAAATGTCTGTATTTTTTATGGGTCGAGTTATGGGAAGGGATTAGAGTTTATGCTAACGCAGCTAGCACTCTTGGTCGATCACTTGCTGCGAGGAATATTCATCTTGTATATGGGGAGGTTGTCGTGGGTTAATGGGGGGCTCAGTATCACTTTCTGCTTTTATAGGAGGCAATCGTTTTAGGTGTTATTCCTAAACCTTTAGATGAAAATAACATCACTTTGGAAAGACAGGTTGGAGAAGAAATTCGAGGTAACATCTATGCATGGACGAATGAAAACAATGGTTGACAATTCGATGCATTTCTTGTCTTACCAGTGGTTTTGGTACTTTGGAAGAAATTTTTCAAGTTGTCTCTTGGGTGAAATTTGAACAACATCCACTATAAACCCATTGGTTTGTTGAATGTTAATAATTTCTTTGATCTTTTGTTATATTTTCTTGACAAAGCTGTGGAACAGAAATTTATCACTCCTTCGGTAAGACAACTTCTTATCTCTGCCTCCACTATTGATGAGCTCATTGCTAAATTAGAAGCTTTTGAGTATGTACCTGATAAGGTATTGGCTCAGATAGATTGGTCAACAGGAAGCAGCGAAGGAAGTAACAAGAAAAGAAAGCCAGATCTGGAACTTCATCTTTAATGGGTTTGATTTTATTGTATTTTATTTCTGCTTAAATTTGTGTCAGCTTTCTCCAACAGGTAATATCTTCTATCCTTTACTCATCTATATTTTAACATTGAGGACAATGTTGTGATCTAGTTGGGGGGAAGGATAGTTGACCAAAAAAAAATTTTTGTTGTTGTTTTGTTTGGAAAGTATGATATGATTGTTATGGACTTATTAAACCAATTAGTGATGGCGGAGTAAGGAGTAATTTTACTCTTAAGACGCATCTTAATTGGTGGCAGAGTAAGGAGTTTTTTTTAGGTAGTAATTAATTAGTATTAAATTGTGGAAGTACTAAAATTTTATTATTTGATTTCTTTTCAGGGTCTGATACGGCACTGACAGTGTGCTTCTTTTCTGCTTAGCGTTGATTCACTTCTTATCAGGTTGTGTTGCTCTTTTCTATATCTCTCTTTCACATTGAGGGCAATGTTATATTAAGTGTGGGAGAGATATTTTAGCATTTTTTTTGTTTTTGTTTAAAAAAAATCAAAAAAAAAAAGGTTCATTGCATGATTGAATAACTTTTCTCCCTTCTTGAACTGATATGCTTGGTGATGGATGATTGAATTGATGAATTGAGTTTGATGGATGCATACCTTGTGAGATTTTGAGCCTAATGGATGGATTCAACATTTATGCCATTCTCTTCTTTCTTGTGTGATTTTCACTCATGTTAATAACCACTCTAGAACTTGCTTTGATTCTTTTTTAGGCTACATTTCACTTGCATGCATGAACATGATTGAGGCCCTTTTTCTTAACTAGCTAGTTTAACCGAATAGCCAACCTTGTTTTCAATATGATATCAAGCACTTCTTTTGACTTCTTGAAAATTCTCTGATTCCTGCCAACCTTGTATATTTTCTTTTACTTAATCCCTTTGAGCTTATTTGACCATTACTTGTTTCTAACTCATTATGCGCCTTAAATGAAAAATCGTGTTCTTACTTTACCTTAGGAAATAAAAGAACATTAGCTTGGTTAATGGATGAGTTTTTGAACAAGTGTGGGGGTGTGTGTACAAAATGGTTGTTGAAAAAGGAAAGAGTGCCTAAAAAAAAAAAAGAGGAAAAATGTATGTATATAGTTATGTTCATATATATATATAAAAAAGGATTGGGAAATGAATATGTAAAGGGATATACATTAGAGTTGGGATGAACTTTATGCTTGTTATTGGAACTCAGCCCTCATTTGCTTTTATTCCCTTTGGTATTTATCTTCTCATATCCATTTTATCCTCTTCTGTTACCTTGACCTCACTACAACCTTGAATAAAGTCCTCATGATTTGTGTGTGCATGTGTTTTGAGTAGTGGAGAAGTAGAAGATAAGCAAGCTTATGGTAGTGTAATTTTCATGGGTTGAATTGAGTGAAATACCTACCTTTTAAACACTTGAGAGATTGAGAGGGAATCTTGTGAAGATCTATCATTCTCGATTCATGTTGAAGATACCTTGCTTGTTGGTTTGAAATGTGGAGAATTGTTAACTCATGAATGTTTTGATCCCTTGAACCTTTGGTTGTTCTTCTTGATTGTAAAATTTTGGGCTCTTGAATATCATTGGAATTTAAATTTTTGTTAATCTCTTATGTCTTTGTTTTGGTCTTGAGTTTTGCCCAGGAGTGTAAAAAGCTAAGTGTGGGGGGATTTGATAATCACATATTTTATTCATTAAGAAACCCTTATGTTTAGTCATTTACACTCTCCATATTCTTAATTGATTGAGTTTGGTATGATTTTGTGAGTTTGAGCTCAAATTGGTCCTAATTGAATATTTTTAGCATTATTAAGATTTGACACTGTTTCTGTATTTTGGCCATAACTTGAGTTCCTGATATCTGATAATCATGAATTTTACCTTGTAGGAAAGCTAAGAGGAAGCTCTACAACTTTGATGAAGAGCTCAAAGTCCTAAACAGATGTCTAAGGGACCTAAGTTTACATGGAAGTCAGAATACGGGTTCTGTCACTAGAATCCAAATGGTGTGCACTCATAAAATCATATCTCAAGCTATAATAATGGATATGGGCTGAAATTTGGATAGCTGATAGTTAAGATCCAAATAAACAACTTTTATGAAGAAAACTTTTTGAAAAAATGAAGTTTAATGGGTCATTTTGAGCTTGCAAGTCGGAACAGAGGTGCTGAAGTTGAGTTTGAGTAACCTGTGGTATTTGGGTCATATCTTGGGCTGTAGGAAGCCAAATTGGACGATCCAGATATGCATGTTATAGCCAAGACAAAGATCTACAACTTTCATAAAGAGTACTTTTCATGGGTCTATACTATAGTTGGTCGTTTTTGGCTTCCAAGTCAAACAAGAAATTTTCGCACTCACCAACCCTCTCAACTACTTCACTCACCAACCCACTCAACTACTTCATTCACCAACCCTCTCAACTACTTCACTTACCAACCTTCTCAAATACTCCACTCACCAACCCTATCAACTACTCCACTCACTAACCCACTCATCCACCTACTCCCCTTTGTCACCCTAGACTTCTATAAAAGGCACCATTGGTTATCATGAGTAAGAAGTTGTATTCTCCTTCATTTCTCTCATAGTTTCTTCTTGTTTCTTCATAGTTTCTCATAGCTTTTTTATATTTTGATGCTCCCCTTCGTGGTAATGGAGGGCTAAGCTACTTTCGGTCAATTTAGAACTCTTGAAGAGATTGTGGTTTGGATTCTTGAGACCTTGGTTATGTATTGTATTTGATTTGTAATTGAATTTCTCTTTTCTTCTTCTTCTTTCTTCTTCTTGATCTTGAATGCATGAATGGTGATTCTATTTATGTTGATCTGATTTGATCTTAGTTTAAGATTGAGATTTGTGATGAAACTTAGAATTGATTGATCTAAACTAATCACATAAATGAAGATTGAGATTTGTGATGAAACTTAGAACTGATTGATCTAAATTAATCACAGAACTGAAAAGGTTAGGTTACTAATTTGTGCCTAAGTTAATTGAATTTGGTACTTGAAATTAACATAGATCTTCATGAATGGCGTGATTGCGGATTTTTGTTTATCACTTGTTAATTGAATTCTAGATGATCGTCTAGTATGAATTCTGGATTTGATGCAGAGATCTCGGTTAGATCCAAATTAACAATTCAATTGCGCTTCAAGTGTTCTATGAAGGGTCTATGATTGAATCCACCCAATCTTGGATGGGTTTCTAAATTGACTGCTCTTTAATTGTTATTTCTTCCTTTAATTTTGTTAAGTACGATCTTAAACTGTTAAACCCCCCTTTGCTAACTTTCACTTGATTTGATTAAATTGCATCTACAATCCTCGTGGAGATGATCCGGTGTTGTCACTGTGCTATAAGCTTAGGTAATAACTTCGGTTATAATTTTGACTGAGTTCGGCGCTCGTCATTAATCCAGACAAAGTTCGAGCAATCATAGAGATGCCAGCTCCTTGCACTGAAAAAGAAGTTCGTGGGTTTTTGGGAAGGCTGAACTATATTGCTAGGTTTATATCCCAGTTGACTGCAACATGCGAGCCAATCTTCAAGTTGTTGCGTAAAAACCAGACAGTAGAGTGGAATGAGGATTGTCAGGTAGCATTTGAGAAGATCAAGCAGTATCTACAAGAACCCCCAGTTTTGGTACCTCCAGTGCCAGGAAGGCCTCTCATCATGTACTTGACTGTGTTGGATGAGTCCATGGGTTGTGTACTGGGACAGCACGATGAAACTGGCAAAAAGGAGCAGGCCATCTATTACTTGAGTAAGAAGTTTACCAACTATGAGGCAAAATACTCATTGTTGGAACGCACATGCTGTGCCTTGGCATGGGTAGCCCACCGGTTAAGGCAGTACATGTTGTGTTACACCACTTGGTTAGTGTCCAAAATGGACCTGATCAAGTACATCTTTGAAAAACCTGCCCTCACTGGGAGGATTGCACGCTAGTAAGTTTTGCTATCAGAATATGACATTGTCTACGTCACGCAAAAAGCAGTCAAAGGCAGCGCTTTGACAGATTTCTTAGCTAGTCAACCAGTGGAAGATTATGGGTCTATGCAGTGTGAGTTCCCTGATGAAGATGTAATGGCTTTGTTTAAAGAAGAAAAACCCTCGAAAAAACAAAAATGGACTTTGTTGTTCGATGGAGCTTCCAATTCACTAGGGCATAGAGTTGGGGCCATACTGATTTCCCCTGAAAATAATTTCATCCCAATCACTGCTAGGTTGTGCTTCGATTGTACAAACAACATAGCTGAGTATGAAGCATGTGCCATAGGAATCTAAGCAGCAATAGACTCAAAGGCAAAAGTTCTTGAGGTATATGGGGACTCTGCCTTGGTCATCCATCAGCTAAAGGGAGAATGGAAAACTCGAGATGCCAAATTAATCTCTTATCATGCCTACATCAAGGAGTTGATTGAACAACTTGACGAAGTTACATTCCATCATATCCCTCGAGAAGATAATCAGTTGGCTGATGCCCTAGCCACATTGTCGTCAATGTTCAAAGTAAGTCAGGATAGGGACTTGCCGCTTATAAAAATGGAAAGTCGTGACCAACCGGCATATTGTCAAATGATAGAAGTGGAACCAGATGGGAAACCGTGGTATCATGACATCAAATGCTTCATCAAAAGCAGAGAGTACCCTCCACATGCTTCAGAAAATGACAAAAGGACCCTCAGAAGACTCACAATGGGTTTCTTTCTAAATGAGGAAGTGCTTTACAAGAGGAACCATGATATGGTGCTGCTAAGATGCGTTGATGCAACGGAGGCAGAGAAGATTATCAAAGATGTTCATGAAGGTTCTTTTGGAACTCATGCAAATGGGCATGCAATAGCAAGAAAGATACTAAGAACGGGGTACTATTAGTTGACAATGGAGACTGATTGTTTCAACTATGTGAAAAAGTGTCATAAATGCCAGACATATGCTGACAAGATTCATATGCCACCAGCCCCTTTGAATGTTTTAACAGCACCTTGGCCATTCTCGATGTGGGGAATGGATGTCATAGGACCCATTAAACCAAGGGCCTCAAATGAACATCGCTTCATTCTGGTTGCAATTGATTACTTCACAAAATGGGTCGAAGCCGCTTCTTATGCCAATGTCACCAGGAGTGTAGTGGTCAGGTTTGTCAAAAGGGAGCTGATTTGTCGTTATGGTTTGCCAGGCAAGATTATTACAGATAATGCCACTAATTTGAATAATAAGATGATGAAAGAGATGTGTGAGAATTTTAAAATTGAGTACCACAATTCCTCACCCTACCGCTTAGAAGATGAATGGGCAGTTGAGGCAAAGAAACAAGAATATCAAGAAGATCATCCAGAAGATGGTGGTAACATACAAAGACTGGCACGAAATGCTACCATTTGCACTGCATGGTTATCGCACGTCTGTTCGTACTTCAACTGGGGCAACCCCTTTCTCTTTGGTTTATGGAATGGAAGCAGTACTCCCTATTGAAGTGGAAATCCCATCATTAAGGGTGCTGATGGAGGCAGGACTAGAAGAAGCCGAATGGGTCCAGACTCGACTTGATCAGTTGAACCTCATTAAAAGAAAGAGATTAACTGCACTATGTCATGGTCAGCTTTACCAGAAGAGAATGATGAAGGCCTATGTGAAAAAGGTGTGTCCTCAACAGTTTCAAGAAGGAGACTTAGTACTCAAAAAGATCCTTCCCATTCAAAAGAATTTTCGAGGAAAATGGACTCCAAACTATGAGGGACCTTATATCGTAAAAAAGGCTTCTCAGGAGGAGCTTTGATTCTCACAAACATGGATGGCGAAGATCTACCACTTCCCGTAAATTCAGATGCAGTCAAAATGTACTATGCTTAAAAAAAAAGAAAAGAGGAAAAGAAAAATGGCTCGCTAGGCTAAAAACCTGAAAAGGCGACCTAGGCAAAAGTTAGAGCGACCCGCTAGGTTGAAAACTCGGAAGAGCGACCTAGGCAAAAGTTAGGGTTAAAAATGGTACTTGACACATCCGAAGAAGTGAACATACCTCAAGTCACAAACTGGGGCAGTTTGAGAGTATCTGGGCCGAACCGGGGCAGTTTGAATATACGAAGTCTTGTCAGGAGACACTCCCAATATGTAAAAGCTGGGTCGAATCATATTCTTAGAAACAGATAAGGGGATGTTTAAGGTTGCGTACATGGGAAATTAGTACTGATCATCCAAAAGAGCATCACTGGAAGAGTTAGAAAATTCCACTCCAACATTTCTTTTGTAAACCTTTTCAATTCGAGTCCCATTTGTACTGCCTTTCTTGTACTTTTCCTGTCTATGATGATAATCCATTTTTGTTGCAACCCATTGTTGATTTAATATGCATTTTTTATGATAGTTTTATATTGAGATGTGAAACATGTGACAATATGGAAAAATCATTTAGATTTGCTTTAACAATCTCGAAGGTCATGGGAAACGCAATGAAATCCTGACAAGAGTTGATGAGAAAAGTAAGAATCATCAGGCAAATCATAAGGCCAATCAACGAATGTTACTGTTCAATCCCGATTCTGCTGTGGATAAAGTCCTTAAGGGTTGTGGAATTAAGAATGACTCAATCAAAGCTCAAGTGCAAAAAAATAATAATAAAAAATAATAATAATAATAGAGAAAATAAAATAAAATAATAACAATAATAATAAAATTTGCTTACTCAATTTGTGCATGAGAATCCCTACAGTAGGGCGTTCATTGCATCATTTCTAGCATCACATGCATGGTCCTCAAGCATCACATCCATTGCATCACCATGCATACATTGCATCATGCATCACCTCAGACATCACATGGATTTACAAAGTCAACACCCATTGTCTTTTAATTCCCAGGTCCCCGCACCCATTGTCTTTTAATTCCCGAGTCCCTGCACCCATTGTCTTTTAATTCCCGGGTCCCTGCACCCATTGTCTTTTAGTTTCTGGGTCCCCGCACTCATTGTCTTTTAGTTTCTGGGTCCCCGCACCCATTGTCTTTTAATTCCTGGGTCCCCGCACCTATTGTCTTTTAGTTTCTGGGTCCCCGCACCCATTGTCTTTTAATTCCCGGGTCCCCGCACCCATTGTCTTTTAATTCCCGGGTCCCCGCACCCATTGTCTTTTAATTTTCGGGTCCCCACACCCATTGTCTTTTAGTTTCCGGGTTCCCGCACCCATTGTCTTTTAGTTCTCGAGTCCCTGCACCCATTGTCTTTTAGTTTCCAGGTCCCCGCACCCATTGTCTTTTAATTCTCGGGTCCCTGCACCCATTTGTCTTTCAGTTTCCGGGTCTTCGTACCCATTGCCTTTTAGTTTTTAGGTCCCCGCACCTATTGCTTTTAGTTTTCGGGTCCTCGTACCCATCGCTTCCAAAGCAAGTAAGGGCCTTGTACCCATTGCCTTCTTTCTTTTTTGTCAAGCTTCAGCGGATACCCGACTCCATAAGCTTTTTTCTTTTCTGTTAAGCTTCAGCGGATACCCACCTCTGCAAGCTTTTTGTCTTTTCTGCTTTTAAGTTTTCTGTTAAGCTTTAACGAATACCCGACTCCGTAGTTTTTTCCTTTCATTAAGTTTCAATGGATAAGACTACTGCAAGCTTTTTGTCTTTTTGCTTTTTTCTTTTCGCTAAGCTTCGGGGATACCCGCCTCCATGGCTTTTTGTCTTTTCTTTTAAGTTTTACGTTAAGCTTCACAGATAATGACTCCGTAAGCTTTTTCCTTTCATTTAAGCTTCACCGATACCCGACTCATGCAAGCTTTTTGTCTTTTTACTTTTTTTCTTTTCGTTAAGCTTCAGGTGGATACCCAGACTCAAAGAAGCTTTTTGTCTTTTTGCTTTTAAGTTTTCTGATAAGCTTCAGCGGATACCCGACTCCGCAAGCTTTTTGCCTTTTTTGCTTTTAAGTCTTTTTTCTTTTCTGTTAAGCTTCAGCGGATACCTGACTCCGTAAGCTTTTTTCCTTTCTGTTAAGCTTTAGCGGATACCTAACTCCGCAAGCTTTTGTGTCTTTTCTGCTTTTAAGTTTTTTGTCAAGTTTCAGTGGATACCCGACTCCGCAAGCTTTGTGTCTTTTCTGTTTTTTGTTTCCTGTCAAGTTTCAGTGGATACCTGACTCCGCAAGCTTTTTGTCTTTTCTGTTTTTGGTTTCCTGTCAAGCTTCAGTGGATACCCAACTCTGCAAGCTTTGTGTCTTTTCTGTTTTTGTTTCCTGTCAAGCTTCAGTGGATACCCGACTCCGCAAACTTTGTGTCTTTTCTACTTTTAAATTTTCTGTCAAGTTTCAGCGGATACCCAACTCCGCAAGCTATTTACTTTTTATCCAGTCCCAACGGATACTCGACTCCGTAAACTTTCTACCTCGTTTAATGTCCATTTGTTTTTGCGTCAATATGTTTTTTTTTTTTAAAAAGGGAAGAAAAGGAAAAAGAAATGAAAATTTTCATGGACAAAATTAAATCAATTCCTTTGTTTCACATTTTTTTAATGTAAAGCAAAGGGGGGCAGCTGTTGATACCTAATTTTGTCCATAAAATTTTTGTTGCTTAATCAAGAGCTTATGTTTTTTTATGTTAAGTGATGCTTAATTGCAATGAGCACATGATCCTTGTCCTTTCTTTTATTTACTCTAATCTCATTTAAGTTTTTTTAATAAAAAATAAATAAAATAAAAAATAAATAAAATAATAATAAAAAGAGAGGGAGGATTCCTTCTTCTGGTTACGAATGGTTAACAGAAAAGCAAAAAACAATTACAATGTTTGGAATGCAACTATTTGCCAATGTCTGCAACCCAAAACTCAAGGAAAAAGCAAAAGCACGAAAATGGTAAGAGTGCAAAGTTGGAGAAAATGACAACCTCAATGAAAATACATGAAAATGGAAAGTATCAGCCACTCTATCTGCTACCTATACTGATCTCCTTGGGGTTGCAGTTTTTTTTGGCTTTCTGCTTACAAAGCGTGAAAAAGAGTGGGGGGAGGGGGTTGATTTTTTTTGGACAGAGAGGGAGGATCATACAGAGAACACCTGCTTACTGCCATCTCCATTGCCAAGCCATCTTCAACTTGTATCCCATCCTCACCACACCATTCATCACCACCACCTGCACACACCCACTGTTAAGTAATCAACTTCATCCATTTTTAGGGGGGGATGTTCACTCTCAGGAGCAGGGGAACCTTCACTCACAGGAGCAGCCTAAACACCCTTCATCACCATCATCATCCTCACCACACATCCCCTCTACCACCTTCATCTTCAACTATCCACTTTCAACCTCATCACCACATCACCTTCCTCCATCATTTCACCTTCTTCTCTCGCCCTATAAGCCTCCATCTTTCCTCCGCCAACCGTGACTCACCCATGCACCCAACCCCATCACCATCATCAACCTACACTCACCATTAATCACCACCATTATCAATCTTCACTAACTACCCACAACCTCTTCCCACCATCATAAACAACCACCTACACCTTTATCTTCAACCCTCATCACCAAAGAAAAATAGCAACATCCCAAAAAAAAAAAACAACAACACAAACCCACCATCAATCTTCCATAACCACCATCCAAACTCCACGCAGGCCATCCCTCCATCGAACCTGCCGCTCCACGCAGTCGTCCCTCTGTCGTACCTACCGCACGTCACACACCGGCACTGCAACCTTGGACCCCCGCGCCAGCGCACCACCGAACCCAACCGTGAACTGCTCCACCACGCTGAACCGCACACCACTTCACCGTCCAAGGCCTGCAACCACCCCACGCCGCCGCGCACCGTGCCGTCCAGATCTAGTCGTTCGCACAACCGAACTCCACCACCACCTCCCTGTTCTGCGTGAACAAGGAACGCCACCCCCAAACCAAGCATCCTCCAGATCCGACCGGCCAGCACCGCCCCGCACGACCGTAACCCGATGATAGGCTCGCGCCAGCACCGCCATCCACACCACCGAGAACAACCCAGAATTGCCCTCTCACTGCGCAAGCCATCTCCGCATGCCGCACCACCCACGACGCCACCAACCGGTAGTTTTCCCCCGTCCCGGCATCACCGTCGACCTGCACCGACGAGCCCAGTCCCGAAAAACCCAGCGCCGTCCTCCACGCCGCCGATCTGCTGGTGGGGGTGAGTTTCCCCTTCTCTGTTTTGTTCTTTTCTCTAAAATGGCATTTGGGAGTTTTGTCTGTTACGTTTTCAACTTTCAATAGACAAAAGTTTTTTTTTTTAAAACATATTGCCTTGTTAGTCTGATAAGAAAAAAATGGGAATAAAAAATTCATTTGTTTATGGGTTTGGGCTTTTAATGTTTCTGACTTTGGTTTGTTTGATCACTAAGTGGAATATTTGTTGTTTATTAGTTTTGTGTTAAAAATCATGTTAAAAAAAATTTGAAAAGTGAAAATAAAAAATAAATAAAAAAGAAAAAAAATGCCAAAAAGAAATTAAAAAATATAAAAATATAAAAATGAAATATATATAGAAAAGAAAAGATTTTTTAATAAATGCAATGACCAATGATGGTGATTGAATAGCGAATGCTATCTTCAATGTCGTTTGGATCATAAGGGTTTATTGAGTAGTCTAGTGCTGCCTTGAATCCTGTGCAATGATGATTTTATTTTCAAGCAAAAATTCTTTTTTTTTCAAAAATCTTTTTCTAATTAAAATCAATAAACTCACAATCATTTTCTAAAAAACTACGTGACTTTGAGTTCTCCATTGCACCAGGAGATACGTAGGAGCAGAAATCCATTTCTGTCAAGTCAAAAAAAATAAATTTTCATAATTTGATTATTTCTTTTATTTCTTTTCAAAAAAATAAAAAATGAAAAAATAATAAATAATTACAAAGTCTCTTGTTTAAAGGGGTTAAAATAAATATATTTGAGATTATTAAAATTTGCACAACTAACTTAAGGTACCGTTCATGGAACGGGCAGTGTAGGGTACTAATATCTTCCCTACACATGTCGACTCAAATCCAAACTCATTTTCAAAAGACCAGTTTGCCTGATTAAAAGGTTTTTCTAATATTTTCCCAATTTAAATAAACATTGGTGGCGACTCTATTGTTTTTATATTTTTTGGTCATCCCGTCGCGATTTCGGTTGCGACATCATGCACATCCCATTAAATGTGACGTGATAAGAGTACGGCTGAAGCCGTTTTTTCCATTATGGCTCATCATTAACTTTGTAATTCCCTAAAAAATGGAGGCAATTGGATCGTGGGGGAGTGGCCACGTGGTACTTTAAAAGGTTAATGGAGATTTGAGGTAAAATTACAGATTTTGCCATCTGACCTTTCATTTACTTGCGTGACTCAACTGACAGGATGATTTAAAAAGTGAAGTCAGTTGTAATCGAAAAGGAACACTTAGAAAAAATAAAATATTTATCTCTTAATACTTTGAGAATAAATATTGGAGTGCATTTGTTAGTAAAAAATAACACCTTTTCGATTTAATGATTTCGATTAAGTATCGAAATGTTACTTCTTTCTTATTAGAATCAAAGGTAACAAAGTCATTAAGTTGACGTTATTCAATTTGAAATTTGAAGAGAAATCATTTTGATTTGTAATCAAAAGATGCTAGATTATAAAACTTGTGTTAAGTTTCGATTTGATAATGAAGATGTTACTTTCGATTTCAAAATTAAAAATTTTGAGTGGATCCTGGAGATCGAAAATTTTAGCAGTTGTTGGAGTTGTAATTAAAACTCAAAATTGACAAAATAAGTCTTAATATGAAATCGAGGTCATTTTGACTTCATAATAGGCGTTGAGATTTCAATTCAATATCAAAATCGAGATTTGAAAAGTAGCTACACTTATAAAATTCTTGAAGAGAGAATAGAAGATCTCGACTAGATGGAAAACCAGAAAGTGGTTGAAGATTCAAATTTGAATTCAAAAAGATAGATTTTTGAATTTAAATTAGAAGTTAACAACGGTTACAGATGCTAGATCAAGACAACATAAGGATTGATGATTGAGATTAAGTAGTTACTTGTAGTACGAGGATCACTGATAAGGATTTGGTGGTTATTAAACAAAGATTACCAATCATTTAGTAGTTATCTTTGTTTTAGACACATGTCAAGATCTTGTAAAAAGTGTAGTTACTTAAAAGGTCTATAAATACTAAGAGGATGAAAATGTTTAGGGGTTGAAAATTCATTATTCACAAACACTTGTAAACTCCTGCTCTCACATCCATTGACATTTCGAGCAAATAACACGCAAGTCTAATTTAGTATGTTTCCATCCACTTTTATTTCTGTACAATTTACAAATTCAATGCAAGTTTAATTTCGGTCCATTTTACTTTCAGTCATTTTACTTTATTGCAAAACTCTTTTCTACTCTCGATCGAGTGTTCTTTCGAGATCATTTGATTTCTTTTAATTGTTTTTTTGTTTACTTTCTTATAATTTACATACTTGCACATCTACTTTTTTATTGCATTTACTTCGAATTGTTTTAATTTATGCTATTCATTTTTTTTTTTTGCAATTTACATTACCTATTATGTTTACTTCAAATGCACTTTAATTCTTGTCATTTACATTTAACTTATTTTCATTTTGCATCTATTCTCTTGTTTTTCAAAAACAAAGTCTTTCTTATTTTCAAACTTATTTTTAACTAAGTTAAATATCACGCATAAACATTCAATTTTAAATTTGCACAACTGCCTTGTATTTGAAATTATCATTTGAATTTTTTTAAGATACTAACTTAGACTAGAATCTCAAGAAGAATCAATTATCTTCCCCGAATTGAGATCGAGAATCAAACCTTAACTATTAGACAAAGGGTTTACCATAATCTAATCAATTATTTTTAAAATATTTTAGTAAAGAAATATCTAGTAGGTATTTAATAAAATGCTTTTGAGAGTACACTACCACACTTTCATTTGATAGCGTTTTTAAATTTCAAATGTTTTTAACATTTTTATAATTTGCTATTGCCTTTCTTCTTATGGATTAACTTTCTTTTTATAGGTTGATTGGATTTGCAATTGGAGGAGATAGTTAGATTATTTGGTCCTATGTTTTGTCTTGCATGTGATTAGAAATTATCAAGCTTGAGTCGAAAGGAGTTGGAAGGGTAAAAAGGTTAGAAATGCACCGACAAGCCTTTATACATAATGCCATTCATGAGATTATTTGTGATTCTTTTGGGTTTTTGCATTTATATATTTATTTTATTTTGTCTTCATATATGGGTATATATTGGTGTGGTTTATTGGTTTCATCATGTGGTGCCTTCTTATCCTAAATTGCGAGTTGGGCTTGGACCCTTTTCATCATGTTAAATGACATCTCAAGTACAATTGGATGGGTGTTTACATTTATAACATTTATTCATGTATTTATCTAATTCTCTTTATAAAATCTTGATGTAATATATTTATTATTTGTTAATGCATTTTTTAATAATTTATTTTTTAGATTTGTTGTACTTAGGATGTGAAAATAAAATAAAATGAACAACAAAATACCTTTAAAATTAATGTAATTGTTAATAATATTGTTTATTTTATAAGACTTTGGTTGATATTACTTTGTTATATTCGTTGTTCACTTTATTATTTAATTGTTATTTTACTGTTTCATCAAATTTACATTTTCCACATATCAAGTACATTTTATATTATAAAATTTAAATTTTTATTATTATTATATTAATAATGACTCTATGATATATTTGATATATACTTATTAAATACCACCACAATTTATATGTAACTTTTTACAATTTAATTCATATTATAATAATCATAAATATATATATATATATATATATATATATATATCTTCCAACGCATAAGTAAAAATATTAATTGGAATAAAAAAGGTGAATGAATTTGCTTTGTTAATTAGGTCAAAACAAGATATTCTAAATTATAAACTAATTAATCAAAAAGAAAAATAAATGTATAAATACTTCTCGACATGTACAAGTAGCCGGAGTCTCTGACTAGACTGATTAACTTAAAAAGACAAAGAAAAGTACCACTTGACCTGACTGGTTTATGCTTGTTGACTTGGCAACGCATATCATTGGGCCAGCATTGATTTGCTAATATGTAAACAATTTTTTTTATTTAACTAGAAAATTTTAGAAATTTTAATTAGTAAGTGATTTACACATGCTAAAGAGGAGAGAATGGTAAAGGAATAATTTAATCACACAATTACAAAGGACTTTATCAATTATGTTAGTTGGCACCTTCAATATATGTAAACATTGTTATATTTCCCAAAAAAATATGATATAGTAAAAAATTAATACATTGCTTTTATTTTTTAAGAAATAGTTAATATTACAAAGATTATAAAGAGAGACAGGCAAAGATTAGCATGTTCTTATATTATGAAATTATGTTAGTTGGCACCTTTAATTATGATTAGCATTATTTTTTTTTAATTATTTTTCTTTAAATTTATGTGTTGTATGTCCAAACTGGCTTTGTAATCCACTAACAGACATTTTTGCGTAAGGTATACTTACATAAGCACGGCTAGTGTATGAAGGAGGCTCCTTTACCCATATATACATATGATATATATGAACACGTATTGTGAATTTGTATTGAGTGAAATCTTCGGTTTTTAAGATTAAACTTCGGTCTCTTGCCTCTCCATTTTTTTTCTTCTCTTTTTTTTTTTTTTTTTGAGTTTTGAAAAGAAAATCTGAACTTGATGAACTACGTCGATAGTGCCAACACGAACAACTTCATTCTCTATTCAAACTTAAAATTCGCTAAGCATATTGAGCTGCATGTGAGTCTTCTAGAATCTAGACTTCTACTCCACACCATGTTTTAATCAGCTTTTAACATCTAGGACTGTGACTAGCTATATCAAAATCGAGAAAAAAAATTTCAAAGATTATGACCAAGTCAAAATCATGTGATGCAAATATATTGAGAGAAATACTTGCATAAGTATAATGAATTAAGTTTGGTATATTAGGCTAATCATATCATCATTATTATTAATTAATTATAATAATTATTTATTAATTAATAATATGATTGACCTAATGTATTTAACTTAGATGCACTAAATTTATATAAGTATTTCTTATAAAGAGAAATATGCACCACTTAGTACAAGAAAATATACATCTATGCTATTTTATAAAAGGGATTCCTCACTTTCATATTCAATTTATTTTTAAACTATTTAAAAACTATTAATTACTTTTTAAAAATTTAAAAAATATATAAAAGAGGATAAATTATAATTATATCTTATTATTTATTTAAATATTTAAAAATAAATATAAAGATAATATTATAAATACATTTTATTATCTGTTTAAATATTTAAAAAATCAGACAATCTTTATCATGATTTATATTTTATCTTAATAAAAATAAAGAATACGAATTAATAAACACATAATATCTGTTAATAGGCCAGTATGTATACTACTAGAAAATTCTGATTTAGAGACAGAAAAATTTCATCTCTAAATGTTCAAAATTTTGTTTCTAAATATTTAGAGACGGAATCAGAGACGGAAAATGATTCATCTCTAAAGGTGGCATTTCTGATTGTTGAAGATGGAAAAACTAATTCTGTCTCTAAATTAGAGACAGAATGTTGTCGTCTCTAATTTCAAAAATTCTATCTCTAATTAGAAACGGATATTATGTCAAATTTTTTAAGAAATATAATAATGATTAAATTAGAGACGACACTGTTCCACACTATTCCGTCTTTAATTCAAAAAATTTCAAAAAAATATTATGACCATATTCTATCTCTAATTTCGTATCTAAAACTAGAGACAACATTATTTCGAGTCTCTAATTCAAAAAAATTTAAAAATATTATGATCATATTCCGTCTCTAATTTTGTCTCTAAAATTAGAGACAACACTATTTTCATCTCTAATTCCAAATTTTTTTTAAAAAAATAGAGACAAACCTCTTTCATCTCTAATTTCGTCTCTAAAATTCAAAATTATATTTTTTAATATACTTTTAATTTTATAACTAACCCTGATACAATTAACCATCACAAAAAGTCATATAGCATAAGAAATCATAATTTCTTAACATAATCACAAATATTTGTACCAAAATGTAAAGTAATAATTAATTATCATTACAACTATTTAAATTGTCAATGAAAATATAAAAATAAAACTAATCACAGATTTGGGTTATCATTAATTTCGTCACCCATCTCCTCATCATGTTGGTCATCCTCTTCTCTAGGTGCAGGATGGGAAGGTTCAGGCTGTGAAACTAAAAGTGATGACGTTCCAAATTGACTACCTAAAAGAAGAATCCTAAACTTCTCCTCCCATTGTTCCATCTTCTGCTTCATCATGTCTTGTTCAATATTCTTTTGATGAAGCTCATCTGTTAAAGCCTGAATTTTGGTCTGCATTGCAATGATCTCTACTACTGATACTCCAGCAATGGAAGATGAGGGAGGAATGGAAGAAGATCCAATGACATTAGTTGCTTGTGAACCCAATTCGTATATGCGCCCTTTCTTATTAGGGCCTCCAACAACTTCTAAGTAGATACTGTTAGCAGAGTCTTGACTGCTGCTACCTTCACCATGCTAGGATTGCCACTCAGCCATCCACCTTTCACACTCTTCCTAAAAAGTAGTTATAAGACATTTTTACTTGAAAATGAATGTAACTTAAATGCTAGCTTATGCTTACTACAATCCTTGCTGCTTCTAAAGTGTTATACTCTTCTGGATTCTCCTTGACTCTTTGAAGCCACTTGTAGATGTCAAAAAAAGTTAGCTCCCTGAACATCTCATTCGCCTAAAAAGACAAAAAAACAAGTATTAGTAGTATAAAAAATTTATATTACTAGAAAGCAAGGCCAACCTGTTTGGCTTGACAAATTTATATTGTTAGGGATAACAAGAAAGGCATGCCCAAAACATATACTCGAACTTAAAAAGATCATAATGTCATCATAACAATATAATTGATTACTACCAGAAGGTCCAAAACAATTTAACATTCATAAAAAAAACATAATTTTATAAGTGATGGTGAATGTATGCTTTCAATGATGCTGTCCAAGAATAGAGGAAATTCCTATCTTAGAAGTTTAATGTTTGACCATACTGGTAACTGTTGCTTCTTGCTTCACCTTTCAATCCATGTATACTCCAGAAATTATTTGTCTTATAAAAGGAATGAAATTAATGTCAATCAGAAACTTGTCATGTGCTTTCAATGCATGAATAGTCCTTCCACAAACAAAGTGACATGGAAAAGCAACTAAAATTCTTTCAATCAAGCACTCACAATCAGCACTTAACACTTTTAAACAAGTCCAAGGTGGACGTTAAAAGGTCATTAAAATATGGTAAGTCTAAATAGTAGTTGGGAACCAATTCAACCTATGAGAAAATCTTAATTAGGATTCATATTCTCTTAATTAGGAAAATCTTGGTTTCTATAATTCTATAATTCAACCTTTTGTAATGGAAGTTACAGCTATATTTGACTAGTCTCTCCATGATCTATCTATGTAGGCAGGCTTACACAATTAGTATACCGTATAATTATAAGGATGTAACATTACTTACCATTCTCCTACAGTGCTCTGTTGCAGATATGGATCCTCTGGTGTGCACATTAAGACCCTCTTTAGATTGTCTATTTCTGCTATTTCTCATAGAGACTGCTTGCCAAGAAGGATCACTCCATTTAACCTACAGCTGCTCCCTAGCATCTGGATGAATCCATGTACCCTCATCCTTTTTATCACGCACCTTGAATAGATTGTTTGATAGTGTACCAGATCCTTTAGTTTCAAAGATTTTTCTGATCATATCATTATCTTCATGTAACCACTTGTATTTTGCCTACATTAATGAAAATATTAATTAATCAAATATAATATTTTTAAATTAATAATAGATTAATAACAAAGACTTAAAAGGATATTACCCCAAAATCTCTAAACCACACATCACGCACAATGTCGGTCACATCTCTCCAACTTGTCCAAGGCTCTTCATACTTTCTTTTGAAGATGGTTGTTATATCACGCGTCGTTCCAAAATCGGGATAAAACTTATAAGTCAAAATATGTATTTATATATATATATATATATATATATATATATATATATATATATATATATATATATATACATACACACACATAACTATTCTTTTTGAATTAAATTTCATAATTAGAATAACTTACTAATCTTTGCTGGCTGGCTTGATCCAAATACATCCATCTACATCCTTTCTCCCCCCACCTGATGTTTTGTGTTGTAGACAATGCTATCTCAGGGTGTGGATGTGCAAATGAACTAGATGAAGGGTCGCCCGATAGATGTAAAGTTACAGTTAAGGAGGGTGTAGGTCCAATATGAGAATAGGGAGATAGGGTATATGAAGACGGGATAGGTGCAAGCCCGATCTGGGATTGAGGAGATGGGATAGAGGTAGGTCTAGTATGAGAATGGGGAAATGGGATAGAGGTAGGTCCAATCTGAGAATGGGAAGATGGGATAGATGTAGGTCCAGTCTGAGAATGGGGAGATGGGATATGTGAAGATGGGATAGGTGCAAGCTCGATCTGGGATTGGGGAGATGGGATAGAGGTAGGTCTGGTCTTAGAGGTATCACTCCCTCTCCCTCTCCCTCTCCCTCTCCCTCTTCCTCTGCCTACCATCTATATGCAAAGAGTAATGATAAAATTCAATTAGGTACAATTAAATTAACATAGAAAATTAGTACAAAACTATTAAAGTAAACATATTACACAATCACGTAAGCATAATTTAATTCAATTAATCATGAATACATAACACATGATTTCATTAATAATTTCATTAAAAAATAGGAGAAAATCTAGTCAGAAGATGTTTCTTCTTCTTCACGTAAGCATAATTTAATTCAATTAATCATGAATACAGAACACATGATTTCATTAATAATTTCATTAAAAAACAGGAGAAAATCTAGTCAGAAGATGTTTCTTCTTCTTCTTCTTCTTCTTCTTCTTCTTCTTCTTCTTCTTCTTCTTCTTCTTCTTCTTCTTCTTCTTCTTCTTCTTCTTCTTCTTCTTCTTCTTCTTCTTCTTCAAATTAGTTCAAGGTTGAACCGTGTACATCCTTTGCTGGACTAGCTATAGCAACAAGACTTTATTCAAGATCATTGTTTGCAACTATTATAGGCATTTGTATGAATGACTTATCTTGGTATGGATTATCTATTGCAGCTTTTTTTGTTTCTGAAGTTTGAATTGTGCTCTGTGCCTTAGTTTTAATCATAACCAACCACTTTTGCTGCCCTTCAGGATATTGTGTATAGTACACTTGCTCTGCTTGTTGTGCAAGAATAAATGGATCATAATTCTTATATCTTTTAGATGCTTTAACTTCAACAATTCCATAATTATCTATCCTTGTCCCTTGATTCAGGGTGGGATCAAACCAATCACATTTGAATAGAACTAGTATCTTTAAGGGCCACCCAATATACTGTATTTCAACAATATCAGTTAAAACCCTATAGTAATCATTCTCCATTGTCTCATTCTCGACACCTCGAACAAAAACACCACAATTTGTTGTACCGTGTACGTCCTTTGCTGGACTAGCTATAGCAACAAGACTTTATTCAAGATCATTGTTTGCAACTATCATAGGCATTTGTATGAATGACTTATCTTGGTATGGATTATCTATTGCAGCTTTTTTGTTTTTGAAGTTTGAATTGTGCTCTGTGCCTTAGTTTTAATCATAACTAACCACTTTTGCTGCCCTTCAGGATATTGTGTATAGTACACTTGCTCTGCTTGTTGTGCAAGAATAGATGGATCATAATTCTTATATCTTTTAGATACTTTAACTTCAACAATTCCATAATTATCTATCCTTGTCCATTGATTCGAGGTGGGATCAAACCAATCACATTTGAATAGAACTAGTATCTTTAAGGGCCACCCAATATACTGCATTTCAACAATATCAGTTAAAACCCTGTAGTAATCATTCTCCATTGTCTCATTCTCGCCACCTCGAACAAAAACACCACAATTTGTTGTACCCATCCCTTGACCATGATCTCTTATATTGAATTTGTCATCATTTATTGAATATGTCTGCCACATGTTTACTTTGTTTGAGGGCCCCCATGCCAAACTCCTCACAAGTTCATCTTCAATGTTTTATTAAACACCTATATCACAAATGGGTAAGTTAATTGGTTTTACCTAAACAAGTAATGAGGGAATTAACAGGGAAATTAGGTAGCTGTTATTTAGCTTACATGTTCTTTAAACCATGTAGGAAATGTTGTGGAGATTTGTTTGTCCACTTACAAGTCATTTAGACCAAGTTCTCTTAGCAAATCTTCATATATGCTGAATTAAAATCACAGATTAAATCACTTCATAGATTTAATCACGATATGTGAAATTAAAAGAACTTAGAAGCTTACTTCAAAAAAGGCTCCACTTCAGGACAATTTAGAAGAACATACAAGTGGGCAGCATTCATTTCCCTTTCTTGTAAGATGTAAGATTTGCGTTTTCCAATAAGACGATCGAGAAAATTAAAAATAAAGAATGACGGATTGATGGAACAACCTTCACCTCTATCATCATTTCATGAAACTCTTGTCCTTTTAGATGGAATAGTGGGTGGATAGTAGTAAGATGCAAAAGTAAAGGTCTCCTCCACTAAATAAGCTTCACAAATGGAGCCTTCAACTTTAGCTGAGTTCATGACCTTATCTTTTAAGGTATGTATAAACCTATAATTTGAGAACATCAGTGTAACAAATACCTTTTGAGAATTTAAATGAAAAGAATAAAGATAGATAGATGACTCAACCTTTCGAAGGGATACATCCATCGATATTGCACAGGACCATCGACCCTTGTTTCATAAGGCAAATGAATTGGAATGTGCTCCATCGAATCAAAAAACTTGGAGGAAATATTTGTTCCAGTTTACATAAAATGATTAGAATGTTTTGCTCCATCTCATGTAATTTATCCTTTCTCAGCAATGGTGAAGTTAATTCCCTGAAGAATTGACTGACCTCAGTAAGTGCATTCCAAATGGGATTCAGTAATGCCTTGAATGCAATTGGGAGCAAACGTTGCATGAACACAAACCAAACAAATTTGCTTCCCTCATGTCAACACATCTAGCCAAATTGGAGGCATACTCATCTGGTAGCTTCAATTATTTAACCCATTCGCACACGGCTAATCTTTGTTGCTTAGTCAATGTGTATTGCGCTTTGGGTTTTTTTAACTTTCCACCTACACCATCTTGCAGCTCTAGATCCTTCCGTCTATAATATTCTGCTAAGTCCAGTCTAGCATTAAAATTGTCTTTTGTCTTACCCTTAGTATCCATAACTGTGTATAAGATATTAAGAAATACATTTCTCTCAACATGCATGACATCCAGATTATGAGGGAGAAGATTTGTTTTCCAATAAGGTAGTTCCCAAAAGATGCTTCGTTCTGTCCAATTATGATAAATACCATACCCTGGTAGATTTTCTCCTACTGATTCAGTTATGTTAGGTACTAGTAAGAGACCCGTGCGATGCACGGGTGCTAATCATTTTTGTTTGTGTGTGTTGGTTAATTTAATAATTAAGAATATTTTAATTATAATTACTTTGACTTAATTATTTTTATGAATTAGACTATTTAAATTAATAGATGTACGATATATGAAATAGTATATAATTTTTTATTTATTGATTTGGTAAAGCATATATGAGAAATAAACACGAAAAAATTGACACATTACATAAAAATAAAAATTGATTTTAAGTTTATCTCATCAATCACGAAAACTTATAATGGAGAAAAAAAAGGGATGGTATTGAGCAACCCAAATAACAAGAAGTGTCTTGCTAGAAGTAGTATGGTGGTGAGGACTTCTGTTAATCATAACTTAACCTAAGAGATTATGTTTCCTTGTATAAACTTTTTATATTGGAAAAATAAACAATTTTTTCAAGTAATGACTAATTAATCCAAAACATAAATGAAGAATCATAAAACAAAAATAATTAGTGTAAGTACAAAACATTCTTTGAAAGAACCAACACACAGGAGGTCTTTACACAAATGCCACAGTTAAAACAAAAAAATGTAATTAGACACAAAGCTTTAAGTATTAAAATATGAAAGATTGTATAAGCAGCTATATGACTCTATGTAATTCATGCTCCTTTACAAAAATAAGCAAAAACATTATGGTAGACAAATATCAAAGAATTTTAGTCAATAAGATTCCTACTTTGTATAACTTTCTAAGAACGGAGAACAATGTATACAAAAAATGACCAGAATAATTTTATAACACCTTATATAAGATATAGTCTAAGCAAAGTACCTTCACAAAGGGACAACAACTTTAGTATGACCATAACTGCACATGACTGAATGATGAAAAAAATCAATTTGGCAAAGTGAGATAATGTCAACTCAATTACAAATTTTATGAAAAACTTCCTTGAAGACAAAGTTCTTTGTCATGTGGCAGAGCTCACCTTCATCATTGCAAATGAGAATTTTCAATCCACACCTAGACTTAACATGAGATATTGCCACATAGAGTTGACCATGTGAGAAAACAAGCCTTGGTAAATATAAACCAACATGTGAAAGAGTTTGACCTTGACTTTTGTTGATGGTCATGGCAAAACAAACAAATCATGGGAATTGTCGGCGTTGAAATCTGAATGGTATACCAGGATCAGAAGGAATTAAATTCATTCGAGGGATGTACACCTTATCTCCAATATTATTGCCAGTGACAACCTTAGCACCAATTACATTGATACCCAACTCAACAACTATAAGTCTTGTTCCATTACAAAGACCTGAAGCCTGATCAATATTACGCATTAACATAACTGGAACACCCTTCTTCAGAATTAGTTGATGGTTAGGAAGACCAGAGCACTGAATCTCGTTCAAAAATTCAGGGGTTAACCACTCAGGGTGAAAACCCATATCTTCATCTGATTTACAAATTGAGTCACAACTAATATATTCTTGTTCTTCACCAGGTATTAAAGAAAAAACATATGAATTAACCTTATCAACAATCTCGAGTGTAGGTGCAAGTATAGCTTTGTCTTCAAAAAATTTAAAATCATGCAAATTTTCAACCAAGTTAGGATATGTAGATTCAACGATAGTTGCAACAGGATCAGAAGAGTTTAAAAGCAGAAGATCATCTGGAATTTCAACATCAAACTCACCGTTGTTTTCAACATCAAATTTACTGTCACCAATATCAAGAATCCATTTGCTAAACTCACGAATTTGTTCAAGATTTGGATTATCAATGCCAGAGTGTAAGCACATGTTTTTGGTTAGTTTCAACACTTTGCAAAAATTCCATAATGTAGAGGAATTGATAGTAGACATAACAATATTAGCCCTTGATGCTTTTGGAATAACAAGCAATACTTGACGAAAGTCCCCACCTAAAACAACAACTTTTCCACTGAAAGGTTGGTTGAAACCATTGACATTTGAAAAACGCATGATATCACATAAAGTTCTATCCAATGCTTCAAATGCCCATCTATTAACCATCGGAGCTTCATCCCATATTATCAAACTTGCATGACGTAATAACTCAGCTTTCAAACTTCCTTGGCTAATATTGCATGTAGTATCTTCAGTCAAAGATAATGGGATAGCAAACCGTGAGTGAGCAGTTCTACCACCGGGCAAGAAAAGGGATGCTATGCCACTTGAAGCAACATTCAAAACAATTTTGCCTTTAGAACGAAGTCGACTTAAGAGTGTTTTCTAAATAAATGTTTTACCAGTTCCACCATGACCATAAACAAAATAAAATCCTCCATTTCCAATAGATACAGCCCCAATAACTTGATCATAAACAACACGTTGCTCATCAGTCAATTGGGGCAATAATTTCTTATGCTCTTCAATCATTTCTTCCTTGTTGTAAGATAATTCATTAACCAAAAAAATGTTTTCATAGTGACATTTATCAAATAAATGAGGATATGGCAGAGGACTAAAATCCTTCAAAGATTTTCCATTTGAACGTAACAATTTCTCAATCTCAAATAAGCACAATGACTTTAAGTCCTCTTGTGTAATTGTGAAATCTAAAAACAAAGATTACTTAAATTAAAACCACACAAAATAACATAGCAACAAAAAAAAATGAAAAGAAAACATTATTAAAACAAAATTACAATAATCAACTTAAAGACAATTATTAAAAGGTAAACATGAATTTAACTTTACTAATCAATAAACTCGTAAAAAATATTTAATTACCTGGTTGCTTCAAAAGTTTCCGTCCTTCATAAACAATCCCATCTGCTAGTAACTCCCATATTTGGTCCCAGACAAACAAAGGCTTACTCATAGAGTTTGACAACAATAAAGTAACAAAAAGTCGTCGAACATAATGACCAGATCCTAACTCAGATGTTTCTTCTATTGCATTCACAAATTCTCTATCATCTGCTAATAATCCAAGAGCATGACATGCATCCTAAAAATAATTATATGTTACATTGCCGACAGTTCTAATACTGGCGTAGCTTGTACAACCTTTTTGAAAATTCAGCAAGAGTCTCAAATAATACAACTCTTCAAGCCCAGGAGGTATAAAATTTAACCTACCAATTGAGAAGCCCTTTTTTCTTAACTGTCACTGCTGAGTATTAGCATAATAAACAAATCATGATGGCAACTCACCATAAGTTAAATCTTGACCTTCATTAAACACACGATTAGCATCCATCCAAGCAAGGAACATAGTTTTCTTGCTTTTATTTTTATCAACAACATCATCAATACTATCATCATCACGAAAAATTATATTTTGTTGACTTGGTAAATGGAATGTCAACCTTTGAACAGGGGGCCACCTATGATGGATATCAAATGCAAAAATTCACCAAATTGACTCACACGGAGACAAATAGCGACAATCATAATATTGTTTAATCTCATCAACTTCCTCTATTTCAGTCAAACTTGATAGTTCTTTGGACACAGAAACTGTAACGCGATCAGGACCTTTGTTGACATATTTAAACAAATACTTGATCGAGTTTGATTTGTTGCAAAATTTCAGGTTTATATGTGCTTGATACTTCATTAATAGCTTTGGGTTGTACGGCACCACATTCCTATTATCCAACTGAACATCCTTTTTAATGACTGTTACACCTAGATCTCTCCTTCTGTATATTGGATAGCCATCTTCATCGAAAGAAGTTTTTTGAACAAACTTCTTAGGATAAAATTTTGAGCACTTGTTGTTCTTCATGCAAGGTGAATAACTAATACCATGACCATAAGGACCATGGATCATAAATGCAAGAATTTACATCATACAACTTTGGGTATTTGCATTTATCGTAACTCCGCACATATAACTTTATCAATTGACTCAATAGTATGTAACTTAGAACCTTAATCCAACCATAATAATATATGTGCATGTGGCAAGCCTCTTTTTGGAATTCAATGGTGTACATACCTAATCAGAATAAACAAATTTATTAGTCTGATTGATGTAAATAGAATTGGAATAACAAAAGTAATAAGAACTAAATTGGACAAAAAGTCTTACCAGCAACAACCTTTCCAAAATAAGAACCTTTTTTGAAGTCATTTATCAATGCATCCAATTTCATGCGAAATACCCTACATGTAATATCTGGACGTTCAGCTGCTGACATCCCCCGAGTATGAAGGAATCGAGCAATTTCAGGCCATCTTGGATTACACGTAACAGTCATAAACAAATCTGGAAAACCAAACCTCTTTGAGATTGCCATAGCATCTTGACAATTGTTAAACATATACCGACGACCACCAGTGAAAGAAGAAGGCAAAACAACTCGAACCCCAGATGAACTTGGATTAATGTCACCACGTTCAACAGCTTCTTCCAACCCTTTTAAAAAATCTGATCTGATATTTTGTAGGTTACCCCTTATATATGACAATCTTTGGGACTCAATCATTGAGTAACAATCAACTATAAATTGTTGAAATAGTCGTTTGCTTCTCAGAACTATGCCTTGTTCCATCTCTCTTTCATGAAGTCTGTATGCAATAAATTCTCTCAATGATACTCTAGTCCTTTTCCTTACAGTTGAAGTAGAAAACAACTCTCGAATTGGAATATCTTCTTTGTAACCATCCTCACCATATGGGAATAACAAAGGGTATTGAAGCGACAAATAAGAAGGATGTGTTTCACTGATTCGCTCCAAATGGCCATCACGACAATGTAAAATGATATCTCTACCAACGTCAGATGAATCAAAATCACCAACAATTAGAGCTGCAACTTCATCAACTGTTGGTAAATTATACATTCTAGCATCAGGAGCCCGATGTCTAAGTAATCTAATAGAGAAATGTTGTGTTTCATCTGAATGGAAACAATCTCTTGCCCTTCTAAAAGATTTGGTCAGTACATTATGATCATCAAGCATAGCCATTAAGTCATCAACCAAAGTAACGTCAATAGTTGAAGTAGAATTTTTTTCACTGTTAAAAAAATAAAGCAACAATAAGATACAAAAATTATAGTGTAAACATGTGAGAATTTGAACTTTTAAAAATAAAAAGTAAATATAATCTGTGAGAAGAAAGCAAATATGAGTTTTGAATTTAAGAATAAAATACCCAAACGAAGATAAAAAAAGAAAAATAAATTTCATAAACAAACCTGAAATGATGAATCTTATTGAACGACTCATTAAGTGTATCATAAATGTAAAGTTGAGCAAACTTTGGTTTTTGTCCATTGATAGGAAGCAAACATCCAATTCGATGGTAGTTTTGGCCACTAAGAGTAAATTGCGAAGGAGGACCATGACCATCATTCAGAGAAGTCTCAACCTTTCCTCCAATTGAAGTAAATGCAAACATGTTATTGTAGAGACGAACATTATCAAGGAAATGAGCACTTCGAGAGTCCATATTCATGAATAAATTATTTAACAAATCTGGAGGCTTAGTTAGTAGTGGAAGTTGCACCTTCCCTTTCATACAACAGATGGAAAAATATGGCCTCACTGAATTGACTGATTTCTCTGATCGCTCATCATACCAAACCAAAGCACCGCATTGCATGCAAGAATAATTACAGTAACCAAAATCCAATGGAGCTGGAGGAGGAAAATTGATAAGTAAGAGAATGAGAAAAGATTTTGTTTTATCCAGTAGGATATATATTTACCAACCTTCATTTTCACTTTCAGCAAATAACTCATGCTCTAAAACAACATTAGCTTGATCATCGATATTATCAATTAATTGACTATTGGCGTAATCGTTAAATAATGAAGTAACATCTACATCCAAAAATCAAAAGAGCAACTTAAAACAATAATATTAACATGTAGTAGATAAGCGCATACCACAATTTGAAAAGGGTTAGGTACTTGAAGTATCAAGCTGAAATTGTGAATGACCAGCTAAAGTTAAAAAGTAAGAGGTTGAAGGAATAAGTATGGTTTGATCAAGTCCAACAAATTGGTAATTTAATGAGACTATACAAATACAAAGGGAAAATATGGAAAAAAAAAGACTAAAAAAGAAAAGAAGGAAATTGATATAAAGTAAATTTGATATTTGACAAATGTGGCTTTTGATGAACAAATATAAAATTTCAAATCTATTTGGGAGTACCAAGTCATGATTCAGATGGAGAAAAATTGATAGGAAAGAGTAATAAAACACAAAAAGTCACAAGGATGGTGTTAAAAACATATTAAATAGCTTTACAAAGTTATGAAAATAACTCAATGAACCAAGTATGAAACCTGAGGAAGAATATGGATGAGCAATTTAAGGTTCAATACCATTGGTATCACATAAAACATTCCCCAGTCTCACTGCACAAAGATAAATCATTTTCATTAATTTGAATGTATATAAAAACAAAAAGGGGAAATATTGAAGTACACAATTGGAAATTCAAACACAAGGAGAACTCACTTTGTCGAATTCGGGTTGGAGGTAGAGTAGAAGAACAGTTGAAATTTTCTTTATTTTTATCATGCGTCGGCAGACCTATGTTGTTCACATAGTTATCAGCTGAGTATATTTTTTAAAGTACACCAAGCGAAATTAATGATAGTCATATGCTTCATAGTAACTTTTCAAAATATTATAAAGTACTATTAAGATACATGCCTTTAGTAAGATGAGCTTTTCGTTTACCATTACGATCAATACAATTTTTCCTCTTTGCTCGTGCTTGTCTACTATCAATGTTTCTTTCAAGATTCATGACTTTTATCCTTACATTTCAACATCAACAATTGCCTGCGACACAAACTTGGTGTTTCTTAATATGATCACTTTCACAAGCTAAAACAGGATACAGTAAAAGCATGTGTCAATTTAATCGTCATGTAGGCTGTTTGTTTGACTGAAGAACTATTAAATGAAAACCAACTTTGTTTCACGTTATTGACTATTAAAAATATTAAATTTATCTAACATGAATGAAAGTATTTTTTTATGCTAATTCTTATACAATAGAAATTACAAAATTTGATAATGGTATATTGGTAATGTCGAATATGAAATCTCTTATGTCATTTGTCTTGTCATGTTGCTATGAGCAGTAGAAAGAGTTAAACAAAAGATTAAAAAAAATACAAATTTTAATTCAACATCACAATTTTTGTATATATATCCCACTATGGCATATGCTCATATAAAAGAAAAAATGATTTAAAAAAACCAAAAAATCCAATAAAAATAGAATTCATACACCATACAAGAAGATAGGTAAGTGTGTAAATGCTTGATCGATTGGGTATAACACTCCATAGAAAGCATACTCACATTCACATGCTGTTAGAAGAATTAAATAATGCTAATGTTCCAAAAATGTTAATACTAACCATATCTAATCCAATAGCAAAAACAATTCAGCCAACTTCGTTCACTGTTTTGCTCTTGTTCACACCAATCCTTCAATTGTCTCATGACAATGACAAATCCACGAGGGTTTGTGGAGTGTATCCAACAGCAAACGAAAACTACATGGCTCTTCAATGGAAGCTTATATAGTAAATTATACCAACTAAGAAATGTAGTATGAACTTTTTCTCTAACAAACCTGTGATGTGGCAATGGCATTATACTTCAGAAGCATAGATTAAATAGTCATAAGGCAGTTTGCTACAAATAAGCAATGTACTGCCATGGAATTCACTTGACATACCATCCAATGTCAAAGCTTATATCGTCATACAACTAAGAGGTCTACATTCCCATATTATTAGCAAAATAAAATTACAGATGGTTATATAGAATTCAATGAAAAAGAAATCATAAAAGTAATGGGAACAGTACACGGAAAATAAAAACATGATAAAAAAATGTAAAAAAATTTATAATATGAATTTCCCATAGTAACATGGTATATATTTTGTTTAATAGAGGCTAAAATACCAAGTAACATGAAATAGCAAAAAATCAAAAGCAAAAGATTGATCAACTTCCTATTAAGTATCAAAGGTGAACTTATGACTAACATGAAAAAGCAAGAATGGAGGAAATTTAGGATGATAAGAATGGCTACCTTAAAAGGCCAAAATGACCAGCTATGGTCGTCGAATCATTGGTTGGAGTTTCTCGGCAGAAGATCTGAAGCTCTTGGGAGAAAATCTGGGAAAAAAATGTTCTGGTTATCAGTTAAATGAATAATAAAACAAAGGAAGAAACAAAAAAGATAAAAGATAGGTTTCATGGCAACCTCTCCGTAATATAGTGGTTAAACATAATGAATCTCGCAATGGAGAACATTCAGCACTGAATTTCATTGCTTGAGAACATGCATGTACAGAGAAGTCTGATACACGAAGAGACGTTGATAAAGCTTTCCTAAATAAGGAATTGGGTATGTCAGAATTGTAAAGGAATGGGGAGATTAATCGATGAGAGAGGGAAGAGAAAAAAAAACACAGGCATGTGTTGTGAAAATTATCCGATGCGGGAAAGAACAGAGGCACCACAGTAGTGTAAGCTATTTACTATTTGTATCATTTGAAATTCTCTGATATATTACCACACATTGCCGTGTCAGAACGTTTTGAAAATTCAAACAAAAAGGCATACAAAAACATAGGCATATAGATATAGACGTAGAACAATTTGTGATTAAAAAATAGAAAGAGTAAGGAAAGCTTGAAAAAGAATTCTGAATTGTAAAATCAGTAGGCAGGTAGCTCATCCTCACCTCATACACTTGTGGATTTGAACCAAAAAAATAATCAATTAACCAAACTTTCAAAATAGTATAGCTGTGTAAAAGTAGTGAGTAGGGTGGCTATTACTACAGAAAAAGCACGTGACTCACTTACACATGTAAACAAAAAAATAATAATTTAAACAAAACTTCCAAATAGTACAACACAATAGACAAAAAAGTGAGAGAAACATGTATTTGTTGCAATATAGATAAGTTATTTATAATAAACTAAAATATGAAAGTATCTCAACCATATATTTTTGTTTCGAAGAATTATAACTATTGTAACTATTTTAGCAACACATCTGTGTGATAGTCATAAGCCATTATATCATTTTGTTTATCCTTCAATCCAAATACACGGTTCTCATTGGGAATATTTAAATTTTAATATATTTAGCAATTAACTCAAGCATGATTCTAGTACGCATTAACTAAGGCAGATATTAAGCAAAAAACAAAGAGTAGTATACCTATAAACCCTGATTATTCCGGGTATTTGTCAAGTGATTTTCCTTTTCCATTACCTTGACATTGCGTACAAATGATTGGGAACTGTGCACATCAAAATTCAAGAAGACAGAATTTTCCTTCACACATTATCGGTTTATATGGCTTTCAATATAGTTAATAACATTGTTTAGGGCTTTCAATATTCCCCTGTTTCCCCAGTCCGTAGCGCCCCTCCCCTAGTCTGTAGCAATGTAGTTAATAACACTGTCATTTATTCGACAGCACTGGTCTTTATTCGACAGAAATGATCTTTATTCGACAAATCTGATCTTCATTCGATATAACTTGGCTTTTAGCCATTCTTGTCAAATAATGTTCTCCTGTCAGCATTGGTTCTATCAAGAAGTAACTTGGCCATTTTCACCACGCATCAGTCGCTGTCATGTCATGTTTTGTCGAAAAGTAACCTCATATTTATACACGATGCATTTTCTCTGTCGAATCCAAAATTAAGATTTATCACCTAACAGATGTCCCCCAAAGTTTTGGCTTTCGACAACTTCTGCAGATGGACAAAATTTCATAACAGAACTCAATTTTCAACAAAATATTCAAAGTGATTTCTGTGAACTAAGAAGTAAAGTCAAGGCCCTTAGTACCAAAATACAACCTCTGGAGCCTGGCTACCAGCCCACTCTAGCTGACAGAGAATCACTATAAACTTCTTGTGAAGCTCTAAGGAAGATGCAACATTGAAGTATATGTAGTATCTGTCGGTTTAGCCTACCCGACAAACATTTGTGTTTTCTGTTGACTTAAGGTTATCTCGACAATATAACTCGCAATTGCTAAGTATCTTGACGAAACAAAGAAATTTCCCTTATTTATTCCCTGGCAATCGTTACTTCACACATTGTCGGATTATATGATTTTCAATATTTGCCATTTGTACATTTAATCCTTACACCAGATTTAATGTCGACAACTGCATCAGCATTTCATGAAAACACTTGACTAAATTTAAATGGTCTTTAATTCCATCCGGCTTTAAAAAACTACGACTATCCGCCAAAAAAAAAAATTGGTCGGCTTTTGTAACATCAAACAAATATATTCTTCTATTAACACAATTCATTTTCTTCTTATTTCTTCTAGGCTATAGAGCCTGACAAACATAAGGAGGACCATTTTTCAACTCAGCAAGGTTTACCTCAAATTCGTTAGGACTTGTAACTTATTCATCGGATTATTCTAATCCGACAGGGTTAATTTTTTCTCTTTTAAGAAATTCCTTTGGCTTTGCAAATTTTCAGTCTTAAATTGCTCAATTTATCCTGCCTTTGCCCCATTATATGGGGACATGTGCCTAATGTGGAGAGTAAAATAAGAATAAGAGTGAGATTAGCAATGTAGTTAATAACACTACTCTTCCTTCGACAGAAGTAATCTTCATTCGACAAATTTGATCTTAATTCGACAGAACTTGGTTTTTAGCCATTCTTGTCAAATAATGTTCTCCTGTCAGCATTGGTTTTGTCAAATTGTAACTCGGTCATTTTCATCATAAGTCCCATTATGTCTGACATCTTCCATTATTCTGTCATCTCATGTTTTGTCAAAAGATAACCTCACATTTACACACAAGGCATTTTCTCTGTCGAATTCAAAATTAAGATTTATCACCAAACAGATGCCCCCCAAAGTTTTGGCTTTCGACATCTTATGGAGATGGACAAAATTTTATAACAGATAACTCAATTTTCAACAAAAGTGTCAAAGTAATTTATGTGAACTAAGAAGTAAAGTCAAGGCCCTTAGTACCAAAATACAACCTCTGGAGCCTGGCTACCAGCCCACTCTAGCTGACAGAGAATCACTATAAACTTCTTGTGAAACTCTAAGGAAGATGCAACCTTGAAGTATATGTAGTATCTGTCGGTTTAGCCTACCAGACAAACATTTGTGTTTTCTGTTGACTTAAGGTTATCTCGATAATATATCTCGCAATTGCCAAGTATCGGTAAGCTCCAAAGAAATTTCCCTTATTTATTCCATGGCAGTCGTTACTTCACAAATTGACATTGCGAGTATTTGTCAAGTGATTTTTCTTTTCCATTACCTTGACATTGCGTACAAATGATTGGGAACCCTGCACATCAAAATTCAAGAAGATAGAATTTTCCTTCACACATTGTCGGTTTATATGGCTTTCAATATAGTTAATAACACTGTTTAGGGCTTTCAATATTCCCCTATTTCCCCAGTCCGTAGCACCCCTCCCCCAGTCCGTAGCAATGTAGTTAATAACACTGTCCTTTATTCAACAGCACTGGTCTTTATTCGACAGAAGTGATCTTTATTCGACAAATCTAATCTTTATTCGACAGAACTTGGCTTTTAGCCATTCTTGTCAAATAATGTTCTCCTGTCAGCATTGGTTCTGTCAAGAAGTAACTTGGCCATTTTCACCACGCATCAGTCGCTGTCATGTCATGTTTTATCGAAAAGTAACCTCACAATTACACACGATGCATTTTCTCTGTCGAATCCAAAATTAATATTTATCACCTAACAGATGCCCCCCAAAGTTTTGGCTTTCGACAGCTTCTACAGATAGACAAAATTTCATAACCGAACTCAATTTTTAATAAAATATTCAAAGTGATTTCTGTGAACTAAGAAGTAATGTCAAGGACCTTAGTACCAAAATACAAACTCTGAAGCCTGGCTACCAGCCCACTCTAGCTGACAGAGAATCACTATAAACTTCTTGTGAAGCTCTAAGGAATATGCAACCTTGAAGTATATGTAGTATCTGTCGGTTTAGCCTACCGGACAAACATTTCTGTTTTCTTTGACTAAAGATTATCTCGACAATATAACTTGTAATTGCCAAGTATCCTGACGAAACAAAGAAAATTTCCTTTTTTATTCCCTGCCAATCTTTTGTCACACATTGTCGGTTTATATGACTTTCAATATTTGCCATTTGTAGATTTAATCCTTAAACTAGATTTAATCTCGACAATTGCATCAGCATTTCATGAAAACACTTGAATAAATTTATATGGTCTTTAATTCCATCAGGCTTTAAAAGCCTACGACTATCCGACAAACATCAAAAATTTGGCCGGCTTTTGTAACATCAAATAAATATATTTTTCTATTAACATACTTAATTTTCTCCTTATTTCTTCTAGGCTATACATCCTGACAAACATAAGGAGGACCATTTTTCAACTCAGCAAGGTTTACCTAAAATTCGTCAGGACTTGTAACTTACTCGTCAGATTATTCCAATCTGACGGGGTTGATTTTCTCTCTTTTAAGAAATTCCTTTGGCTTTGCAAATTTTCAGTCTTGAATTGCTCAATTTATCCTGTCTTTGCCCCATTATATGGGAACATATGCCTAATGTGGAAAGTAAAATAAGAATAAGAGTAAGATTAGCAATGTAGTTAATAACACTACTCTTCATTCGACAGAGGTAATCTTCATTCGACAAATTTGATCTTAATTCGACAGAACTTGGTTTCTAGCCATTCTTGTCAAATAATGTTCTCCTGTCAGCATTGGTTTTGCCAAATTGTAACTTGGCCATTTTCATCACAAGTCCCATTATGTCTGACATCTGTCATCATTCTCTGTCATGTCATGTTTTGTCGAAAAGTAACCTCACATTTACACACGAGCCATTTTCTTTGTCGAATCCAAAATTAAGATTTATCACGTAATAGATGCCCCCCATGGTTTTGGCTTTCGACAGCTTCTGCAGATGGAAAAAATTTCATAACAGAACTCAATATTCAACAAAATATTCAAAGTGATTTCTGTGAACTAAGAAGTAAAGTCAAGGCCCTTAGTACTAAAATACAACATATAGAGCCTGGCTACTAGCCCACTCTAACTGACAGAGAATCACTATAAACTTCTTGTGAAGCTCTAAGGAAGATGCAACCTTGAAGTATATGTAGTATCTGTCGGTTTAGCCTACCCAACAAATATTTGTGTTTTCTGTTGACTTAAGGTTATCTCGACAATAAATCTCACAATTGCCAAGTATCTTGACGGAACAAAAAAATTTCTCTTATTTATTCCCTGGCAATCGTTACTTCACACATTGTTAGATTATATGGCTTTCAATATTTGCCATTTGTACATTTAATCCTTACACCAGATTTAATGTCGACAACTGCATCAGCATTTCATGAAAACACTTGACTAAATTTAAATGGTCTTTAATTCCATCCGGCTTTAAAAGACTATGACTATCCACCAAAAAAAAAATTTGGTCGGCTTTTGTAACATCAAACAAATATATTCTTCTATTAACATAATTCATTTTCTCCTTATTTCTTCTAGGCTATAGAGCCTGACAAACATAAGGAGGATCATTTTTCAACTCAGCAAGGTTTACCTCAAATTCTTCAGGACTTGTAACTTATTTGTCGGATTATTCTAATCCGACAGGGTTGATTTTTTCTCTTTTAAGAAATTCCTTTGGCTTTGCAAATTTTCAGTCTTAACTTGCTCAATTTATCCTGCCTTTGCCCCATTATATGGGATCATGTGCCTAATGTGGAAAGTAAAATAAGAATAAGAGTAAGATTAGCAATGTAGTTAATAACACTACTCTTCCTTTGACAGAAGTAATCTTCATTCGACAAATTTGATCTTAATTCGACAGAACTTGGTTTTTAGCCATTCTTGTCAAATAATGTTCTCCTGTCAGCATTGGTTCTGCCAAATTGTAACTTGGCCATTTTCATCACAAGTCCCATTATGTCTGACATCTTCCATCATTCTGTCATCTCATGTTTTGTCAAAAGATAACCTCACATTTACACACGATGCATTTTCTCTGTCGAATTCAAAATTAAGATTTATCACCTAACAGATGCCCCCCAAAGTTTTGGCTTTCGACATCTTTTGGAGATGGACAAAATTTTATAACAGATAACTCAATTTTCAACAAAAGTGTCAAAGTGATTTATGTGAACTAAGAAGTAAAGTCAAGGCCCTTAGTACCAAAATACAACCTCTGGAGCCTAGCTACCAGCCCACTCTAGCTGACAGAGAATCACTATAAACTTCTTGTGAAGCTCTAAGGAAGATGCAACCTTGAAGTATATGTAGTATCTGTCGGTTTAGCCTACCCGATAAACATTTGTATTTTCTGTTGACTTAAGGTTTTCTCGACAATAAATCTCGCAATTGCTAAGTATCTTGAAGAACAAAGAAATTTTCCTTATTTATTCCCTGGCAATCGTTACTTCACATATTGTCAGATTATATAGCTTTCAATATTTGCCATTTGTACATTTAATCCTTACACCAGATTTAATGTCGACAACTGCATCAGCATTTCATGAAAACACTTGACTAAATTTAAATGGTCTTTAATTCCATCCGGCTTTAAAAGACTATGACTATCCGCCAAAAAAAAATTTGGTCGGCTTTTGTAACATCAAACAAATATATTCTTCTATTAACATAATTCACTTTCTCCTTATTTCTTCTAGGCTATAGAGCCTGACAAACATAAGGAGGACCATTTTTCAACTCAGCAAGGTTTACCTCAAATTCGTCAGGACTTGTAACTTATTCATTGGATTATTCTAATCCGACAGGGTTAATTTTTTCTCTTTTAAGAAATTCCTTTGGCTTTGCAAATTTTCAGTCTTAAATTGCTCAATTTATCCTGCCTTTGCCCCATTATATGGGGACATGTGCCTAATGTGGAAAGTAAAATAAGAATAAGAGTAAGATTAGCAATGTAGTTAATAACACTGCTCTTCCTTCTACAGAAGTAATCTTCATTCGACAAATTTGATCTTAATTCGACAGAACTTGGTTTTTAGCCATTCTTGTCAAATAATGTTCTCCTGTCAGCATTGGTTTTGCCAAATTGTAACTTGGCCATTTTCATCACAAGTCCCATTATGTCTGACATCTTCCATCATTCTGTCATCTCATGTTTTGTCGAAAGATAACCTCACATTTACACACGATGCATTTTCTCTATCGAATTCAAAATTAAGATTTATCACCTAACAGATACCCCCCAAAGTTTTGGCTTTCGACATCTTATGGAGATGGACAAAATTTTATAACAGATAACTCAATTTTTAACAAAAGTGTCAAAGTGATTTATGTGAACTAAGAAGTAAAGTCAAGGCCCTTAGTACCAAAATACAACCTCTGGAGCCTAGCTACCAGCCCACTCTAGCTGACAGAGAATCACTATAAACTTCTTGTGAAGCTCTAAGGAAGATGCAACCTTGAAGTATATGTAGTATCTGTCGGTTTAGCCTACCCGACAAACATTTGTGTTTTCTGTTGACTTAAGGTTTTCTCGACAATAAATCTCGTAATTGCCAAGTATCTTGACGGAACAAAGAAATTTCCCTTATTTATTCCCTGGCAATCGTTACTTCACACATTGTCGGATTATATGGCTTTCAATATTTGCCATTTGTACATTTAATCCTTACACCAGATTTAATGTTGACAACTGCATCAGCATTTCATGAAAACACTTGACTAAATTTGAATGGTCTTTAATTCCATCCGGCTTTAAAAGACTACGACTATCTGCCAAAAAAAAAATTTGGTCGGCTTTTGTAACATCAAACAAATATATTCTTCTATTAACATAATTCACTTTCTCCTTATTTCTTCTAGGCTATAGAGCCTGACAAACATAAGGAGGACCATTTTTCAACTCAGCAAGGTTTACCTCAAATTCGTCAGGACTTGTAACTTATTCGTTGGATTATTCTAATCTGACAGGGTTGATTTTTTCTCTTTTAAGAAATTCCTTTGGCTTTGCAAATTTTCAGTCTTAAATTGCTCAATTTATCCTGCCTTTGCCCCATTATATGGGGACATGTGCCTAATGTGGAAAGTAAAATAAGAATAAGAGTAAGATTAGCAATGTAGTTAATAACACTGCTCTTCCTTCTACAGAAGTAATTTTTATTCGACAAATTTGATCTTAATTCGACAGAACTTGGTTTTTAGCCATTCTTGTCAAATAATGTTCTCCTGTCAGCATTGGTTCTGCCAAATTGTAACTTGGCCATTTTCATCACAAGTCCCATTATGTCTGACATCTTCCATCATTCTGTCATCTCATGTTTTGTCGAAAGATAACCTCACATTTACACACGAGGCATTTTCTCTGTCGAATTCAAAATTAAGATTTATCACCTAACAGATGCCCCCCAAAGTTTTGGCTTTCGACATCTTATGGAGATGGATAAAATTTTATAACAGATAACTCAATTTTCAACAAAAGTGTCAAAGTGATTTATGTGAACTAAGAAGTAAAGTCAAGGCCCTTAGTACCAAAATACAACCTCTGGAGCCTGGCTACCAGCCCACTCTAACTGACAGAGAATTACTATAAACTTCTTGTGAAACTCTAAGGAAGATGCAACCTTGAAGTATATGTAGTATCTGTCGGTTTAGCCTACCCGATAAACATTTGTATTTTCTGTTGACTTAAGGTTATCTCGATAATATATCTCGCAATTGCCAAGTATCGGTAAGCTCCAAAGAAATTTCCCTTATTAATTCCCTAGCAGTCATTACTTCAAAAATTATCGGATTATTTGGCTTTCAATATTTGCCATTTGTAGATTTAATCGTTAAACCAGATTTAATCTCGACAACTGCATCAGCATTTCATGAAAACACTTGAATAAATTTTTATGGTCTTTAATTCCATCAGGCTTTAGAAGCCTACGACTATCCGACAAACATCAAAAATTTGGTCGGCTTTTGTAACATCAAACAAATATATTCCAAAATACAAAATAAGTAACAGTATTGTTTTGAACAAACTGCTGATTCAAACTGCTGATTCATTATAAACCATTTTTGTTACATACATTCACCATCATTACCAAGTGACAGTATTGATCATGTCCAAAATATAAAATACGTGAATCTTTGATTGTTTTCGTAATTCCTCTAACCATGTACAATTCACCCACAAAAAGTTCCAAAAGCCCAAAAAAGGAATGTATGATACGTGCAAGCATCCAATAACCATTCGTACTCTACACCCTAGTAGTTACTATTACATACTGAATCAAAAGAAGAGACCAAAATAAACCTTGCAACATCCCAAGACCAGCTTTTAACATATACCCCAAAGTAGAAATCAATCTTTCTCAATCTTGACAGCCTTCAATGGAGGACCACCATTGTCATCTTTGTTTGCCCCAACGGTGTCGTAAAGTCTCCTTTTAGCAGGAGTTGCCTTAGCCCCAGACCAGCTACTGTCAAATGTGAATAGAGGAGGGCTCAGAATTATTTGAGAAGTGAATGGCTGCACAAATAAGTTCAAAACAGTTTTATCGATCATAATAATTGGAAAAAAGTTAAGAATATATTCAATTTTTTTAATGATTTTCATATTAAAAATAAGCATTGTAAATTAATAGTGTAACAAACATTAATGTCAGCCGAAACTGAGAATTTAATTATACCTTGCTATGTATGATTTCAACCTCTGGGTCATCATCTCCAAGGTTTGTAATTTTTGGAAAAGGTGGATTGAAAACAGACTTCAAACAAACAAAGAAACCCATGTTAAACAATGGGTATGTAAGAAAAAAAATTAGAGATATATACCTTTGTAGGGGTGTTATCGGCACCCTCAAGCATGAACATACTCAAGATATGTTCATCATGACATAGCCTCCTAACACAGAATGAGCCATCATAATTAGAAGATGAGGATGATTTTGTCTGGACCTTAAAAAGCATTTTCTGCCCAACCAAATTAGAAATAATTTGTGGCAAATGACGAACACCTCCCAACTGTAAAAATAAACATGGATGATTCCAAAAAAATCAAAAAAATAAATCATGTTCAAACATCAGAAAGTGACGCGAGTGAAATGCATTATAAATCTAATTATATTAAAACATATTAACAACTACAACTGAACCTTGGAAGTTAAAATACCACCTTGTTACACTCAGCTAACAATTGAGCACAAGATGTTTTCAGCAAACTTTATGCATCACGATCAAACACCATAAAAATAGCAGTACCAGTCCCATCAGAAACTTGTAGCTTTATACGATACCTTTGTGTATAGAAAAAAAGAATAAGTCCATTTAAATACCATTGGAATTGCAAAAGTAAATTGGAAATTCAATCACATAACCAATAAAAGGAGATGTACCTTGGAGTTATAGACACCACATGACAAAGGTATACATCACAATAGTACATACCAGAGTCTGGACAAATAGACCTTTGGCATTTGCAGGCACTATACCACCAATCAACATCATCCACAATTGACAAAACAGTTGCCAAAACTATGAACAGTCCATCCTTCCAATAAGAATCAAATAAGAAGTTTTTTTAGTGTAAGTGGAAAATGAATATGACATTTTGTAATACCCAAGAAACAAAATGAGAAAGATAAAATGTCAACGTTAAAGTGATATTTATAATACATGAAAAGCACAAGGAGCTGAACAGCAGAAACAGTCTAATGTAATATGGATCAATAACAAATGGATGAACATAGGTACATAACCATTTCACTTAACCACACAATTATGCAGATTCAGCCAATGTGTATGTCAAAAGACTAATTATATTTGAGAATATGCAGGTTGCAAATAGTTACGCTCCAACAACAATCAGCAACTTGAGAAGGGTAATCCAAATAAAAAAAATAGGATCACCGACAAACCTTTTTGGTCTCAGTGATCTGATCTATGGACATCTTTTCATGAATCTTCATAAAATCATCTTCCATGGAAGTTGTTTGGACATCAGGAATGACAGCTAATGTTTGAGAGCCGGTTGGGCTATCTTCAGTTAGCCTAATTTTAAAATAACCAAATATACATAAGGAAAGTGGAACGGTTAACAGAAATAAATAACTACATAGTTAGTATGAATATATAATAAATTTATATACCATAACTAAAAACACAAAATGTACCTCTGTCTAAAAGCCACAACCTCAGCAATATGAGGGTTGAAGATGATTTTGGAGGCATGCATAACGGTTTGGATAACGATTTTACCTGAGTAGAAAAGGTGGATTAAGTAGCTAAAAACAACATGAACTGAATGAAAAAATAAAGAAAAAAAAGAAAGAAGCAAGGCAGCAGGAACAGGCTCGAAGGTCAAAATAAAAAAGAAAAATGATAATCTTACCGCTAACAGTAACTATGCCTACTTTAACACCTACTTACCATGTCAGCTTTTGTTTAAAAAAAAAAGAGAAATCTGTCTTTCTCATGCATTTTTTCTGTCGAATGAAGATCAGTTCTGTCGAATGATGCATAAAAATGTCGAATATGCTAGAAGATCAGTTCTGTCGAATGATGTATAAAGCCGTCGAAGATATGGTGACGTCCAAAAATATGGTGTGGAATTGGGTGTGGCACTGTACGCGGTAAGAATATCGCAACCGAACCATATCTTCGACAGTTTTATACATCATTCGACAGAACTGATCTTATAGCATATTCGACATCTTTATGCATCATTCGACATAACTGATCTTCATTCGACAGAAGTGATCTCCATTCGACACCAACATCAAATTTCTAAAAAAAGTAAAATACATATCATTACCTCTGAAAAGCTTCATTTTGGCAAGATGTATGACAATCACAGGAAGGTCAACATTGCCTTCTGCTAGAAATACAGTCAGTTAATCCACATATTCAGCAAACAAAGCACACTCAAGCTTGAGACTGTAAAAAGGAATGAAACATTTAATTCACAATTGATAAATAAATAAGGAAGGACGAATAAAAATGTACACAGAAGGATTGAATTTTGAAAAGCATGTGGAACGAAATGTATTAGGAAAATGGAGCACCCACTTGCAGTCGAAAAGCTCTATGACAACCATCTTGGTCGGCTTTCCATCTCGCTCATATTCCTTTTGGCTAGAAGTGCCCACCAACAGACCCATGACATCTGCGTAGAGAAGAATATATGAGCAAACAAACAAATTTGAAACAAAAAAATAATAAAACAGAACAATAAAATAAAAAGATTCAGAGAAGTTAGAGTTCGACCAATAAGGAAATCAGAATCTCCTTCATTTCGTAATACATCACCGAATGGTACAAATGATAACCCATATTGTCGAGTAATAACAGAATCTGAAGGAGCAACTGTGGTCCTAAACTGAAAAATTAGTCAAAATTCATGACCTGTCACACGGTAAGCTCCAAGATTTGGAATCGCAGTGAAGTAACACATCTTATAGACACTGCCCTCTGTAAGGACATTGAGAAACTTGTAGACCAAAGTTTTCCTCACACTTGCCTGAATCTTACCACCCTAACAACACAACCATAGAGGCAAAGATAAAGAATGTTAGAAGAAGAAATCAAATGTAGTACAGAATAAATAATTGAAGAAAATTAATGTAGATATGATTTTCTTACAAACTCATCTAACAGCAGCATCTCAATGGAGTTTGGTAGTTTGGAGTTGTTGAAGGAAGGCACCGTCCAAAGCCTGATAATCATCACCCTAAACCTCCAAGCCTCTCTTTCAGGAACAACTTTGCTCAAGGCATCAGATGGTGGAGCCATAGGAAATAGATTATAGCACCGAATCAAAGATCAGAAATCAGTACACAATAAGGGCAATACAGCGAAATGAGTAACTGGAAAAGATTGAAGGTTAGTTTCTGTCACAATGGGAAAATGCAATATGAACCCTATAAATAAGGACCAACTGGGTCAGAATTCAAATTTGAAATTCGTAATAATAGGTGGGAGTAAATTAGGAGAAGAGAAGGCCATGATAACCTGGTAGAGTAAGCGTATGAGTGTATGATTGTTAACCATAGCAACAATAATGCTCCTACTATCCACACGCACACGCCACCGTCCGAGAAGTCCCCTTGTTTCGCTGATTTGGGGATACGAACCTTCTGCTGCAAAAAAGATCCACCATGAAAACTTGTGATTTAATGATAAAATGTTGAACTAAAACATGATCATAGACGAAGCGCAATTTTTCTCTGACGTTAGATCTATATTACACCAAGCGCCGTTTTTCTCTGAACAAAGCCAGATTTGTCAAAACACAAGATTGATGGGCATAGACGAAGAAAGCCGCATCGGTAGAGACACAGCCGAAAGAAGAAAGGAAAAGTTGACATATGAAAAAAGAAAGAAGAAAAGACAGTTGCAAGGTCAGTAATGTAATGAAGAAGTGACGAAACCAATGTCAAAAGGACGTCGAATGACCAAACTGCCCTCATTTTTATGAATAGCATGTGTTCACCAATCAGAAAGTAAGGGAAAATACGTAAATAAATAAAATTTGTATTAAAAAAATAATTTTCAACAAACCCATGATGGAAAAACTTGTTAATTTTAACAAATTACAATAGTATATAAATAAAAAATTCCAGAATGCAACACCTGTAAATGAATAGTAAACAAACAGTAGAATAAAAGGGTCCCTATTTGTATCGTTTATAGATATGTTTTACCCTATCCCACGCTTCTTCACCAGTCAACCTTCATGGGGGTAATGAAGTTTCAACAAGTCTCTTTCTAAAAGCATTTTTGTTCCTTCTATAGTAATGATCATGTGGCAAGAATTAACTGTGACAATCAAAAAATGATGTCTTTCGGCTATGTTTAAGTGTGAGTGCTTTGAGTTCTCCATACAAATTGGACAAGTAAGTTTTCCCATTGTCATCCAACCTGATAACATCCCATATGCGGGAAAATCATTAATCGTCCATATTAAACAAGCCTTCATGACAAAGTTTTGTTGTCGTGAAACATCATAGGTTATGACACTGGTACTCCACAGAAGTTTCAGGTCATCTATAAGCGGCTGCAAGTACACATCAATTTTATTTTTTGGATTAGAAGGGCCTAGAATTATGATAGTTAAGAACATGAACTCTCTTCTCATGCACATCCATGGAGGTAGATTGTAAGGAGTAACGATTACTAGCCAACATGAATAAGTCCTGCCTGTCTTGTCAAATGGAGTGAATCCATTAGCATATAACCCTAGCCTCACATTTCGGGGGTCTTCTACAAATTCAGGATATGTTTCGTCAAAATATTTTCAGGCTTCTCCATCAGATGGGTGAGACATAGACCCCGTATCCCTCTCATTCTCAGGATGCCATCTCATTTGAGATGTCATTTGCATTGAGGAATAAAGTCGTTGTAGCCTTGGGATAAGTGGGAAATACTACATTTTTTTTCTGAGGAGATTCTTTGACCATACTGTTTCTAGTGATGCTTCTATAATGGTCCTCACCACAAAATCTACAACTATGAAAATTCTCATAAAGAGGATGATAAAGCATGCATCCATTTGGATAACAAGAAATTTTTTTGCAACCCAGCCCTAGTCATTCCACTGTTTTTCTTTGCACGATGGAAGTTTTTGGGCATTCGATTATCCTTTGACAATGCAATACCATAAAGTCCATCTATTGATTAAAACAAGTCTCAGTGAAATTCAATTCAGATTTGATACTTAAAGCTTCACATGCAGCTGACAATTCGGAGTTATTGTCACAACTATCATACAAGGGAGCTTGTGCAGCTGACAGCATTTCAAAAAATCTTTTGGCTTCTGGGTTAGGATCTTCCCTTATTTGTTCTGCATAACCAAATCCTTGTTGATCAATGTAATTGCCAATAGAAAGTCTAGCAGCATTCATTACCATCTGCTCATACCTATTGAAGTCTTCCCTTACCCCACTACTTCTATAGTATGAGTTATCTGTAACCACTAGGGGAATAGGAGGCCTTGGTTCGTCATGGTTAGTCTAGTAATAGTAATCACTCATAAACTCCTTCATATACAGGTGTGCCTTGACTTCATCAACAAAGTGATATACCTTACATTTGTATTTTTTACACGGATACCTCAACTTTCCTATTATTTTAAATTAATCATGTGCACAAACAAACTCATCAAACTCGTTAACCCCCCCCATGAACTCATCTGTAACTTTTCTTCTATTAGGACCCACCGTTTTATCCATCCACTTCCGATGCTCAGGAGCTTCCATTTTGTTTCTAATTTAAAAATACACAAGAGGCATGTCAATCAAAATACACCAGCCCACTATTTTTTTTGGGTACTCTAAACTCAGATATTTTAATAAATACATGTAGTGATATACATTACACAAATGTTTCAACAGTTGCTGAATACATCCAATAATCTAATCAATCTAAAGTTCCAAACAAAGGGAGTTGATAAGCGCACAAAAGACATTGCTTTATGGCATGAAAAGTTGATTTCGTAACCCCTAATTTACTCTTTTGGTTGTTTGTGACCCAAGTATTTTGCAAATATGAACATGGATTGAGAATTAGAATATTTTGGTTTGTGAATAAGAATAGTTGATCATAAGAAAAAGAATCTTCACTTTTCTTATGTGCTTGTACAGGAAAACACTCAAGGAAGGAGAGCTTGGAGCTGTGGAAGAAGATTAGAACCAATTTGTCTGGGCACTGAGTGCCCAGGCACTCAATATGAAGCGCCTAGGTGCCCAAGAGTGCATCAGAAGAATTTCTCTGGAAGTTCAGCGCCCAGGCGCTCCAGACTACACACCCAAGTGCTCCAGACTAAGCGCCCAGGCGCTCATACTTATAGCAAAATCTTGCATTCTGGACGATCAGCGCCTAGGCACTCCAGACAAAGCGCCTAGGCGCCCATACCAGTTTACTTCAGTTTTCAGTAGGCTTGATACAATATATATATATAAAACTCATTCACCTCATTATACACAAGACCCTGAGAAATGATTTAGTAGGATTTGTTAAAATAAACACACAAAACTAGAGATATAGCAAATTCTCCACGTCTACTCGCGATAATATGAACCACATATGGCAAATACTTGTTACCTTAATATTCCTTTTAGAAAATGAGGTTACCTTTCAACAAACTTGTTCTAACAGTAATTTGGAAGTGTCCTCTTCCAGATACTTATTCCGATAACAAAATTCAATTCCATGAAAAGATAATAAAAATAACATAGTTAGCATATTACGTGTAACTAGAATATTATACATTACTGGAAATAGAACAATTCTTTGTAAAACAGATTATGTGCAACCAGAATATTATACATTATTGGAAATAGAACAATTTATAGTTAGCATATTGAATAAGATGATAACTTGGCCTACTAGCCATAAACTTCAATCATATGATGCCCCTGAAAGGGTATTCAGACTCAGACCATTTCATTTCATGCTACCCCCTCTTTATTATTCGCTTCACTCCAAGATATAGAGATATATATAGACTAAAGCTAAACGTTAACTATGCCTTCAATTAATATTCTTATATATCAATTATTGCCAAGGACAATTCACCAATTCAGAGTTGGATCAATAAGAAATAAATTTGAATAAAGCTTGCAAAGCTCATAGTAAGCATATATAACTACAAACGCAACTCCAAGAATTCATAACAAACCAGCTCTATCACAAGAAGATCATTATAAAAATTGGAAGACTTGGCTTAATAACAAGCCCTACATAATAGTAAGAAATAAATAAATCATGGACACTAAGAACCACATGTCAAGGAACTTGAAAAATTGATTAAAGTATTTACAATGTAATAAGTAAAGTGTTTGTATAAGAAGCAAAAAACGCTTCCAAGTCTAGACAATTTGTGGATATGTCTCATATAAGAATTGAGGGTCTTCTAGCAGCTTTTCCTAAGTTGATAGGCACTGGATAGCAACATACATATGTTGAGATTGAGAATGTATGCTATATTTACCAGCCAATGGAAGCACTGTACCTGTTTCTTGTAACAAACAAACAAAGTAACATACTAGAGGAATAGGGATAACATGATGGGTCTCCAAGAAAAGATTGTGATATGTTGAGATTCATAATGGACTTCAACCCAGAAATATGTGAGACACAACTATAAATATTATTCCCAGCAAAGTTCAAGGTCCCGAGCTTAGGAAACGTAGCACCAAAGCCATTTGAAAGTGTTCTATTCAGCTGATTTGATGAAAGATCAATTGAAACTAGAGACTGGCACTTGAGAATCCCAGAAGGTATGTTGTGTGCAAACCTGTTGTGGTCAAGTTTGAGGACCCTCATACTCACAAGGGAGCTAATAACTTTAGGAATTTCCTTAGAGAAATAGTTGCTAGACAAGTCAAAGGTTTCTAGCAAACCAAAGTTGCCAATGTTGTTAAACAATGAACCATAAATCTGATTGGAGGAGAGGTTAAAGCTCTTGAGAGAGCTTAAACTCTAGAAATCTGAAGGGAAGGCAGTGATTTTGTTGTTGCTAAGATCCAAAGATTGAAGCTTGCTGAGCTTGCCTATGGTGGTATCAGGAATAGGGCCAGAGAGGCCCAAACCAGAAACGTTTAGCTTAACAACATGTTCTTTATTAGCATCACAGGAAACCTCTTGCCATGAACAAACAGAACTAGAGAAGTTGTAGGCTTAGGAGGATATTAAATTGTAGACCATAAATTTGGTAAATGAATTTGGGGGGCACCAAAATCACAAAAAAAAGAACTATTTTTATGATAATCATTATGACAGCAACCCCATTTATTTCCGGTGAAGCAAATAACAGACTAAATAAGGGGGTTGCTAAACAAATCTAAATACAGAAAAGAATGTATAACATATAACACTCCAAGTGGAAGACAAACTGAAATCACATCCACACAATTACAAACACGTGGTATGCTACTATTTATTTACTGATACTCAACAATGACCTCCTTAGTGAATCTAGCAAGCAGAAAGTGTTTGAAGATAGAGAAAGCAAAATACTTCAGTGGGAAGGTAAAAATACTTCAAGTTTTCAACCAACTACACATACTTAGGGTAATCCTACACTAGTTCAGCTGAATCACTCATTTGCAGCACACCAAGAGAACAATAATCACCTAAAATCAAATAGATAATGTATTTTATACTATTCATTGCAGCAAAACCCAAATTTAAGTCTCAAAACTAAACATAAACAAATTAAGGAGCAAGAATGAACGAGAATGAGAATGAGCTCAAGATGGAGCAAGAATGAACGACAACGACCTCAGAGATGAAGCGCGAACGAATCACAACGTCGCCTGAGATGAAGTGAAAGCGAGTTGAGAGAAGGAGGGTTAAGAGAACCAGCTGAGAGACGGAGATGAGAAGCTCAGAGATGGAGATGAGAGAACGAGCTCAGAGATGGAGATAAGAGAATGAGCTATCTGACAAATATCATGAGAGATGGAGAATTGGTTTCTGATTTGGGGGAGCTATTTGAGAGATATCGTGAGAGATGGAGAATTGGTTTCTGATTTGGGGGAATTGGAGATTTAGGTGGGAAAATAGAGACAAAAACACATCTGTCTCTACCTTTAAAAAAAATTATAGATGGAGAATTGGTTTTTGATTTGGGTGAATTTCTAGGTGGGAAAATTAGAGACGGAAATACATCCGTCTCTACCTTTAAAAAAAATTATTAATTAATTATATATAAATTAGAGATGGAAACACATTTGTGTCGCGACCGGAGATCGCGGCGGGAAATAGCAACTCGAAGGATTTTAGAAATATGACAATGAAAAATGGAGTCGCCACCAATTTTATTTTAATTTAGGAAAAATTGGAAAACCTTTCTTTGAAAATGGTCTTTAGAACCAGTTGGATTCGGGAGTCGGTTATGCTTAGGGAAGGGTGGAAACTTAATCCTTTGCTTCACTAACGCACCCCCTAAGACGGTACCTTAGGTTAATTGTGCAAATTTTTAACAATCTTTAAAAATATTTATTTTACCCCTTTTTACAAAACATTGTAACTATTTATAAAAGAAAAATCACAAAATTATGAAAATTTAAATTTGGCTTGACAAATGAAATTAATTCCTACGTATCCCCTGGTGCAATGGGGAACTCAAAGTTACGTAGTTCTTTATAAAATAAGTGTGGGTTGGTTGATTTTATTTAAAAACAGATTTTATTTGAAAGTGAATCCATTTTTTGCACAGGGTTCAAGTTAGCACTAGGCTACTCAATAAACCCTTATGATCCAAAAGATAATGAAGATAACATTCACTATTCAATCATCATCATTGGTCATTGCATGGATTAAAAGATTTTTTATTTTTATTATTTTTTTTTTTTGCCAAAAAGTGTATCATTACTGCCTTAATGGGCAGCAGCCCACGAGATTCAAACTTAAATCCCAAAAGATAGTCAACAATTCAAATAAAAAAGTTTGAAAACTTGAGCACCAATAACAGAGCACATACAGAGGACGTTTGGGGAGATTGAGTGATTCTACTTTGAAATTCGACAGTCGGTTGGGAGTAAGGATGAGATGGATTCGACGGTCGGTTGGAAAGGGGTGATGGATTCGACGGTCGATGGAGGCTTGGATGGGTTGTTGGTGAGGGGATTCGACGGTCGAGAGGAGGAAGATTCGACAGTCGGTGAAAAGGGCGTGATGGAATTTGGGTCACGGTTGGGGTTCGACGGTCGGGTATAGGTTGGGTTTGAGAGGTGATTTCATGTGGATATTGAAGGTGGTGGTTACAGAACGTGATGATGGAGAGCTTATGGTGGTTGGGTTCATAGTTTAGGGGGATGGTGAAGGGCGATATATGGGGACTCGACGGTCGGTGGAAGAATCGATGGAGTTTGGTTTATGATTTAGGGGGGATTCGACGGTCGGTGGAGAGGGTATGAGGGGTTCGACGGTCGCATGAGGTTTCGGTGAGGTTCAACGGTCGGTTGGGAAGGATTTTGGGGTTCGACGGTCATGAGGAGGAAAGTTTGGAGGTTTGGGAGATAGGTGTGATGTGGTTTGTGGGATTTCGACGGTCGGTTGGGAAGGATTTGAGGTTCGACGGTCGTGAGGAGGAAGGTTTGGAGGTTTGGGAGATAGGTGATGTGGTTTGTGGGATTTCGACGGTCGGTTGGGAAGGATTTGGGGTTCGACGGTCGTGAGGAGGAAGGTTTGGAGGTTTGGGAGATAGGTGATGTGGTTTGTGGGATAGGTGACGTGGAGAAGGTATGATGGTTTCCTGTTAGATGGCGCTTGATCGAAAGAGATGGTGATGGAGTTTTGGTGCGGTCCGACGGTCGGTGATGATTATATGATGGTGTTTGTGAAGTTGGTTGAAGACCAGTGCGGGAGTTCGACGGTCGAATGGGAGGTGAGGATATGATGGAGTTTTGTTAATGGTGTGAAGGTTTGGATTGGTTCGACAGGGGGTATGATGGTTGTTAGTTCGACGGTCGGGTATAGAGGGATTCGTGAGTCCGACGGTCGGTTGGTTGAAGGGAAGGATCTCTCGGGGTTTCGACGGTCGGAGAGGGTGTCGGTGAGAGAATGGTAACCGGCGTTGGTGAGGTTCGACGGTCGGTTTAGGGAGATTGGATGGTTCGACAGTCGGATATAATGGAGTTTTGTTAATGGTGTGAAGGTTTGGATTGGCTGTCGGTGAAGGATTTGGAGCTCACGGTTCGACGGTCGGTTAGTTAAGGGTCATGGTTGAGGGATAGGTTAAGGAAGATGTTATTTACGTGTGCATGGGTTGATGGAAAGTAGATGCTTTTGGTCTGGAAAATGTTGAATGTGGGTAGTTGAAGATGAAAGTAATAACAGGGAGATGGGATCACGGTTAGAAAGTGGATATTGAGTTTCAGTCAGGGAGGCTTGAGTGAATATGTAATATTCATTTCAGGTTGGGTGCAGAGGGATTCAGGGGTTGTGTGCAAGTGAGAATAGTTAGCAGAAATGAGCTACATGACATAAATGCAGAAGGTTACCTGTGGAGTTCAAGTTAGAGCAGTTGAAGTGAATGCTATTCCTCAGCAAGGCTTCTGTCTCCTTCTTGTCCCCTTCTCTCTGTCTCCCTTGTGATGGCTATGCTCCTTGGAAGTTCGTGATGAAGGTGGTGAAGTGAAGGGGGAGGTGTTGTTTTCTGGTGATGAAGGTGGTGAAATGAAGGAGGAAGGTTCTTTGGATGGCTATGGTTGCATGGTGGTTGTGGGTGGCCACGGTTGCATGGTGAGGAGATGAAAGGTGGTGGCAAATGTGCTTTACGTGAACGGTAGTTTGGAGGCTATGGTGGGAAGAGGATATGGTTCACTGAGTTGACTCAGTGAAGATGGAGATGGGATGTGAGAAGGGGTGATTGGAGAAAGGTTTTGGTTTGGAGAAGATGGTTACGGTTGGGAGGATAAGGGTGCTTTGCCTCTTTTTTGGTGGAGCTTCACGTGGAGGTTTTATGAAGGGAGGGATGGTTCTTTGGGTTTATTTGGTTGGAGAAGGATGGTGGCGAGAGAGAGGAGGATTCACGTAAAAATGGTGCGGGGATGAAGGTTGAAGATGGTGATAATGAAAGTTGAGAGTGGCGAGAAGATGGTTAGGGGTTGCGAAGTTTGGAAGGAATGGGTTGTGATGATGATGATGGAGAGGTTGGGAGGTGGATGGTGCTTTGCCTTCAAAGTGGTTTTTTTTTTTAGAGAATGGTCCAAGAAAAAATTGGTTTTTTTTTAGAATTTATGGAGGGATCCTTCACGTTTTTAGAGGAAAGAGTTGGTACTTGTTGATGAGGGTTGTGATGATTGCTCACCGTCAGGAGGTTGGCATTTTCCTTCAAATTTTTATCTTCTCCCAACAAATCTCCCTAAAATCCTCCTTTTTGTATCAAAATTCCCTCTTTTTTTATTTTTTTTCTGTGACCCTTTCTTCTTTTTTTTTTTTTTTTTAAGTCAATCACTCCCCCTTTTTTTTTTATATTGAGTCCCCCATCCCCCATGAAAAACGTATGTGCAAATGTGACTATTTTTATTTTTTTTTCTTTTATTTTTTTTTATTTTTTTATATTATTATTTTTATTTTATTTTTTTTGTTGGTTTTTTTTATTATTTTATTTTTTTTTTTTTTTTTTTTTTTTTTTTTTTTGCAGTCTAAAAAATTGGGTGTTCACACTTTGTTCTCTCTAACTATATTTGATATTTTAAATTACTTATTTAATTGAATAAAGACAGAATTAGAGATGGAATAATTAGAGACAGACCAATTTTGTCTCTAAATTTCGTCTCTGAATATATTTGCTTTTAAAATGTTATATTGACCAAATAGAGACGGAATTAGAGATGGAACATTCTGAGATGGGTAAATTTCATCTCTAAATTTCGTCTCTAATTTTTGAAATTTTATTTTCTCTCTCTAAATCATTAAATCCGTCTCTGTTTTCATCTCTATTAGAGATGGATTTTTTTCTGTCTCTAATTTTCATCTTTAAATCGAAATTTTCTAGTAGTGGTATAAGCGCCATATGTATTCTCATATTTGATGTTAGCTTCACCAGTCAGGGAGACTGTATCGTGAAAGGCTTGTTCAACCATTAAATTTTCGAAGGGAAGAGTCTACTTATAAACATTTTTTTGGCACACCATTAAAACATGGTGATTCATGCAAATAAATGAATATTAACGCATATTATATTGTGACTTTTTTTAATAATTATGTTAGATTAATGTCTTTAATTATCATATAATACATGGCAATTATAAGTTATTTGCATATTAACTATTAATTATTTGTACGTTAATTAGAGTATTCAGTTATCATATAATACGTGTTATTCATTAATTATTAATTATTTTCACGTGAATTATTAATGGTGTAAATAGTGTGCAAAATAAGGTGTTGCACAACTGTTTTCAAAATTAGAATTAGTGCTTTGGATATTGCAAATTTCATTTCAACAATACACGACTTTAAAAGGCATACTAGTGGTTTATAAAAATTAATAGAAATAGCATAAAACAACAATCAAACATTATCTCATTCAACATAAATCCACGGGTCTTATTATCAGGAAAAGAATATCGAAGTCAAACATAAATCCATGAAGACTCACAAACTCATTCTTCCTTGCAAGAGAATTTTATTTAATTGCGAACAGTGAAAGTTACAATAATAGAGCTTTTTTTATCACTTTGTTATTAAAAAAGAAAAATCGGATATAATGCAAAGAATCAACAACTCCAAAAGGCTAAGATATTAAGTGGTATTACCATAAATATCTAGGGTATGGTTAGTATTAGAAATTAATTAATTAGATTGGCTTGATAAATTAGCAAGTTAGTTATTAATTAATTACTCTCAGTTGTTCTATATAAGCCTTATTTCTGACTTGATAAACACATTTTTCATCATTCAATCAAATTCAAGTTTCTCATTTTCTCTTAACCCTTCCATTTTTTTCTCCCTACCATGTTTTTGAACAAATGGAGCCTGAGAGGATTAATTATTTTATATCTCTAACAAATAAATGAGATAATAAAATCGATGTCAAACTATTATGGATATATTCACAGCCACAAATTTTGATATTATGAAGTTAATTGGATTTGGTTCTAAAATACAATAAAGCAAAATGTTTAATTACAAAAGGAAAACTTAATTATATTATATATGTTAATATATATATTAAAATTTCCTTAATTAAAATGTAATTACTGATGCCATTAATTATATATGATAGCACCTCACCAAAAAAAAATGTGATAACATATAAAAAAACTAAAATTAATTTTTAACATTTGCTTTATCTATGTTTAAAAATTTGGGAATTCCTTGGCACCCTTGTTTTTTAAACGATACCGATACCATGCTAACTTTGTTTAATATTATTAATTGATTTTATAAAATACTTATTTTATTACATATAACTTAAATAATAAATTGGTTCATATATATGCTTATTGTGTGAGTTGTTTCCATTTCTCTTCATAAGTTAAGTAATACGATAAATGAGAGATTCCAACAACAAGATGTATATAATAGAAAGTTAAAATTTAAAAAGTTGTAAACCAAAATAAAAAAGTTAAAATTTGTAAGAAAAATGATATTCTCACATTATTTTCTTAACCACACCACTATTTATACTTTTTATTTAATAGTTATGATTAAGTGAGAAAAATAATAATAAAATAAAATAATCAATGATATAGAGAATATGTATAAAAAGTAATGTGAGTAAAAAATAATATAAGAAAATTATGATTGAATTTGTAATATTAAAAATTTGAAGTCAAACTTAATTTTTTAAAAAAATTAAAATTAAAATCAACTTGAATAAAATTTTACTTAGTAAATTAATACAAATAACTCATTTTTATTAGAAGGGTTTCCTTAAAAAATAAGAGCACGGGAGAAAGGTCTAATTTTAATTTATTAAAATAATATTTCTTAAACTTAATATTTGAAAATAATAATTAATCAAAAATTAAAAAGTCAACATTCTCTCGTCAATATTCGACGAGACGATGGTGACAGAATTAATGTCTTAAAAGAAAATTGTGTGCAGCACCGACAGGCCCCATGAAAGTTAAAAACTTCCGGGCTCATATCCCATCCCCGCTCCCTTCTACTTTCTTTTTCATTTGTATAAATGCGATCAACATCTTTTTAATTTTTTTTTTCTTAAATAATTGTAATAGAAAAAAAGACATAAAATTATAAAAAAAATTATAAATTTTAATTAAATCTCATTAATAATTTATTTTATGTTTTTTTTATAATTAATCACTTAAAAAATTGAGAAGATCATAATTCATATAAATGTGCACATGGTCATTTATATATACATATACCCGAGAAATTTATGAATTGAATATGTATATTGGCAGAGAAACGAAAGAATTTTCAATCGTTGTTGCAGTCCTGGCTAGTGAACGGGTCTTATCCTAATACATGTTAAACATGTCTTAACATATTTTTCATACCAAATGAATCCTTAGTTGTATATAGAAATGATCAACACTGTAATTAATTTTTGCTTTTTGTTTGTCAACGGTCTTATGTGGGTTATGCTTGCTTGAGTAATCACCACAACTTTTTTTTTTATTTTTCTTATTTTTGGATTTTGTACCGAAAAACTATATTAGTTGTGAATTTACGAATAATTACATATTTAGTATTTCCCTTCTTATAATGAGAGTCCTAGAAGAGCTGATACATAAAGAATATTCTAACTGTGCAAAAGATGAGAGGATTACAAGTTCAAGTTGAGTAAGAAAGATTAGATCAAACTGACATTAGACGGATCTTTCTATACAATTCTAATAATAACTAAGATTTTTTACATCACTTTTATCTTACATTACCTTTTATATTACTCTCTATACCATTAATCATATCATTTTTATTATTATTTTCTTTCACTTAATCATAACTATTAAAAAATAATGTGAAAAGTGGTATATAAAAAAAATATAAAAACATCATTTTTCTTCTAATAAAATGGGTTTGTCCCTCCTTGTACATGAAAATAACAAAAACAGAACTTGACAATATATCTAAGCTATCAATGTAACTAAAATAAAATTTTATACATTATTAACTTCAATAGACTCTCTCTTTTTCTCTTTTTTCAATGTTAATGAACTTAAAAAATCATATGCTAAGCACTTACATGTGCATGGCTCTCTCGTTAAATATATACATATATATAGACATACACACACTAACGCTGGAGTATAGAAGGAAATTATTTGTCTTATTCGATGGCATGAGAAATTTTTAGATGTTTTTGGAGTTTGAATTTTCTATTACTTTGTATTGTGGAATGTTAGAATGTGTGTCAGATCTTTGTAGATTATTATTATCTTTTATTTTAATTATAATTTTAATATCATAACTAATTTATCACATATATCCTATGATGATATTAAGCATGAAATTTTTTTTGATTCAAGAACACTTAAGAATCTCTCCAATCACATTGCTATAAGACTAACCTTTTAAACACTATTATCACTAAAAGACCTTCTTAACAATTGTATTCACCAAAGGTTTCAACCGAGTATTAAAGGAAATTAATATGTTTTTGTTTTCAATCATTTTTTGTATGTGTTGACCGTGGACTGGTCACGTTACAATACCAACAAAACGAATACTAGATAATACAGATACAGTTCTATATCATTTATGGTTCAACCGATGAATTAGAGTAATTATTGGTAGTTTCTATAGCGATAGGAGAAAAGTATATTTGAATGGAATGGTCCCACCCTTCTATGCATTAATTTAATTTATTGTTAGTGTATACTTTTAGTCCTAAATGGTGACTTTAAATTAAACAAATAGAACGAGTCATCACCAAAAATCATGAGGGCACAAGTCAAATCTCATGACTTGACCCTCAAGAAAAACTAATCCGTATCCTACGACTTTCTACACACTATAATAATAGAAAGAAGGTTCACCACTTTGTTGAAATTGTACCACGACGATTTTTTCTTTTTCTCCTTCTTATTTAGAGAAAATTAAAGCAAACACAGAGGAAAGAGAGAGAAATAAGATGGGTATTAACGAAGATTTCAACAAGGCTGATGAGTATGCGGATGATGATGTTCCACTTCCAGGGTTTCGATTCCATCCCACAGATGAAGAACTCGTTAGTTTCTATCTTCGCAGGAAGCTTGACAAGAAATCCATCAGTATGGAACTCATCAAACAGATTGATATCTACAAATACGATCCTTGGGATCTACCAAGTATGTCTGCACTCTAATTAGTAGTTTTTGTTTATTTATTTCTTGATTCTTATATTTTTCTTAAACTTCAAAAATCTTGTAGGTTTTCTTACAAGATGAAATTAATATCAAAGAAGTAAGACTAGGGTTTTCATCCAACACTCCAGCAAGAAAAATGATAATGGTACCTTGGTCATCTTTTCCGAAACTACTAAGTACTAATGTTAATCATAAAACATGAGCAAGCAAAAATAATAACACTTACATGCATAAACAAGGTTTGATTCTTGATTAAGATGTGTAGAATTCTGGCTACACTTACCCTTATGGTTCACTGTAGAGAGGAACAACTTTAATTTGGGGGTTATATGAGGAATTGCAATGTATGAGTACAATTGGTGATTCACCGTTTGTATGGGAATATCATATATAACATTTTTTCCAGCTCTTGGATTCTAATTGCTATCAAGGTGTGTAAGACTTTCCTCTCAGACTAATACACAACAGAAGAGTGATCTTCCCAACTTCCCTAGATGTGACGGTCGTGAGCATCTAAAGGAAAAACTAAAAAAAAAAAAAAAGCTTATATAGGTTTTTATGCACATATATAAAATATATATCAGAAAATTAGATATTGTTTATAGAGAGAGATTTTCATATATAAATAAATAAATAAATATATATATATGTTGAAAGTGTAAAATTTTATGAATGACAGTTACACTTTCAAATATTCTAACCAACTTTTCTGCTTAGTGCAACTTTGAATATTCTTTTCTTCTCCCCTTATTTTTCTTTTTCATTATTTGCAACTAAGCTTAATATGCTCCATGTTGCAACCGTTTGTTTGTATGCAGAAGCCAGTAATACTGGAGGAGAGAAGGAGGGGTACTTCTTTTGCAAAAGAGGGAGGAAGTATAGGAATAGCATAAGGCCTAACAGGGTCACTGGCTCTGGGTTCTGGAAAGCAACTGGCATAGACAAGCCAGTGTACTCACATGGAGGAGAAGGCAATGACTGCATCGGACTCAAGAAAACACTTGTATACTACCGTGGCAGCGCAGGCAAAGGCACCAAAACTGATTGGATGATGCACGAGTTTCGCCTTCCCTCCACTAATGACCCAAACACAAACCTTGCCAATGCCAAGAATAATGCAGATATTGCCCAAGAAGCTGTAAGAAACTTGAGTTTTTTTTTTATATATAAATAATGCTATACAACCAGAATTATTTGCCAGAATTTATCAAAATTCAAGAAAGGTAGTTAGATAAATCAAAGTAGTAGAGACTACTCATCTATGGTTAAAAAAAAAATACCAAATCATTGTAGTAAAAATTTTGGTAGAAAAAATCTGGCTATTTAGTATATTTTTATACATTATTTCTCTCTTAACATTAGCAGAAATAAATTATGTGATTTCCATTGTTCACAGCTTCTTTTCTATAACGTATATACAGGAAATTTGGACATTGTGTCGGATTTTCAAAAGAAATGTGTCACAAAGAAAGCACACACTAGATATGAGACGTTTAGCTGCTAAGCGTCATTCCGTTGACAAGAGCACCAGAATGAGCAATGTGGAGTCTAAAACTAACCAAGAAGCATATATCAATTTTGGTGCAAGCCTTGGCCATTATCACAATGAGCAGAAGCCTGTCATTAACTACACATGCAGTGATCAAAGGAATCAGTTTCAAGTAGGTCAGTTGAGCTCTCCAGTAGTGGCACAGCAAGCTCAACTAACTGCACCATCTTCTAACTTCTGGATTAACCCGGCTGTGACTAACGACTTCTTCACATTTGAGAACTGGGATGAGCTTGGATCAGTTGTGAAGTTTGCTGTTGATTCGCCTAGCTTGTAAAAATAACCATGTAGTTTTAATTGAGTTGAGTAGTTAGAATGGAATATATATTCATAGAAGTGTGTTTGTATAAGAGATTATTGATATCGTTGAACATGTAATTTCTAGCAGACTTATTGACATGATATTATATGTTGCATGGATTCTCACAACCCTTCCAAAATTCTTTTCTTAAAATTTTTCTATGTAAAAATTTTTATTTGATCTTTTAGCTTTTATTTGATACAAAGATGAATTATCTTTAGATGCTATATATTAATTTGTAACTTACCAATTACTATTTTTATTTTAAATGTTAATGCACTTTCTCTATTTAATTTTGTTGTGCCTATTTGGCCTAAATAATTACAATGAAAGCTTGTTCAGATCATCGAAATGCCATTTGCAATATAATTATTCATCTAGTTCAGTTAATTTTGTTTTTAATCAATATTTGTTGCATGTATATGTTTCGTTCATGCATGCATGTATCCGGTATATTCCAAAGCATTTTCTCTATTATTTTTTGCTCTCGATCTGAGTCCCTTTCCAACTTGGGGCCTTCATTAATCCTTTGGTTAGTACTACATTTTGGTCCCCTTTTAATTAATGCCAAATTCAATTAATTGAAGTATTCTACCAAAATAATTAATTATAAGTAGCCTTTCGATATTCAACTCATTTAGTAATCTTGGTTTCTAGAAAGGAGAAAAGAAAAGTCATTAACATATATAAATGGCTACAAATGAAAATTAATAATGTAGTTATAAAACTAGGGACTTGTATAATGCGTACAAGATATATCCAGTCAATTTTTTAAAACGTTAATTTTCTGGAAGAATTAAATCAATTTCTTGTTGATTCCTTAATGCTATGTTTGGTACACATGATAGTATAGTATAAAATAAGATGATAAGATAGTATAAAATATGATAGTATAATAAATAGGATAAGACATAATCTTATCTTTTATTTGATAACAAAAGGATAAATTAGCTGATTGTATAATATTTTTGTTTAAGACCAAAATGTCCTTTAGCATAAAAGTTAAAATAATTAGAAAATAATAATAAAAAAACTTTATGGTGGTGGTGGTGGTGGTGGTGGTGGTGGTGGTGGTGGTGGTGGTGGTGATGGTGATGGTAGTGGTGGCGGCGGTGGTGGCGGCGGCGGCGGTGGTGGTGGGGGTGGGTGGCGGTGGTGGCGGTGGCGGCGGTGGCGGTGGTGGAGGTGGTGATAGTGGCGGTAGTGGTGGTGGTGGTGGTGGTGGTGGTGGCGGCGGTCGCTAAGCCGATGGTGGCATGGTGATGGGTGGTGGTGGTGATGGTGGCGGTGGTGGCGGTGGCGGTAGTGGTGGTGGTGGTGGTGGCGGCACAAAAGCGATGCATGGTGGTGGCGGTGGCGGTGGTGATGGTGATGACGGTGGCGGCGGCAGTGGTGGTGGCGGCGGCGGCGACTGCGCTTGATGGTGGTAGTGGTGGTGGTGGTGGTGGCGGCGGTGGTGGTGGTGGTGGCGGCGATGTTAATGGTGGCGATGGTGGTGGTGGTGATGACGACACATGGCGGCGATGGTGGAGGTGGTGGTGATGTGGTGGTAGCGTGGTGGTGGCGAGAGATGAGTGATAAAAATAAATTGAGGATAAAATTAGAATAAAAATCTTATCATGTATTATCATGTATCTTGGGAGAGGGGATAGAGTTATCACCTGTAGAATAGATAAAATGACTTGACCGATTTCATTATACTCTTATCAGTTGAATCGCACCAAACATCGAATAAGACCTGATAATATTAACTTATACTTGTATCATGTCTTGTTTATACGATGTAATAAATATAGCCTAAATGTATAAATATATTAATCAGACTATTACAATAATACCAATAAAACTACGACCTTAAATTCAATTTTATTGTGAAAAATATTATCCTTTGTGATCTCCAAATTAGTATTCCAATCCATTTCTTCAAACTTTCAAATTGAGTAATATAAAGGGGGGAAAAAACTTCTGAATTGAGTGCAAAAAATTGGCATATAATTTACATTATTAGTCTTTATTTTCTTTTATGAGAAAAAGTTTAGGGTTAAATAAGGCACTCGCATTTATACTATAACTTTGATTTTTTTACATTATTTTTTTTACATATATATTATTTTTTATATCATTAATTATATTATTTTTTTATTATTTTTTCTCACTTAATCATAATTATTTAAAAATAATATGAATAGTAGTGTATGAAAAAAATTATGTATAATTATCATTTTTCTTTAGACTAAGTTTCACCAAATTTAATGAGGATTTACAATAATGAAGGATTCCTGAATTCAAATAAAAGTCATGTAATTGGCGTAAAAAAAAAAGATATTTTTTACATGGAAAAAAAAGTAAAGACAAAGCCGTGCAAGACAGTACGTTTAGAAAGTAATAATGGTATGAATGTCAATGATAAATGCTAGCATTTATTTTTCAAACTTGACTTTGTAACTTTATTAAAAGTTGGCAAGAACCAGCGTGTTTATTTATTTTTTTTTTTTTAAAAGGGGGCATTATAATGCAAAAAGTTTCCATTTTCAGGTTGATGTGATTTGGGTGTTATTTATGTATGGGGCCAGGCCATGAGGCATTACAAAACCAATTAAGTTATACCAAGACTCCAAAACCTTTTTTTTTTCTGGCTTTGCGGGTATATATAAATAGTATATAGATACATTCATATCCATAGCTAGTTATTTGCCTAACAAGTACTGCTTATTCTTTATTCATGTTTCAATAACAAACAAAGGCTTTTTAAGTTATTCTGTATCATTTGTTTAGGAAGGCTCTATTGGACTTAAGGGAGAACGAAAAATGAGGATGTGGAAATCAACTTCTGCCACATAATCAAAACTCCTGACTTCTGATAAAGACCATAGAAGATACCAATTAAGTTACGGTCCACCGATATCTGTTTCATTTCTGCATTAGTTTTTTTTTTTTTAAGAAACTAAAATAATGCACGGTACCGGTCTCTCGTGACTCCTGATACACCATTCTGCATTTTAAAAGGTAGAAATAATTATGGAAATCAAATCAACTAGTTGCTAGCTAGATTTAAAAAAAAAAAAAAAGATTGTGCTTCAAAATTGTTTTCATTAGAAATCAAAGATACATTCTGACAAAGTAGTATTATATACTCAATTTATCATATGTAAATCAATTAATCATACTCAATTTATCATTCTGACCTTGCTTTCGTTTGCGGAGAAGCTTTTTATCCAATTGATGTATTGAATTCTGTTTTGTTTTCTTCTTTTAAAACACAACAAAAAAATAATAACGATAGTAATTGAATGCTGAGACCAAAGTGGACACGTACTCCACCATACATAATCTTTCCCCTTATGCAACCTTTGAAGATGACCGTGAAAAAGTCTTTCTTTAATTTTACTGTAAATTTGGAGCAATAATTGAGTTCAAATCAAGACTTAGTTTTTTTTTTTTGTTGAATATCAATATTTAGTTTTCAACAAAAGAAATCAGCAAATTAAAGCTAAGTAGTAGTATAATTAAGATGTTATTGCTTCTAGACTTTTCAAATTTTAAGTATATATTTATATACGCTAATCTCTTATATTTCAATTCCGGCTGCTCAAGGGAAAAATTGAAGTTTCATTTCAAAGTTTTTTCAAAGGGTATGCTTTTGACTCAAATATATTAGAATAATAATAGTCTTATATCTCTTTTTAAAAGTATATTATTATTTATATTTTTTTAAAAATTGTAATTAAGTGAGATAAAATAAAAAAAATTATGATAAATAATATTAAAAAAATATAAAAATATATATATATACTATTTATAATAAGATTATCATTATTAAATACAATAATACAAAATCAACCACGCACCCCACCACACTACACTACACCACGTCAAAACCCAACTCCACTACCCCACCGCAGCAGCGGAAAGACAATAAAATCCAACAATAGGATTTAGATCCCCAGTGCATTTCTCAAAGCAGTAAGAGAGAGAAAGAGATAGGAATGTAAGAAAAGGTCATCTGTATTTAAAAAATAGTTTAATTGTTCACATCTCACATCAGTTTTGATTTATTAAATGATATAATAACACATCATTAAATATTAATGTAAAACTTGTTACATCAATAATGTGTGTAAATTAAATTCTTAAAAGATTATAAAATAAATAACTTTAATATTCTTACTATTAATAGTGCATATATTTTTTTTTATACTTCTCTTAATATCATTCATCATATTTATTTTTTTTATCACTTTTTCTCACGTAATCAACACACTTAAAAAAAGGTATCAATATTCTTACACTGTTAAAAAAAAATGTTAGATGATCATTATTCTAAAACAAATGTTGCTGTATATTTCTCTCACTAACTGCACGCTACGAAATTTTTCAACAAGAGGATCGTAATTTTTCAAGAATAATATTATTCCTGCATTTAAATCTCTACACCTACTCCTTACACTTACTTGATTCAGAAAAAATCTCAAACTAATTTCATTTGCCTCCTCTTTTCTCTCTCTCTTTTTCTAGAAGTAGTAGGTGTATAGATAAATGTAGAAACCTAGGCTTATGAATAACAAAATCCAAATATGAAAGAATATAGTATGGGTATAAATGAATCACAACATTTTTGGTAAAAAAAGAAATGGCCAAGACTGTTACCAAAAAAGTGTTGGGCCTTGTTCCATTAACACATACTAGTGTTGAGCCTCTATAACTTACTCTAATTAATTATTTTCAAAATGAAGATAGTCCTTGTACTTCAAGGCCATAGGTTTGGGATGTTGGGGCTTGGCTAAAGGCTGATGAGAGTTTGGGTGGATAATGGTGGCGGGATCCACATGACAACTTTTAGGCCTAAACAATGGTGCCATATGTAAGAGAATGTACAAAACTAATTGTAAAAAAGAGAAATTTTCAAATGTTTTCAAAACAAGAGATTTTTTTTATTCTCTAGAGTGTTAGATCAATATGAGACTGCTCAATATCATAGTTCCCATAAACGATCCCCCTTCCAACAAACTGCGATTTGGTTCGCGCACATCAAAAAGTGGTACGTTTGTCTCAAAATGTGGCGGTACATGTCTCAGAACGTAAAAAATGGCGAATTCCTCTTCAACCGTCATGCTGCAAGTGGCTTTTTGTGTCATTGCTATGGCGCAGTTATGGCTACTATGGAGATGAGGACGAAGGCACAGAGGAGAAAGAAAACAAAACCCCTATTAGCAACTAATTCAAAACGCACAGTTTGATTTAAGTTTAGAATTTTTCTTTTTTAATTTGTGTGAGTTACCCTCAGTCCCTCACATCAAAACGCATAGCTTTACTAAAGCTTGGAAAGAAAACATAGGCTTATGTAGTATTTTGGATTTGGCTTATATGTAATACTAATATATATATAGAATCTTATTTAGGTGAGAGGAGTATTTATTGTGAGAGATGAGAATAATGAATCTTGACCATTAAATCTTTTATGAATAGTCAAGATTAGAATATAAATGCATATGACTTTTTTAAGTGTTTACATGACTTTCAAGTAATTTTTAATTTTGACCATTTATGTATGGTTATATGGTCAAGATTTACTCCTCTCACCTTCTCATAATAAAAACTCCTCTCACTAAATATGTCTCCTAAGATTTACTCCTCTCACCTTCTCACAATAAAAATTCTTCACTAAATAAATATATATATATATATATATATATATATATATAGGAGGCTTATATAGTATTTTGGATTTGAAATTGTTTAGTGAATTATATAAAATGACTTAAGAATCAAAATTTTATTTTTAGACATACGACGATTCTAAATAGAGTGTATCACAAATATAAATAGCGTATGGATTAAGTCTACCCTAAACGTATCATATGTTTAGATAAGTAACGTATTACGTCTCTGTAACCGTACTACATCCTCCACATATCGCGTTTCTAGTAACTTTGCTCAATATTAATTTTCAAGTAAGCCAAAAGCTTCAATATTAACTTTGCATAGTATTGCTAGTGTTTGCTCTACCTTTTCTGGTGGTGCATTTCTATGGTGGACATGCTTTCAAGGATTTAGATCCCCTACCACGCACTTTTACTGTCAAGCCAATGAATTCTCTCTTTCATATTCGCTGTAGAAAAACGAAAAAGGCATGGAAGCAGGGTGTTGCTGTGCTAGTCCATGAACACCACGAATTCACCAGTGGTCGAGTTGATGATGGTATAGCGGGTGATCGGAAGCATGAGCAGTGACAACAATAGAGAGCCGCGCTAAACAGTAAAACTACGTAGGACTTTGATCGTCTCCTTTGTTCCCTTTACTTAGCTTTGTTGCTTTGCTTTATTGTAAGCTATGAGTGATGATCCAAAACAAAAAATGTAGGAAACCAAAGAGTAACCACGACGGTTACTAAATGAAAAGTACTAGTATAGGTGACACATCACCATAGTGAAAGATGCAGAGGAAACTAGAAAGACGAGAAATTCTTATATGCTGCAAGGCATTTTCTTTCCTCTGATCCATTTATTGTTTGACACAACAGTCTTGTGAGCCGCCCTTGTCTCCTCAAATAATTTTTTAAAATAAATTATTAACTATGATTAACTAAATTTGAGTAAACTAATTATATTCTTCTTTTAATTTTTCCTATTTCTTTATTCTTTTTCTTTTCCTCTTTTCTCTAGCCGCTCTATTGTCTTGGCGAAGATTTCAATCTCAACTAGAATTTTTTTAAGGATTCTTTCCTCTTCACATCTTTTATTTGGCTACGTTTAATATGAACCATGTGTTCAATGGATTATTAATGGATCACTTAATTACAATTATAGATAAGAGTGTTAAACAGGTCAACACAATCTATTTAGACTTATAAGTTAAACGGATCAAATTAAAAAGATATAAGTTTAAATGGGTTAATATTTTATTATTTCGACCATTTAAGGACATCATATAGATTTAAATGGTATACTCTTTTTTATAACTTTTAAATTTTTTATAATTTTTATTTTAAAAATTATACAAAATAAGCTTAACAAACATTCAAATTCAAATCTAAATTTATAATTCTAATTTTTCATTTCTAGAATAAAGTCATACAAAACAAATTTAAACTTCCAAATTCTAAAACAAAATCATATTATCACTTCTTAGCTTCTAAACTCTAAAAACAAAGTCACCTTATCAAATTCAAATTTCAAAACCTATCAAAAAATAAAATTCAATATTCCAAATCAAATTCCAAGTAACAAATTTAAGTTTCTAAATTACAAAGAACTATCAAACTAATCAAGTTGATTTGGCCTACCTAGACTTTTTAACAACATTAAAAAAAAGACATTAAAAGAAAATAGATGGGTCACGGGCCAACTCGCAAGCTAAACGAATTAGCCCCTTTAGCCTCCTAGTTAAATGAGCTGATTCAAAAAAAATTAGTTTAAGTGGGTCAACACTTTTTTAGGTTCAATCCACCACCTAATTTTAACGAGTAAGTCTAACTTGTTTAACCCATTTTGATGGGTAGATTTGATTTGAAAATAAATCAATGGTTGTGAGTAAATACAAACAACCTATGTAATAGGTAACCATTTATTATTTATTTATTTTGTTTTGATAAGTGATCCCAACAAATAAAAGACACTATCCCAAGCTACTCCTTCATGTTTTATTATTTTCGTTTTAGTCATTGTCATCTTCATTGCGCAAGTGGATTAATGACCCATTTTGCAGTAAAACGGGTCGCATAACTCGATTTCAATCATTCCATTTTCACACCATTTTAATCAAAGTGAAACCCACTACAAGCATCATTCATGGCAAGACGACTTAAACTTTTGACAGAAGGTTCGATTTTGGTGGACGCTTGGAGAGATCGGTGGCTTTGGAACGGATGGTTGTCGACGGGGTGTGTACAGCGTAGGAACAAGGGAGGTGATTCATGGGGGTCAAGGACGGTGGTCTGGCAGGTTATATTGGAAGTGGGTTTGGCTAGAGTAGTAGTTCACATAAGTTGGGCGAGGAGCGGTGGCTCAGGCGGTGGTTGTTTTAGGTCGATTGCAAGATCATTCAAAGGTTGGAGAGATCGGTGGCTTTAGATTAGATGGTTGTAGGCGGAGCGAAGAATGGCCTTCGCCGGCCGGAATCTTCACCGGAATCGCAGACCCTGGTAGAACCCAATATAAAATGAAAAACCACCGAAAGTAAGAAACCACAATTATAGTGTGTTATCATTTTTTGCAGACCAATATCTTGTGGCAGTTCACGAGCTACCTGACGACCCGACTTGTGCGGGAGGTGGGGCGGTGGGAGTGGAGGAAGCGGAGGGCAGAGGAGCCAGCAGTGAGGTGGGGGAAGTGGTGGAGGTTGTGGTGGTGATCGGCAAAGGAATGAGTGAAGGTGAAGCAGTAGAAGATAGACGGGCATGGAGACTTATTTTATAATAATGAAGAGATTAAAATGAAATTTTTAATAGATATAGGACTTCTTTTAAATAAAGTAATGGACTTATTTATAAATATTCTAAACTTATTATAGTAAATTTTAATGATCCACAGATGGTGCATTTACTATATGATCCACCTTAAAAGTCATCCTTTCATTTCTCTTTCCTGCTTATGTTATATTCCATATGATGAACCAGCTGACTAAGAGAGAGAGACACAGAGGCTCATTTTAACATGGACTTTGCAATCAAAGATTTATGATCATCATTCTTTAATGGTCGTTAGATGTATTGAAAAATATATAGACGACTATGAATTATTATTAGTTACTTGGTAATAAGGTAAAAATATAAGTTTTCTATTTTAATAATAAGACCATATATTTTTTTTATTTTTATTCTCTTTTATACTACTTGGTTAACTCAGCTCTAAACTGCTACTACCGACTCATCATCGGCAACCAACCTACACCACCATCTTCTTCGATGCACCGTCATCCAAAACAATCTGAGACTCACCTAAACCACTGTCCTATCTCCTTACCGAACTTAGTCTCCATCAAAGCACTTGAAACAACCAAGTTTCACCACTTAGAAAATCCACCGTACCAACCATCACTAACCCACCACGGCAACCCACTTGCAGATCCACAAGCCTAGCCACCAAAGCCACTGCAGCGCACCAGCCCCGCTGCCACTATCGCAAGCCAGCGTCGGCAAATCGCGCCTCAAACCAGATCCGCGTATCTTCTGCCACCCAAACGCTCAACACCACCGCGCCACCACACCCTCTCTCCTTTCAAATCCCAGATCTGCACCACGCGTCGCCCCCCATAGCCGCACGCCACCGTCGTCAGCGTCCACCATACCAAGAAACGACCCACCAAGTCGCATCTCAGTCATAGCCACTTGCACCTGCAAATCCGCGACCACCTTGTCATGCCACACCACGAGCTCGTCGTAGACCACCGCGAGCAGCACCATCTCCGTCATTCCTGCGCGCGTATGCCCAAGCTGTAGTAGACCCAGATCCGCACCTAGCCACATGCAACACCTTTGCTCCATCACGTCGTCTAAGCCAAGCTGCCACACGCCACCACCCAGCCGTTGTGCACCACTAGACCATGCCGAGGCGTGGTCAGGCAGAGAGCTCTAGCGCTTGAAGGTTCTGGTCGTGGGTCATAGAAGAGGGTTAGTGCAAAAATAGCATTAGTTGCAAGCATTTGGAAAAAATAAAGAAAATGAATTTTGATGCAAAATTACAAATTTTGAAAACTTAATGTAATGGGTAAAGTCAAAAGGATCATTTATGGACCTTTGACTATAGGGTTTATGTTAAAACGACCCAGAGAAAGAATGAGTGTTCAGAGAATGAGAGAGAAGACACAAAATTGGGTCTACCAGTATGACCACAAGGAGGAGTCTATCATGGACCTAATTTGTTTGGATCCATGGATAGACTCATTTGTTTTATTTGATAGTATTTATATGTAGATCTAAGCATATATAAAAATTACTAGTTAAATCTGTAAGTTTTTTGTATATCCAGATATTTATAAAAAAAATAATTTAACTAAATTTCTGTACGAATCTGATTGTTACTAATTAAAATTTATAAAAATTTAATCTTTTAATCTCAATCATTAATTTATTTTAATAATAAATTAGTGACAAAAAAGACCATAGTCCATCTATGAACTACCTTTGAAGTGGTTCATGTTAAACTTTCCCTTACCACAAAGGATATCATTGGCCCCATATCTAGCTTCTTGTAGTACACTTTTATGACCACAAAAAAAAAAGAGATAATTATGTTTCTGACATTAGATCATGATAAAATAAACTCAAGTTCTTGATTCAATGAACTTGAATTATTCGATTAGGAACATAATTCTCTTCTTTTTTTCAAAGAAAGAAAAGGAGAGTATCTTCGTCCATGTATTACCATATCACAGGGGAGAAAAGCTTTTTTTAGTCACGTTAGGAGCATATGAATGCTGAAACGCAAGGAGAAAAGTTTTTTAAATCAATTTGGATGTGCATTTTAACCACATCAGAGATTGTAATATGGTTTCAACAATTATGTTTCCTTTGCCTCCTCAAAGAGTAAAAAGTCAGAGCTGCCAAAAAAAAGAGTAAGAGCTAAATAGGGAAGATAAATAACAAGATTTTATGAAGCAAAATTTGCCATCTAATTTTAGAGGTTCATCAACAATCAAAACGAACATTTCATCGAACACTTGTCTTTCACAATAAGTATTGAAGTTCTCAATATAACGCTGCCATAACTTCACATCTCGTTGAACATTTATCTATCTCAGTAAGCATTGTTTGCGCCGAATAGTTGCAACCCACAATAAATCGAAAAAAAAAATGTAATTTCCATTCACTCTCATTTCATTTTTGTCTAAGGTTGCTGGTTCAACTCCAACAGAATGGGTGAGGCGCACAATGAAAATGTGGGACTGAGGGAGGTTGCTGGTTCGACCTCATGGGAGGGAGGAAGAGGGAGAGTGAGATAGGTTTGGAGAGGAAGAGAGAGGAACTGGGTTTGTTGAGGAGGGTATGATAGGTTGAAGGTGGGAGTTATAGAGTTAACCATGGTTAGTAATTTAAGAATTTTAAAAGAAAATTATTGACAAAAGTAATCTATAATGTGTCAAACAATAAATGAATTTAAAGAATATATTGCCCTGAGAACATATAAAAATTTCTAAAAAAAATGTTCTCATGAAAAAGCATGAATTCTAAAAATGAGCTGACAGAGAGAATAAGTGGCAATTCTGCAGTCTGCATTTCAGTTTTTATATATTATAAATAAATTTTGCATATGGTCTCCAATATTTACCATAAGTTCTTACCATACACAGGCGGTAAATCAATCAACCCGTTGATCTTAATGAAGAAATTGAAGACCTCCTATTTGGTCTTGCAAAAGTACTGTCATGAAGTTAGCATATGTGTGCTTGCAAGGCCCTATAGTCAATTCCGGCTCAAGGCATATGCTCGATAACAGTAACCCAAAAGAGAGGCATTCTTTCATGGTCCAGGAAGACGAAAATTCTAACTCCATAAAGCGTCTCAACCATCAATTCTTTTCATATTCTCTTTCTCTCTCTTTTACTTTTTAGAAATTAACGGTTTAAGGAAGAAAAAACTCTTCCGGCAGAAGGACATAAGATTTTTCCCCCAAAAGAATATGTCCTTTAGCGCAACCGTTCTCTTTAGCTGAAAAGGATTAAGGTCAAGAGCTTCTGCTAGTAAATCCAACAAATACATGCTGATGCGATTATTTTCTCATTCTATCAATCACAATGTCTTTTACTTTGTTTTATTTTGTATTTGTATGTTTTTTTATTAATAGAATGAAATAGAATAGACGAGGATGAACCAAAAAAGAAAAGAAAGAAATGAAATATAATTACTATTCTCTTTATTTGGAAGTTTCATTAATGAGATGAAATGACATTTTACGATGTGTTTTTCTCTATTCCACTTCAATTTTAAAAAATAAAAGTTAGATATTTAAGATAAAAATAAAAAAATTTTTTATGTGTTTTATTTTCTTTTTAGGTATTTTGAAACTCTTAAATAAAAAAAGTTATTTTTTTTCTTCATTCTCTTTCTATTCTTTTCATTACCTATCATCTAAAAATAATTTTAATTTAATTCTAACTAGCTCTCTTTTCTGGTAAGCTTCTTCTTTTTCAATTTTCATATGCTTTCTCTCTCTCACTCTCCATTTGCTTCTCTTCAAAATTGAATACTTGTTATGCTTTGGTTTCCATAGTTGCTAACTGAAATTGAATTGAAAAGCTATAAAGCTCCATTTTTTTATTACATCTTCAGACATTTAGTCAAGATTTAGAGTGTGTTTAGGAAAGATTTTTCTTATCCTCAACAGCTTTTTCTTGTTATAATAATGTTCAATTATGTTTAGTAAAATTAATTTTAATTTGTACAAAATTTAATGTATTTTATTTTTTATAATATTAAAATTTTAATTTATGATTTTAAATTATAAATTATTTCTTATATTTTGATATGTAAATATCATTTTATTTTCAATCAAATAATTTTTTAAATTATTTTATATTTATTTTAATAATTTAATATATAAAAATAATTTTTTATATCATCTGAATGAAACAAATTAACTTAAAATTTATTTTCAACTAATATATTCAAATATAAAACTAATTTTATTATAATCGATTATAACAAAAAAAATTTATATAATAACTAATTATTGAAATAATCAAATTTTACAATTAATAATGACGTGTAAAAAGATAAAATTTAAAATATTGATATGTAAAAATAATAGTTTAAGACGTCAATCATTTTGATTTGGGTGATTTCTGATTTTCTAATTGAACGATAATCATAAACTAATTTTTTTTAAAAAATATTAATGAGTTGTATCTAAATCATGTCTTAGGCATTTTTAACATTATTTAAACGTTTAAACATATTTGAAATGTGTCTAAATTAAAAAATAATAATTTTTTAATCAAATAAATTTAAATACACAAAATACGTGTGTCATATAAGTATCTTCATATGTTTGATATAGATATATATCTAACATGTAGATACATCTAAAAAATAACATATCCATACTTCATAGATCAAGAAAAATGCCTCTGCCTTACAAATTGTCTGAAACCCACTTAATCGCTAAACCTCCTCCGCCATGTCGCTGCAACTTCCACTTCCGATGAAGCCTTGCACTTTCGAACTTACGGGTTTTGGTTTTTAAGCCGGCGTGTAAGCGAAAGTCATTGTGTATTGAGTAAACGATATTACTTTTGTTTTATTTGGCAGCTTTTAACTATTTTTTTGTTTTATTATTTTTGACAACTAATGATACGTCACATTTTATCAGGTTTTTTACTAAGTTATCATTATTAATAAAATTATTTATCAAATTGTTATTTTTTTAATTATTTATCAAATTTTTTTTTTCAATTATTTATCAAAACGTCATTTTTTTAAAATTTTATATCAAAATAATGTCTCTAAGTGATTTTTTTTAATATTATGTTTAGTAAAATTAATTTTACGTGGATTTTTGTACAAAATTTAATGCATAACTAAAAACGCTTTTTTTACGCTTTCTAATTATACATAAAATTTAAATTTAAATTTTTATAAATTATTTAAATTATTTAAAAAACTTTTGTAAGTATTTATTAATGACTCCATACTAATTACTTAAAATATAAAATATAAAATTAAAAAAGTGACAAATTTAATATGTTGAAAATATTTAATATTATTTTAGTTATTATGAGGATTTATTAATTACATAACACATATCCTTAAAACAAATTTCAATGACTTGTCTTTTATTATATGGCCATTAAATGCTTCCTAAAAAAACTTATTATTGGTCATATCAATTGAATTACTCTTGCATTAATTCAAATAAATAAATGAAATTTTTTGAGTAAGATTTGGACGATAATGAGTAGGATTCGGATCCCAATAATCCCCTCCCAAGTTTTTAATCGTAATTTGAATTAGTAAAAATTTATACTCCTAAATGTTGGACCTCCCCAAAAGCCAATGATCAATGCAACCAGCTACCAAAATATTTAATAAAATCTAAAACCGTGCGAAAAACATATATATTCTAATATAATAAGTATGTAACTCACAAAGATATTATCAATTTAAAATCACTAAATATTATCAAATGTCAATGAGATGGACCCGCATCGAATTGCTGTGAGATGGTTCGGAAGAGGACCTGACCGTGATGGGTATGGTGGGTAACCCATGGTGGGTAAGGATATGGTGGGTAACCCCATTGGGTAAGGATATGAGGCTAAAAAAATGGTGGGTATGGATACGATGGGTAAGGGTATGGTGGGTATGGTGGGTAATAGGCGGTGTGGTAGCCGAGTAGGGGGTATGTAGCGGTGGTAGGAGGTCGAGCGGGGAGGTATGTAGCACGTGGCGCTAAGTCGTATGCTTGGCTAAGAGAGCCGACTCCTCGGGATGTCGAAGTCGTGTCCGAGTGCTCGCCAATCCTCTCCTTCGTGTACACCGCGTTCCCGTTCTCCTCGTGCTGCCCCGAAATGTCGTCTGCTTTGGGAAACGCATATTCCATCGTAATGCGGTCATGCTCCCGCAACGAGTGGAGGATCATATAAATCGATTGAACCGAACAAATATATGTCCGCCTAATAAACAAATATAATTTATGTCATTATACGAATACAAAATACATATAGTCACTAACGAATTGGTAAAGACCTTACCGCATTCTCAATAGATGTGCTAAAGGAGCAATCCAAATGCATCCATATCAACGCATGTACTGAAGCAAAGGGGTGCGACCAATGGGACTCTCTGCTTCTCCCTACGAATTATCCCAGAATATAAACAAAGCTTAATCGCTAAATCCTCATCATGCCAACTCCGCCAATGTAACCGAGTGCAATTTGTCCACTTCCGTAATTAGATGAAGTCATTAATAAATTTACAAAAGTTTTTTAAATAATTTATAAAAATTTAAATTTAAATTTTATATATAATGCAAGGAAAGCAACAAGCGTGCGTTTTTAGTTATCTAGCGAACCAGGATGTCATTAAGTAAATAGTGTAGGTTGAGTAAACGATATCCCGATTAACTAATATTAAAAAAATCACGTTTTTTGATATATAATTTTAAAAGAGTGACATTTTGATAAATAGTTAAAAAAAGAGCAATTTGATAAATAATTAAAAAAAATGACAATTTGATAAATAATTTTATTAACAACTAATTTATAAAAAACCTCATTTTATCAATTAAAAACTAAGTTCCTTTTCTTTTGAAAAACTAAAGGATGATTTTTTTAGTATTTTTTATCTTTTATTTTTATGTTTTCCAAATAGTAATATATTATTCTACTTCTAAGTTAATTTCAATTTTCATTGTTTATTTTTCATATTTTAATATATTTTTATTTTAATTTACATGCTTTTTTAAATTTTATAAAGCAGTATATATAATTCCTCCTACATATATTTTATCACATCATATCATATCCATATGTTAATTTTTAAAAAATTAACATATTTTTATATTATACTCATATCATACTAAATACTCGTACCTAAGTCCATGAACCATAACATATAGCCTAGGTTTGCGAAATGACACTTAAGTGGAAGTCTTGGTATATACGTACTACTCTAGCATTCTGCCTATCTTTCAAGTTGACATTTCCTTTTGATCATCAATAAACTAGATCTAGAGTAGGTAACTTATATCCGACAGGTTTCTATGTTTTTATTGAGATTCGCTGCCGTCCACGCAGATATTTGCCCTCTAAAGATTTAATAAAATATCAGCCAGATATTAATGGAAAATACTAATAAATTTTTTTCCATAAAAGTAATTTTCATAAAATATTAACCAAATAAAATTTTTAATTATTTTATATTTATTTTAATAATTTAATACATAAAAATAATTTTTATATTATTTAAATAAATTAAATTAATTTAAATTTTTTAATTAATATATTTAAATATAAATTTTATTTTATTATAATTATTTATAATAAAAAAATTTATATAATAATTAATTATTAAAATAATTAAATTATCTCACGTAACTCATTTCATTGCGCATGTTATATCTATTGGATCAATGGCAAAGGTGGAGTTTCAGGTACAGGTTGAGACAAACGAGGTCCTTTGATTCATCTTTTCCGCCAACCATCACCTTAAAGCGCGAGCCCATCTTCAACTGCTTCAATATCAATATGGGTGGTATTCTCGAGGTTTCCATTGAATGGTGTTGAGGCTGAGAGCCTAAAAAATGTTCTGATTTTGATGCTGTAGTCATTGAGCTTGCGCAGAAGCTATCAAGGATTCAAGGCTGCTTTTTAATAAGAGTTTTGGGTTTGTGAATATATGTGCCTTTTTTTTGGGAGGGGGTGTTGTGTTTTCAGTGTGGAGTTAATGGTAAATGTGTTTGTTATTGATTTCTGGACTGATAACACATGCCTTGGCCATTCAATCAACTTTCCTAGAGCTAGAGCCTTTTGGTGAAAGTGAAAAAATCAACAATTAATGCTCGGTAAGCTCTGGTTGTTGTAAATGTAATTCAATTAGTTAGTTAATGTTTGTTAGAGAGTTTGTTGATAAAAACTGGTCAAAGTGCTATAATACCAGTTGGCACCGAATGGACCTTGTAAGTGGTATAAATACAAGGGTGTGTAGTGTAAATAGTGTGTGATACAAGAGTAACAAGATTGACATTTAGAAAATTACTTCTCTGTTGTCTTTTCTTTTCTCCCCAATAAATTGGTATCAAGAGCTTTATGCTCTGGGACCTATGCGTGCGTGTGTGCTAGCTGTGCAATTGTGAAGGATCTTTGTGCTCAAGAACTCTGAGACGATGACGGGCTCCAACGGCTCGCTTCCAACGCTGCTACCAGTGTTTGATGGCAAGAATTATGAGCAGTGGTGTGTGAAGATGAATGTGATCTTTGTCCAAGATGTGCTGGAAAACATCAAAACTGGTATTCAAGAACCTGGTGGGAGTGCTACAGAGGTTCAAAAATCAACGTATAAAGATTTGAAGAAGAAGGATTGCAAAGCGCTTTTCTTGCTTCACCAATATGTGGATTCAGCTATATTTGAGAAGATTGTTTCGGCAACTACAGCAAAGGATGCTTAGGATACATTGAATCGAATCTATGGAGGAGTTGAGAAGGTGAAGAAAGTGAAGCTTCAGTCACTTAGGAGGCAGTACGAGTTGTTATCCATGAAAGAACAAGAAAGCGTGGGTGACTACTTCAATCAACTGCAAGTGTTGATGAATTCGATGAAGACATGTGGCAAAAAATTCACTGATCAACAAACTGTACAAAAGGTTCTCAGGTCTTTGACTCCAAAATTCTATCACATAGTGGTTGCGATTGAGGAGTCCGAGGATCTTGCGAAACTTTCAGTGGAGGAACTACAAAACTCTCTTGAGGCCCATGAGCAAAGGCTGAATGAGAGGAACAGTGAGAAAGTTCAAGAACAAGCATTACAAGCTCAGTCCAGCCACAAGAAGGGAGGACCATGGGAAAAAGATAAAAAGGGCAAAGGAAAATGGAAGGGTGGTAACAACTATAGAAGAAATAGAGCAAATGAGCAAGAACAAGGAGAAACCTCCAACAGAAAAAAGGATGATCAAGAGTGCAATATAGAATGCAAGAAAAGGTTTGATAAAAGAAAAATTCAATGCTACAATTGTGATAAGTGGGGGCATTTCGCAGATGAATGTAGGCATGGAAAGGGTGGAAGAAGGAAGAATAATGAGGAGGCATATCAAGCTCATGACACAAGGTCATATTCTGATGAACTTCTATTGATGGTGACCACAAACTCTAGTGTTGATAACACTGAAACATGGTACCTCGATACCGATTGCTCAAATCACATGACTGGACATAAGGAGTGGCTGGTTGATTTTGATTCAAATGTCAAGAACAAAGTAAGATTTGCAGATAACAGTACCATCTCAGCTGAGGGAATGGGAAATGTGATGATAAGAAGGAAGAATGACAAGTCTGCACTTGTAACTGATGTTCTGAATATTCCCTCCATGAAGAACAATTTGTTGAGCCTTGAACAACTATTGGAAAAAGGATTTTGGATGCAAATGAAGAAGAATGCACTTCAGATTTTTGATTCCAAAATGCAGCTAGTATTGGAAGCCCCCTTATCAAAGAATAGAACCTTCAAAATAAATTTGAAAGTAGCTGATACAAATTGTTTTTCAACCACAAGTGCAGTGGATGAAAGCTGGTTGTGGCATTACAGATTTGGCCACTTAAACTTCAAAAACCTGAATCTGTTGGGAACAAGGAACATGGTGCATGGATTGCCTCATATCAAACTACCTCAGAAGCTGTGTGAGGGATGTCTTGTGAACAAGCAACCAAGGAATGCATTTAAGAACTATGCACCCTCAAGAGCCAAACAGCTGCTAGAAGTTGTGCACTCAGATGTGTGTGGACCAATGAAGACCCCATCACTTGGAGGAAGCAGGTATTTCATGACTTGTGTAGATGAATTCAGTAGAAAAATCTGGTTATTCCTGCTTAAAGAAAAGAGTGAAGTATTTAAAGTTTTTGTAAGATTTTGTGCACTTGTAGAAAGACAAAGTGGTCAAAACCTTAAAATACTTAGAATTGATGGAGGAGGGGAGTATAACTCCAAGGAGTTTAAGGAATTCTATGACAAGAAAGGAATAGAGCATGAAGTGACAGCACCATAGACTCCTCAGCACAATGGCTTGGCTGAGAGGAGAAACAAAACCTTGCTCAATATGGCTAGGTGTATGCTAAAAGGAAAAGGTATGCTAAAGTGCTATTGGGGAGAAGCAATGAATACAGATGCATATGTACTCAATAGATACCCTACTAGAAGCATGAAAGATGTCACACCAGAGGAAGTTTGGATAGGAAAAAGACCAAGTGTTAAGCACTTGAGGGTCTTTGGATCACTATGTCATAGATATGTTCCCGATGAGAAGAGAAGGAAACTAGATGACAAAAGTGAGGCCTCAATTTTAGTTGGATATCATCCAACTAGTGCTTACAAACTGTATAATCCAGTGGAGAAGAGAGTTTTTATTAGCAGAGATGTAATCATAGAGGAAAAATCTACCTGAGATTGGAATAAAGGGACACAACAGAGAGTTCATGTTCAGCTTGATGATAGTGATGCAAGCAAAGAACCAGATTCCAACAATGATACAGAAGTGCAAGGGCAGAGAAGATCCCAGAGGCAAAGATTTCCTTCAGTAAGGCTCTCTGATTATGAGGTCTTTACAGATGATGCAATCACAGAGGAAGGTGAATTAGTGCACTTAGCTTTCATGGAAGATGCTGAACCAATTGAGTGGGAGCAAGCTTTTCAAAATCCAACATGGAAGGAGGCCATGAATGAAGAGATAAATGCCATTGAGAAGAATCACACCTGGAAGCTAGTGGATTTGCCAACCTCAAAACAGCCTATCAGTGTAAAGTGGGTCTTCAAGCTGAAATTGAAACCAGATGGCACAGTGGCAAAACATAAGGCAAGGCTGGTGGCTAAGGGATTTCAATAAAGGCCTGGATTGGATTATATAGATGTTTTTGCACCAGTAGCAAGAATGAAGACTATTAGACTTGTGGTTGCTATAGCCAATTCCAAAAAATGGTCATTATTTCATTTAGATGTCAAATCTACCTTCCTAAATGATCCATTGGAAGAGGAAGTGTATGTATTGCAGCCACCTAGATTTGTGGTGAAAGGGGAAGAACACAAGGTGTATAAGCTTGAGAAGGCCTTATATGGCTTGAAGCAAACCCTTCGGTCTCGGAACAAGAGGATTGATACTTTTCTACACCAACAGAGTTTTTCTAAATGTTCAGTGGAATTTGGAGTGTATGTCAGGTTGGTTGTCAGTTCTGACTTAATCATAATTTGTCTCTATGTTGATGATTTACTCATAACGAGAAGTAATCTTGGTGAGATTGAGAAATTCAAGGGGAGAATGAAAGCAGAATTTGAAATGAGTGATCTAAGAACTCTTAATTATTTTCTTGGTTTGGAATTTCTCTATACTCATAGGGGTATATTCCTACACCAAAGAAGATACATTCAGGAAGTTCTTAAAAGGTTTCATATGGAAGAATGCAATTCAGCTGTGACCCCAGTAGAGACAAATCTAAAACTGACAAAAGGGGAAGGAGAGAAATCAGTTGATAGAACTTTGTACAAGCAAATAGTTGGCTGTCTTAGATTCATTTGCAACAGCAGGCCTGACATATGTTTTGGAGTTAGATTAATCAGTAGATTCTTGAGTGATCCAAAAGGTTCTCACTTGGTTGCAGCAAAAAGAATATAGAGATACTTGAAGGAAACTCAAGACCTTGGTTTGTTTTTTCCAAAAGGAAGAGGGCAAACTGTTGCTGAGATAGAGGCATTTTCTGACTCGGATTGGTGTGGTAATAAAATGGATAGAATGAGCACTTCAGGTTACTGGTTCAGTTTCTTGGAAGCTCCAATTTCATGGTCCTCTAAGAAGCAAAGTGTGGTTGCTCTCTCATCATGCGAAGCTGAATATATTGCTGCTTCTCAGGAAGCATGTCAAGCAGTGTGGCTGGAAGCTTTGATTGAAGAATTAAAGGTTGAGTGCAGAAAACCAGTAAGGATGCATGTGGATAATAAATCTTCTATAAGCCTAGCCAAGAATCCTATAGTTCACGGAAGAAGCAAACACATAGAAACTAAATTCCATTTTTTGAGGGAGCAAGTAAATAAAGGGAAGCTAGAACTAATCTACTGCTGCACTGAGTCACAAACAGCAGATATACTCACGAAGTCATTAAGACCAAAAAGGTTTAAGGAACTAAGGGGAAAGTTAGGAGTAATATCTTTGGGTAATTGAATTAAGAGGAAGTGTTGTAAATGTAATTCAATTAGTTAGTTAATGTTTGTTAGAGAGTTTGTTGATAAAAACTGGTCAAAGTGCTATAACACTAGTTGGCACCGAATGGACCTTGTAAGTGATATAAATACAAGGGTATGTAGTGTAAACAATGTGTGATACAAGAGTAATAAGATTGACATTCAAAAAATTACTTCTCTGTTTTCTTTTCTTTTCTCCCCAACAATTGCCTTCAAATGACAAATTCCTACTTGTCTTTGTTTTCAAATTACTTCCACGAGGAAAAAAATTGCATAATTATATGCCATTAGATATAACCTAAGAAGCATCGACAGCTCTCAAGTTGCCTCACATATGTTTCTGGTACGGTTATCGTACCACACGGAGTGAAACGTATGCTTCGTGTTTTATTTTATTTTTTTTAAAGAAAAACTTTATTATGAATTTAATCAAGGTCTATGACACGACGTACAAAAATATATTAAATTTAAAAATTATATAACATAGATACGATATATATATATATATATATAATTATAAAATTTTTAAAAAATTATAATTTATTAATATCATTTTTATAAATTTAAAAATTTATAATATCTTAATATATGTTATATATGTCAATATTTATTATCTAATAAGCTCTCATAAAAAATATTAAACATAATTTTTATTGATATATTCTAATAAAATCTCATAAATCAATTTTTCTTAATAGAACTAATCATATACAAGTACATGTTCATTTAAAAAAATTAACTAGAAGAAATATTAGTATGGGACAAGTTTCGGTGACGACGAAGTTGATAGCTTAGTATGAGAAGAAGTAGAAGGAACAGATAAAAATAATAGTGTGTGAAAAAATAAAATTTAAAAGTCTAATAATAACGTGTGAAAAGATAAAATTTAAAATATTAATATGTGAAAATAATAACTTGGGACATCAGTCATGTCATTGAGTTTGGGTGAGTTACAGACTTATTAATTGAACAACAATGATCATGAAAACTAATTTTAAAAAAAATATTAATAAGTCGTGTTTAAATATGTTTGAGATATGTTTAAATTAAAAAATAATAATTTTTTTAATTAAATACATTTAGATATATAGAACACATATGTTATACAAGTGTCTCTATATGTCTGATACAGACACATATTCAACACGGGAACACATTTAAAAAATAATATGTCCATATTTCATAAATCTAGAGAGATGCCTATGCCTTGCAAATTGTCTGAAACTCACTTAATCGCTAAACCTCCTCCGCCATGTCGCTGCAACTTCCACTTCCGATGAAGCCTTGCACTTTCGAACTTAGGGGTTTTGGTTTTTAAGCCAGCGTGTTGAAGAGTGCCAAAACTCAGAAGCGATAGTCATTGTGTATTGAGTAAATGATATTATTTTTGTTTTATTTGGCAGCTTTTAACTATTTTTTTGTTTTATTATTTTTGACAACTAATGATACGTCACATTTTATCAATTAAAAAGTAAGTTACTTTTGTTTTAAAAAACTAAAGGATGGTTTTTTTTAGTATTTTATCATCGTTTATTTTTATGTTTTCCAAATAGTAATATATTATTCTATTTTCAAGTTAATTTCAAATTTTCATTGTTTAATTTTCATATTTTAATATATTTTTATTTTAATTTACATGCATTTTTAAGTTTTATGAAACGGTGTATATAATTTCTCATACATATATTCTATCGTATTATATCAATTCATATCTTATTTTTTAAAAAATTAACGTATTTTTACATCATACCCATATCCTATCCAATATTCCTACCCAAATCTATTAACCATACATATAGCCTAGGTTTGCGAAATGACACCCAAGTGAAAGTCCAGGTATATACTACTCTAGCATTCTCCCTATCTTTCAAGTTGAAGTTTCCTTTTGATCATCAATGAACTAGACCTAGAGTAGGTAAGTTATATCCGAATGGTTTCCATGTTTTTATTGACATTCGCTGCCGTCCACGCAGATATTTGCCCTCTAAAGAGTTAATAAAATATCAGCTGGAAAATACTAATAAATTTTTTTTCCAATTATTGATATTTTCTCTTAAAGGAAATAGCTAAATTGATATTATCAAACTGACATACTCTTAAATGAAAATTTCCTAAACTTTATGCCAAATGAAACTAGATGGACAGATTAACATCAAATAAATTGTACTTACAGAAAATATTTATCAGGGAACAAAGCTAAAGTCTGAAACTGTGTCCAAAAAAAAAAAACCAGAGCTCAAAGCAGCAAGGAAAGAAGCTACCACTTCCTTTCTTATGTCTGGAACGATGGAGTCTACTTGTATGCTTGATGCATTCCCTTCAAAGAGAAGGTTCTAATTTGATCATTGATGTTTCTTATTGTTACCTAACTTCTTCATACTTCATCATCTGTTTACATAAAACGCAGGGCTTATCTCATTTTATGGCAATTCCAGACAATGAAGTGAAGAAGACGCAAATGTTTACTTTGGATAATTAGATTTTGCTTGGCTAATTAGATTTTGCTTTAACCCTGAACATCTTCCCAGTGGGACATTTATGTTTACTTTAGATCATTTTCTTATAAATAGGTTATATATTGTGCATACATAAGAAAATAATTAAATTAGTAGTTAGCAATGGCGTGAAATATTAGACATGATATTTTGTTTTGACTCTTCCGTGAGAGGATGACTCACCATTTTAGTTACCAAAATCACAATCTATAATTACATTTATATTTGGAGGAGTGTCTATTGTTATTTTTTTGTGTTTATTATTACTCATACTTTATTAATTTTTTATTAAATATCCTTTGATTTATTTTGATCCAATAGTAAAATAACTTAATAAAAAATAATGAAATAAGAATGAAAATTAATACAAAAGAGTCACAATATATACTCCCATGTGTGAGTAAAGAAGGCATCCTTTATTGAATTGATCTACATGAGGATCAATAAGTAACCCGTACTTGTGGCATTAGTATTTTTTATGTTTTCTTTGTTAGTTCCGTTCAAAATCAAGCACACAATAAAGAAAACTTCTTAGATTGCCCGTGATATGCGCGGGTTTCTTGCTTGTAAATATAAACACATACACACAATTCTCTTATTTATGTTTTTCGTTATCTGTTCACACTCAAAAATATAATTAATCTCAATAACTGAGACTATTACGTTCCTTTCTCTTAATTTATCGCATTTCTATAACAATTCCTTTTTCATTTATTATTATTTTTCCAGTAAACTGAATGATCAAATCCTGAGAAAAAATTATAGTCTCATTGTAGTATTCAAAATGTGAGTACTCCTTCTATTTACTTTTTTTGACAAGGAATTTTTAAAATATAGTTGAATTGAATGTTAAAATTTAGGAAGTAGTAACATATTAATCAAGAAATAAATGAAAGAAATTCATTTTTTTAGTAATTTTTTTCCTTTCCCCTGTTCACGTATACCTGAAAAACCTAGGAATTTTGTCATTTGATTCAGTTGGTGAAGTAGAGGAAATCAGTGGACAGGAACAAGCTAGGTGACAATGCTGCAATCAATTAGCACCTCTCTCAATTTACTAATTTTGAATGTATAATTTTCTACATAATGGTAAGACACAATAACGTTATTTGATCTATATAGTCGATCTCATTTAGTGAGAAAAAAGTTTAGTTATTATTATTGTTGTAATCTTCTACGTAAGGATTTCCCTTACCGTACAAGAAATTTCTTCTATTTAATATAAACCTTGACGATTATTCAAGTACAGTTTCATATTGATATTTGTGTAGATAGAACTATGATGCATAATTATTTACTGCAGTCCAAACGGATACATATTTCAGAGAGAGCATACAATATAGCTTGGTTTTCATTCTTGATGCCACGTCCCAAAGTTCACTAGAACAAGATATACCACGGCCCATGCCAAAAACATCAAGATTGCATGCAATTGTTCATAATCACAACTTGAAGTGTAATAGTGTGGAAGTACTAATGCCGTTTGCATAACGTTGTGTCATGTACTCTTTTATAGAGGTGTCTCTGTATACTGGTGGACTTTCTTCAGACAACAGTTCCTTAATTGGACCAAAAACTTTTGATGAACCCTCCCCGGACTGATTATATGTTTTAAACAAGGATGCAACTGAAATTCTTGGGCCTATATGCTTTGCTATAACTCTGTGCTGAACGCTAATGAACTTGTCATTAGACACAAGCTGCACAAAAAAACAGTGAAACTGATAATCACAATCCAATTCTTATTTCACATGTATAGCCTGTGCTATATTTTTAGACATTCTACACAAAGAAGTAAAACCATAAGAAGGAATATCCAGTGGTGACTCTGGACTCCTCATCATTTCTAAGATTTTAAAGAAAATTTATTAAAATTTTTGTTTTGTTTAAATCACAATGTGTAACCTATAAAAGTATTTGAAATTTTGAATATTACTAAAATATTCACGCCCCTATAAAATTTTTGTTTTGTTCAAACTAACTAACACACACAAAATTGTCATTGCTTTAAAATCCAACATAATTAACTATGATGCTGTAATTTGTGCTTAGCTCAATAAAATTATTTAGAAAATTGTACGATAATGCAGATTTTATGCATGATGAACCTACCCGCAGAAAATCCCCAATGTTTACTATAAGAGCTCCATGAAGAGGAGGTACATCAATCCATTGATTCTCATGAAGAACTTGAAGACCACCCATCTGGTCTTGCAGAAGTATTGTCATGAAGTCACTATCTGTATGGTTGCTAGTGCCCATAGTTAATTCTGGCTCAGGGCATGCAGGGTAATAGTGACATAGAAGAAGAAACCCATCAGCACAACCACTTTCATTAAGGTGAACGCGGTTAAGGCCAAGAGCCTCTGATAGTAACTCAAACAAAGTAGAAGCAAGTTCCTTGACTTTCTTCGAGTATTCAATCACAATATCTCTGCAGGTATATTATCAACTCATCAAGGATAGAGTCATAGAGAAGTTTCAGTTTAGAGGGTTACTCTAAGTGAACTAAAAAATGGAAATAAATAGACATTACAATATTATGTTAGAAATAATATTTAGAAAATTAGAAAGTCATGCATGTACTCACTAAGATATTATTATACATTATGAATCACTTTCTTGTTTTGTGAAAGGTCATGCACTTTGCATTTAGATGGCACTAAGCAATTAGTATCATAGTGGAGCAATTATGGATGATAGCTTAAAGGTCTCCCTAGCTCTAATATAAATAGGTGACTCTAGTCCTGTATCTGCCAAGAAAAAGAAATCATCTTCTATATAGTTTACCTCTACCTTCAACATATTACATCTAAATCTAATGAAGATTTTCTGCGATAAATGGGCAAGACAGCAAGACACCTTACAAAGGCAAGGGCATAAGGATTCAGGAGTGACAGATTACTATTTTCCCATAACCAAAATTGCAGTATAGATATCATTACCAGTGAGAAACTATCCTAAGAAATTTGTCATCCTTATTAAGTTCATGTCCCAGCATGTCCAAGGGCTAATGGTAAAAGTAAAGTACTATCACAAACCTGCAAACTGCTGGCAATTTTTCTGCTTTGGGTGGATGGGGTGCCATTAAACATCCAAGTGAATCTCTCCAATTAGCTGCAGCATCTTGGTACAGAGTAAAATTGGAAAAATAAACAACTTTCCTGCTGAGATCACTGGTGTAGTACTCTTTCCTCACCTTGATATCTTGTTGATGAAACCTGCAAGTTCCTTTGATCATCTCATCCAAAACATGAGTTGGAATTCCATGATTTATAACCTGAAAGAAACCCCACTTTTTGCACGCATATCGAACTTTTCCTACAACATCATCTCTCAGAATAGAATCACCATGGATGCCTGTGAGGTCAATTATGGGGACACTGAAATTTGAATTTGATTCACTGGCTGAGCCATCATTTAGATTAGACTGTCCAGAGTAGAATATACGTGGAACTTTTGTCACACCATTTTCTATGAGTCCTTGGACACCGGACTTTGAATCATCAAATGCCTTGAGTTCACTTTTTCTGTCATAACTGGAAACAGTTCCTGTCTCCAATTCATCTGTGCTTGTGGCCACCATATTTAGAGGCTACCTGTGCATCAATTCTGCTATTAAAGCAACTACGAAGGGTTCAAAATAAAGTGGATTGAGAAGGAGTAGATGGGTTGAAGATGGGAGAATGTAAACGCTATGGTTTCATTTCAGATTTCCATACAAGGTGAATAAACTAGAGGTTTCCTTGTTTCTTTCCCGGGATGGTTTGTTATGTAGGTCAAGTAAATTATTGAAACTTGGATTAAATAAAGAAACTAGATAAGAAGCATTTCTTGTTTCTGCTTATTTGGAGAGCATCACAATCTACCTAAAGAAAAGATTCAGCACAATCAATACTAAACTTAGGCTACGTTTGGTACACATGATAGTATAATATATGATAAGGTGATAGGAAAATATAAAATATGATAGTATAATTAATAGGACAAGACATAATCCTATCTTTTGTTTAATAACAAAAGGATAAATTAGATGATTGTATAGCATTTTTTTAAGACTAAAATATTATTTAGCATAAAAATTAAAATAATTAAAAAATAATAATAAAAAGCCTTATGCAACTCTGCAACTAAAACACACAACAAGTGGTAGTGATGATGGTGGTAGTAGTGGTGGCGGCGGTGGCGGTGGCGGTGACGGTGGTAGTGGTGGTGGTGACAAGTAGTGGTGGTGACGGCGGCGGCGGTGGTGTGTAATGGCGGCGATGGTGGTGGTGGTGGTGGCGGCGGCGATAACAAAGTGGTGGTGGTGGTGGTGGGGGTGGCGGCGGTGGTGGTAGTGATGGTGGTGGCGGGGGCGGTGACGGCGGTAGTGGTGGTAATGATGGTGGCGGTAGTGGTGGTGGTGGTGGTGGTGGTGGTGGTGGTGGTGGTGGTGGTGGTGGTGGATTAAAGGAGAGGAGTGATAAAAATGAAGTTGATGATAAGATTGAAATATAAATTTATCATGTCTTATCATGTATTAGAGGAGAGGATAGAGTTATCACCTTAGAATAAGATAAAATGACTTGACCTGATTTCATTATACTATCATTTGAATGCACCAAATATTAAATAAGACTTAATAATATTAACTTATACTACTATATTTTTTTTATACGATGTACCAAACATAGCCTTAAAGGATTTAATATAGGTACTCTTGCATTAACCTGTAACTTAAGAGTTAAGAATTATATCTTCTGTATAATTGGTGCAATACTAAAATCCTTTTATGTAGTATACGGTATACTCCAAACCTTGGTAAGTGGGCACATGTAAATTTACAAAAATGCATTCTTTTATGAGAAATTATTATGTGATCATGCTCCAGAAACATATTCACTATTGATTTTAAACATATTTACATAAATTTTAAAGAAAATAAGTGGAGCATCCATTTATTGTTAATTTAGAACCACGGTATAATTTCTCTTCTTTTATGATGGTCATTTGTTTGATATGCACTTATCAATGCCCAATTGTAAAGAAAATTCTAATATACTCTTAGAGTATTACTCTAACCAAGTTTATAATCATTCATATTTGATTTAAAAACATTTAAATTTCAATCCAACCTTTATTGTTGTAAATAGTTACTTGTTATAATTCTATTAGAGTAGGGTAATACTTAAGGAATATCAAAAAAATTTCCAATTGTAGGAAAATAAACCAAGCTGGTTAAAATTTATTGCACGGGTTGGGTAAAGATGTAGGCACTGCACTATTCTGCAACTACAATTTATCTGATTTCTACAACTTGATACAACATGTACTGGTGCCCACAATTTGCAAAGTGATTTCAAAGTTTGCTGACAACCATTTCAGGCATTTAATGTTTACCCTCTCTTATAGGTTTGCTTTGATAATATTTTAATGTTAGTATTAGCCTATAAAAGGCAAGTCTCTGCACCGTGTAATGTATCGATCAATCAAAGTGAATGAAAGTAAATTGAATTCTCTTTCTATTCTTCTGTAACGACCCGGGACTGCCTGCAGGATTGATGAGTGTCTCCACAAATCAACACGTGTCTTTTCAGCGTGCTTTGTCCTCACTCACACGCATCCTAGGAAACTTCCCAGAAAGTCACCCATCCCACAATTGCTCCAGGTCAAGCACGCTTAACCATGGAATTCTTATGTTCTAGGCTCCCGAAAAGAAGTTGCAACTTGTTGATATGGTTACACCAAATCAATTCCTTTAAGTCATCCTCAACTATGCAGTCCCATACCGCACGCCTCTCGAATCCCTCTCATTCCTGCGTATTCGGTTCATTCATGTAGACCCTCCGCCTAGAAGCCTGCCAGGAGCCGCTCCTTGTCCGTGCCTCATTGCATCGACGATCACTCCCCGCCCTCGTCGGCCCCGGGACGCCACATGCCCACCAACTTCCGCTTGGTTCGTCCCCGAACCACACCGTACTGGGAGAGGTCCCGGCTCTGATACCATTAATGTAACGCCCTTACTATTATTACTATTAGTGTATCCATAACAACAATAGTAAGCACATCACTTAAGATATTCATTAAAAAAAAATTTCAAATATACTTTAATTAGTATACAAAAATATGAGCCTAGACAATGTGTAATAATGTACACATACATCCTGAAAGGATTTTATATAAATGTACTTTACAATACAAAATACTTATCATATGCCTTCAAGGCATTGTCTATACATTCATTATTCAAAAGTCTAAGTCCAAAAGCAAATATTCATTTCTACTCGTACTTTTGCATTGCAAATATTAAATCTGGAATGATCATGGAATACATAATAATAACGGGGTGAGAATACTAATTCTCAGTAGATACTATTATGAAAAGGGTATCATCACAAAAATTCCAGTTGTTTCAGGAAAAAAAAAATATTCTTTTAAAACTTCAGTTAAATATATACTTATAAATATAGCTCAGAAGGTGGCAATCTGCCAAAACCGGTCCTTTCCCTTCCCGAAACAGATTTCCATTTAATAGTTTTCAAAAATATTCATTATCCAACAATACAAATAGACAATCATCAATAATTCAGAAATATTCTCAAATACAGTATTATAATGTCAAATTCAATCATTCTTTCAATACATATTTTTAGCTCAACCTTAACATCAAAGAGAGCATATTCTCAAGTTCTCAATATACATTTTAAATTCATAATTCCAATACCATTCAATACCATTCCAATTCAATACACAATTCAAATGCTTTCCTTAATAAAACATATTTAACAACGAGCATTATGTTCATTCCAAACCAACATTTCCAAACATCAATTTAACATCAAATCAACCATAATCAAGGATAATACCAATTAATTGTTCAATAAATTTTCATACAATAACAAGTCAAGCACTTACTCTTTGAATACTACTTGAAAATCATCTTATCTCCTTGAATTCTAAATTCGGACTACATTATGTCATATCAAAGATTATTCATACTTCTAATTAATCTACTCAAATATCTAATAGCACATTATATTCATACTAATGCTAGAATTTACCAAATATGGCCGAAATTACCATAATCATCATACACGTGATTCAATTCCATAAATAGCTATTATTATTCATTTCTAAATCTCAAAACCCTCTAAATTGTAAATTTGTAACATGAAACTACAAATATTTTCTCTTCTTTCCAGCATATGACCATAATTTCAAAATCTCCATTAATCCCATAACCAATTCACCCATGTTTAATTCCTTCATAGAATCACCAAGTCAAAGAGACAAGATAATAACATAAATCAAACAAGGTTCTTCCATTATTTTCCTGTTTTTGACCGTGTAGCTATTCAGGACAATATTGGTCATGAATTTCATCAATACAAGTTACAACTTCAATTAACATTCAGTAAGGGAAAGAAGCAAATTAGAATTAAGAAAATCCCTATTTCCTCCATATGGGTCGTGAGTCATTCAGCTACACTGTACAATAGAACTCATTTTTCTCATAAAAATAACATCACAATTTCAACTCATGAATCACCATAATTGGATGAACAACTTAAAACAAAGAAATCAAACAAAGAAACCCTCTCCCACACATAAAACAGTCGTGGGTTTCCTTGTCTCAAACCATAATTTTTTTTTTATTAAAAAAAATCAAGAGAAAGAAAGAGCATTTTCAGCACACAAAAATCCCCTACCTCACATCTGAGCCTTATTTCCTTGGTTTCCTCCATTCTTCCCTCTCCCTTGGCCTACGGTTTACTTTTTTTTTTTTTTTGGTCTCTGCCCTTCACGTACAAGAGAAAGAATAGGAGGAAGAAAAGTGAATGGGAAAGTTCTGGAGACTGGGCGGTGGAGAAATATATAATAAGAATTAAAGGGATTATGTAGAAACTTTTATATCTGATACATATATTTTAATCTTTTAAAATTGTATTTTTAAGTGTACATAAATATTAAGAAAAATTTAAGACTCCTCTTAGTCTTCAAATCTATTTTTTCATAACTTTTTTTATATTATTATTTATTAAATAAGCTACGTTACTTTTTAAATTACATCAAACTTATAAAATAAGTAAATATATTTATCTTAAATTATTTTTCATACCAAAATATTCTCTATATTTTACTTATCATCTCCATGAAATTTCACAATTTTCTGAACTCCTTCGCTGTCCCGGCTATTTTCCAGCAGTATCCTTAAAAATATCAAACTTATTCTGTTACTTCTCCAAAATTTTCCATAACTCCTATCAATGATCCTTAGTTAAGAAATAAATTTTTCATATTTGTTTCCATCATATCAACTGATTCAGCAGATACTTTAATTATTCTCTTGTACTCAGTGCTATAGAATTATGCTCAAACTAATTCAAAAAAAAATTATCCAAATTTAACAGATAATTCTTACTAGTATTACTGAGCTTCTATAATCCTTATTAGAGCTATTAAGTTAGGAAGGATGTTACATCTTCTTCATTTGTATATGCTGCGTGAGTCTTGAGTGAATTTGTGAAAAAAAATTCCGAGGTTGAAATATTGTGTTTTTGACATACCAATCCTTTCATAAGGTGGGAACTAGGGCGGGATTTTGCATGTTCCTCAGTTTTCTCCTTTTAAGCGATGTTTGGTCGATTTTACAGAAATTTTGCAGAACTAAGACTTTCTACTTGCTAGCTATAAAAACTAAGGGATGTGAAAAATCAAAGTGCTGCGTTTAACTATGAAACCTGTAAACACTACACAACCATGACTTCCTCTAATTATGAGTGACAAACTTGTTGGAATTATGTGAGTTCTAAGCTCCACATTGCTTAGGAATTGAAAAAGTGAAGACTTTATAAGTAGTTGGAACCATAAACTTGTTGTCATAAAATTTTGAGTTAAGATATAATAAAGAGTCAATTTTGAGACAATCAACTCATTACTCTAGTTTATATATTTGTTGGGTCTAGGGAATGGAAATCATATGATTGTAATCAAGATCTTTTTCTATAGTGCCTTATGCTCTTTGACATTGACATAATTATGTATAAATTGGGTTTCACCTTTGATTGTTCTACAAATTATCAAAGATTTGCTTATTAAAACTCACAAGATTTTGTTTGGAAAAGCCACTTTTTTCTATAGTTCCTTATGCTCTTTGACATTGCCATAATTATGTGTAAATTGGGTTTCATCTTTGATTGTTCTACAAATTCTGAAAGATTTGCTTATTAAAACTCACAAGATTTTGTTCGGAAAAGCCACTAAAGATTTTGGCTTAAGATTTTGAATTAAGATGTAATAAAGAGCCAACTTTAAGGCAATACTATTAACCCGTTACTCCAGTTTATATATTTATTTGGTCAATGAAATCTCACACCCATTAAATATGTTGCTACTAATACATGGCCAGTTCTGTCATATCATAGGGAATGGAAATCATAATATTATAATCAAGATCTTTTTTTACAGTGCTCTTTGACATTGACATAATTATATGTAAATTGGATTTTATCTTTGATTGTTCTACAAATTTTGAAAGATTTGCTTATTAAAACTCACAAGATTTTGTCCGGAAAAGCCACTGAAGATTTAGAGAGATTTCCCCTCTTTCCATAATAATGTATAAAATGTTTTTTAAGTGTTAGGACTCATAAATTTAATATCTTAAAGTTTTGAGTTAAAAGATAGTGTCTAACCTGTTGTTGAGAGGAAAATTGTACCTTAAAGTTTTAGATTAAGATGTGATATTCAGTCTATTGTTGTACTTCCTCTTTATATCCATCATTACATATCTCTTCATTATTTTGTCTCCCTTCTTTCTAAAAAAATCGACAAAACAAAACAAAGAAAATTTCCATTAGATATGTTACTACTAATACATGGTTAGTTCAGCCATATTATAGGGAATGAAAATCATATGATTATAATCAAGATATTTTTCTATAGTGCCTTATGCTCTTTGACATTTACATAATTATGTGTAAATTGGGTTTTATCTTTGATTATTCTACAAATCCTTGAAGATTTGCCTGTTAAAACTTACAAGATTTTATCTGGAAAAGTTACTGAAGATTTAGAGAGATTTCCTCTCTTTCCATAATAATGCATAAAATGTTCCTTTCACATCTAAGAACTATTAAAATTTGTAGAAGGAAGAACTGGGGTAGCAATTTCTTCAACATGTACATAGCATATCAATGGCTATGACAAATTGCTGGTTCACCTCTTGTATATGCCAAGTAATTTTTCATAGTAATGTTATGCCTTTGAGCTAGTAGTGCCAATAAATTCTTTCTTTCTTCTTTTATCTTTTGTTCCACTTCCTCTCTCTCAGAATTTGTGTAATTTGTTGAAAAAAAAAAAGAATTTGTATAATTGGTAAGTGTTGGCAAGTATTTCTGGTAAAGCGTAAATTCACTAGGAGTTGCTTTCTACAGCAATATAATCAACACAAACAAAGAATTCTTGTTTCCCCTCACATGCTGTTTTAAAACCAAGCTAATGTCACCAATAAGTATGTAATTTTTAATGCCTCCATTGCAAGTCATACAATACTACCATAAGTTTCTAGTCCAAGATCCATAATCATAATATCATATTGAATTTGATGAATTTCTGTACTTCCAACTTATCTAGTTTATTCATTTATCATGCTATTGCTAACTAAACCACCTCAATACACATAGTCCAACTCAAATCCTGAAATGTTGAAGAGCAGAGGTCCCCTTGAACTTTGAAGTACGCTACATAATCAGCAACTGTAGTTTCTCTGTTCTCGGAAGGATTGTCTGCAGACAATAATTCTTTTTTATAGGTCCATAAAGCATCGATTTTGATTTTCAAAAGAAATGTGTCAGTGTGACAAGGAAAGCACACCCCAGACTTGGCCCAATTAGCTGCCAAGCGTCATGGTACTAGAAGATGGATCACAACAGTATGCTTGATACCACATCTTGACCAAGAACCTTAATTCATTTGGTTCATGGGTTATTCCACTTATATAAACCTCACTTTGTCTATTTCTTTTTAACGTGAGATTTCTTTTACTCATATATTTACTTAGAACTCACACTTGAATTCCCGATAAAGAGCACCTCTTCCCCTATTCTCGTGTACCTAAAAATCTTAGAATTCTGTCATTTGATTCAGCTGGAGAAGGTGTGGAAATCAGTGGGCAGGAACAGGTGACAATGCTGCAACCAAGAGCAGCATCGGCACCACTGTCAAGTGTCAACAGACCAATTTTGAAAGTATAAATCTTCTACATTTGGAATTCCCTTACCGTATAAGGAATTTCTTCTATTTAATTTGTATCCCTAAGACTATTGAAGTGTAGATAGAACTAAGATGCTTAATTATTTTAAAAACTAAGATGCATAATTATTTTCTGCAGTCCAAACGGATACATGTTTCAGAGAAAGCATACAATATAGCTTGGTTTACATTTTTGAAGCCACGTCCCAAAGTTCACTAGAATAAGATAAACCGCGGCCTATTCCTAAAACATCAAGATTGCATGCAATTGTTCGTAATCACAACTTGAAGTGTAATAGTGAGGAAGTTCCAATGCCCTTTGCATAATAATGTGTCAAGTACTCTTCTAAAGAGGTATCTCTATATACTGGTGGATTTTCTTCAGATAACAGTTCCTTGATTGGACCATAGACTATTGATGTACCCTCTCCTGACAGATCATCTGTTCTAAACAATGATGCAACTGAAATTCTTGGGCCAATATGATTTGCTGAAACTCTGTGCTGAACACTAATGAACTTGTCATTACTAACAAGCTGCACAAAAAACAGTGAAACTGATAATTTTACAAATCCAATTCTTATTTCACATTTATAACCTGTGCTATATTTTTAGATCATGTCCACAAAGAAGTAAAACAGTAAGTAAGAATGAATCCAGTGGACTTCGGACTCCTCTTTGTTCCAAGATTTTGTGGTGTAAATGTGCGAAAAGTTTCGTCTAAATCACAATGAATAGAACGATACTACTTATGAGTAGATTCATTAGAATCCATGATAATATGTATAAAACTAATGTTCAGACAGATTCATTAGACTTGCGCATTCAATTAATAAAACTAGGATAATATGGGACTATAATATAAAGTGGCGGAGCCACATAGTGGGGAGGGTATGCACTTTGTTGATTTTAGGTTCAAATGCCCATTCTCTTGGTTCAAATGTGACACCACTCAATTTTTCTATGTGCATGTTGTTAAGCCATTATTTGTAAAAATTAAATTAAGAAAAAAAATCTAGTTATTAGAAACAGTAATAGTCTCACTAGTCACCATGCCAATTTTTGACTTGGTACAATATTATCAGTTATTTGTGTCAATATTCTTGTATATATCTATGTGTTTGAGTTTAGAATTGATTGTTACAGCTGTAGGATATTCAGGATAAAGGAAGTATAGCAATAAAATAAATAAATAAAAGAGTAATGTTACATAGCCACAAAAAATTACAGAATTCAGCCAAAATTTGTTAAAGATTCAAGGGTGTATGTTAGATGAGTCAAAATGAAAGGGACCATTCATCTATTTAAGAGTCAATAACAATGCGAACTCATTTTAACAAAAATTTTGACAAACGAAGGTCAAGTTATCTAGTATTTTTCAAAATAAATTAACAAGTAGGATGGATTAACTAGGAAGACAAATTTTGCTAGAGAAGTGGGGTGTGAGGAATGAAAGAAGGAATTATGCTAAAGATAGGGTAGGCAAGCTAAATCAACTACTAAAACCAATATCTTTTGGCTGGCTAATGATCTGCGGCCATATTCCTGTTACAAGCTATATATTTTGCGTTGCTTTAAAATCCAACATTAAATATGATGTACTTTGTGCTTAGCTCAATAAAATTATTTATAAAGTTGTATGAAAATGGTGTTTTTATACATGATGAACCTACCTGCAAAAGATCCCCAATGTTTACTACAAGAGCACCATGGATGGGAGTTACATCAATCCATTGATTGTCATGAAGAACTTGAAGACCACCCATCTGGTCTTGCAAAAGTATCGTCATGAAGTCATTGTCTGTGTGCTTGCTATTTCCAATAGTTAATTCTGGCTCAGGGCATGCTGGATAATAGTGACATAGAAGAAGCATCCCTTCAGCACAACCCATTTCTTTAAGGTGAAAGGGATCAAGGCCTAGAGCCTCTGATAGCAACTCAAACACGGTAGAAGCAAACACCATTACTTCCTTCGAGTATTCAATCACAATATCTCTGCAGTTATATTGACAATTTATCAAGGATAGAGAAGTTTCAGTTTAGAGGGTCTGAAACTGTTGAGTGAATTTAGAAGAAAAAAAAATTGGAAATAAAGGCATCACATAAATTCTAATGAAGATTTTCTACAATAAATGGGTAAAACAGCTAGACACCTACCAAGGCAAGGACATGAGGATTAAGGAGTAACAGATTTACTGTATTCCCATAACTAAAATTGCTGTTATAGATATCATTACCAATTAGAAATTATCTTAAGAAACTAGTAACCATTATTATGTTCAAGTTCCATCATGTCCAAGGGCAAATGCTATAAGTAGAATAATGAATTATCACAAACCTGCAAACTGCTGGCAATTCTTCTGCTTTTGGAGGATGAGGTGCCATGACACATCCAAGTGTGTCCCTCCAATTAGCAGCAGGGTCATGGTAAAGACTAAAATTGGAAACATAAACAACTTTCCTGCTGGGATCACGGGTGTAGTACTCTTTCCTGACCTTGGCATCTTGTTCGTGAAACCTGCGAGTTCCTTTGATCATCTCATCCAAAACATGAGTTGGAATTCCATGATTTATAACCTGAAAGAAGCCCCACTTCTCGCATGCATATCGAAGTTTTCCCACAACATCATCTCGCAAACTAGAATCACCATGGATGCCTGTGAGGTCAATTATGGGGATACTGAACTTTGAATTTGATTCACTAACTAAGCCATCACTTAGATCAGACTGTTCACAGTAGAACATACGTGGAACTTTTGTCACACCATTTTCTATGAGTCCTTGGACACCAACCTTTGAATCATCAAAAGCCTTGAGTTCACTTTTCCTGTCATAACTAGAAACAGTTCCTGCCTCCAACTCATCAGTGCTTGTGGCCACCATATTTAGAGGCTATCTATGCATAAATTCTGCAATGAAAACAGCTATGAAGGGTTCAAAACAAAGGGGATTGAGGAGGAGTAGATGGAATGAAGAGGGGAGAATGTTAAAATGCTTTGGTTTCATTTCAGTTTTCCATACATGGTGAATAAACTAGAGCCATCCTTGTTTCTTACCCTGCATTATCTGCCTATAGGACAAATAAATTATTGAAACAACTCGGATTTAATAAAAGCAACTACATAAGAAGCATTTCTTGTTTCTGCTTAGTGCAAGGATCACAATCTACCTAACAAAAAGATTCAGCACAATCAATAATAAACTAAAATATTTAAGGATTTAATCTAGGTCTTGACTCTTGAGAATAATATCATTTGTATAGTTGGGTCCAATATTAAAATCCTTTTATATGGTGTGTGGTATACTCCAAACCGTGGCAAGTGGGCACATGGAAAGTGACAAAAATGCATTCTTTTATGATGATCATTTGTTTGATCAGCACTTAACAATGCCAATACTGTACGTAAGGTGGGGACTGGGGAGGGATATTGGCTATTCCTCAGTTTTTGTCCTTTTATGTGATGGTTTATGGCCACGATTTTACAGGGCTGCGTTGAACTATGAAACCTGTCAACACTACACAACCATCACTTCCTCTAATAATGAATGACAAACTGACAAAGCAAAACAAAGAAAATTCCCATTAGATATGTTACTAAATACATGGCCAGTTCAGCCTTATCGTGGTGAATGGAAACAATATCATTTTCTACAATGCCTTATGCTCTTTGACTTTGAGATAATTATGTGTAAATTGGTGTTCATCTTTGATTGGTCTACAAATCCTGGAAGATTTACTGTCAAAGATTTGTCTGGAATTGTCACTGAAATTTTTGGGAGACTTACTCTCTTTCCATAATCATCAATATCATCAATATATAATATATATAAAGAGAGTGTGATTTATATAAAATTCTACTAAGTAACAGTTTTAAGTTCTGTCATAAATATTTTTTTAATTTAAATTTTTGTATTATCTTATTCAAGAAAAATATAAATTATTTCAAGATTTTTTCTTACAAGTATTATTTTTAAGTTATATCACTCATTACAAATTTAAATTTTAAATTCATTGTTATTATCTTATTAATGTAATAATAATATTTATAAATATATATGAAAACCTTTTTGAGATATTTTTTATAGAATAAAAATATTTTTGTTATGATATTAAAGCATACTATAATATGTAGAAATAAAGTTAAGGGATTTGGTAATGACTGCCGCCTCTAAAGCCCAAACCACTTTTTTAATAATTTTTGAAATCTTTAAAATATTCTTAAAATTTTATATATAAACTTGATATTTAATGCTCTAAAAATATAAAATGAACGTTTAAACCTCAATGTGAAATTTTTACATCACCCATAATTACTTATAAAAATTATAAATATTTTTTTATAATAATAACATAATTATTATATGTTAATTTTAAATATTTTTTATAATCCCATCCATCGTACGGATGCTATTCTAATAATGCATAAAACTTTTCTTTTCACATATAAAAATTGTTAAAATTTTCCAGATGTAAGTATTGGGGTAGCAATATCTACAACTTGTACATAGCAAGCATATCAATGACTATGACAAATTGCTGGTTCACCTCTTGGATATGCCAAGTAAATATTCGTAGTAATTTTTTTTATTAACAATTTTTCATAGTAATGTTTATGCCTTTGAGCTGCTAGTGCCAATAACTTCTTTTTTTATTCTTTTATTATGCCTTTGGGTAATTGGTTAGTGTTGGCAAGTATTTGTGGTAAAGCATAAATTCACTAAGAGTAGCTTTTTATGAAGATATAATCAACACAAGCAAAGAATTCTTGTTTCACCTCAGGCGGTGTTTTAAAACCAAGCAAATGTCACAAATAAGTATGTAATTTTTAATGCCTCCATTGAAAGACATAGACGATACTACCACAAGTTTCTAGTCCAAGATCCATAATCATATTGAATTTGATAAATGTCAATAATTCAAACTTATCTTGTTCATTCATTTATCATGCTAACTAAACCACCTCAATCCACATTGTCCGACTCAAATCCTGAAATGTTCAAGAGTAGAGGTCCCATCAAGGCCTTTTGCATTGAAGTAGGCTACATAATCTGCAACAGTAGTTTCTCTGTACTTGGGAGGATTGCCTTCAGATAATAATTCTTTTATAGGTCCATAGAGCTTCGATGATGATTTAAGACCTGAGCTGAAAAAGCATGCAACAGATATTCTTGGACCTATGAGATTTGCCAGAACTCTGTGTTCGACACTCTTGAATCTGTCGTTTGTTATAAGCTGCAGATCAAGAAAAACAATAATTAGCTACATTCATATAAAGTTCATTGCATTTCAAATAACATAAGAACTTGTAAAGTGGCAAAATCGTACAAGGCTTTTACTTTTTACTGGGGCAAAATACTATTGCAAATAAGGCATTATGTAGGGTATTGTTACATAATATAAGACTCCTAAACCGCAGTTCAAACGTGTGAGGGCAACGATAAATATTAAGCACCAAGAGGCCAACATAACTTAGACTAGCCATTTTAATATAGCCATGGTAAAGTGTTTTAGTTTGAGGAGAATGGTTGATATTATGGAAGTTCTTCCTCCGTATACCCAATTTCTTATGCCATTTATTCAATGGGGCAACAAAAAAAAAATAGAACATATCTAATGGAGACATCCCTTCTAATTATGTAATGTTATGTTGGTTGGATTAGAGAGGGACCTAGCACCTTTATATAGTTTACTGAATCCTCCCATCACGGGCTTCACTAACATTAGGCCTATATCTTTAATAACCTATTGGGCCTACACTTAGTTACCTAATTAGACTTATAATAAAATATGTCAAGCCTAATATCCTTTATATTGCATAATTTTTAATGCTAATCATTTATGGACACGTTCTATGAAAACAAATATAAAATAAATTTATTAATGTAAACTCACATAAATATTTTTCTAACAGTTTTTAACAATGAAGCTGCATATACAATAAGTATTCACACTAAGGGCTGATTTGTAAAGATAAGATAAGATCTAATAATATTAGATCTTTATAACGTAAGATCTAATACATAATGATTGAAAATATTAAAGTATTTAGAATTATAATAAAAAAATTTTTATAAAACTTATATATCAAAATCTAATCAAGTCTAATCTTATCATTTAAAACTTTATTAAGTTATCCATCATTTTATTGTATAAAATATATTTCATAAATAAATTTATATAATATAATATTTATACTAAATAACTGATAAAATTATAATATATTATATTAATTAATTCTACCAGGGCCTTATATGACATGCCAAACAGGCCGTAATTGTTGCAATAAATACACACATGCATAAGAGCAACAGAGAACATGCCTGCAGAAGATCACCAATATTAACTACTAGAGCCCCAGGTACCGAGGGTATATCAATCCACTTGTCCTGGTAAAGAACCTGGAGGCCACCAATATGGTCCTGGAGAAGAACTGTGAGAAAAGAGTTATCAGAATGCTTGGTGGTTCCCATAGTTAATTCTGGTTCAGGGCAGGCAGGATAGTAATGGCAAAGTGAAAGAAGCCCCTCAGCACAACCCATGTCTTTCAAATGGTCTGAATGCAGCCCAAGAGCTTCTGATAGTAATTCAAATAGTGCAATTCCCAGTTTCATTACATGTGTCCCGTATTCCAGAAGTATATCCCTGTAAGAAGATGCAGTCATAAGCAATTACATGCCCTATGGTAGAAAAGAAAAAGTTCAACTTTGGACCTTCTATCATTTTGTAACTTAGTTTGTGTTGGCTTCTATAGTTGTTTTGTCTAACTTCATATTACAACCTTCATCCATAATTCTTCATGTAAATAATTGGAGACACAATTTATAGCCTATTGTGCTACTGGGAGGTTCTGAAAATCGAGTAATGCTATATAACCAGAAAAAAATAGGCAGAATTTTAACAAAATACAAGGATAGTTATTAAATGAAATAAAATGTTGGGTATCACTTAACTATCCAAGAGTTAACAAGCATGTCACATTATTCTGACAAAAAAATTTTAGCAAAAATTCTAAATTTCTAGCATTTTTTTCTTAGGATCTTAGTTAGGAATAAGGAAGCACGGATACATCCAAATGATTCCCGTACTAATGTCGGATACGTATCGTGTTGAATACTCCTCAAACACTGTCTCCATACTATAGTTTTTTTCTATTAATTTTTGAATTATTATACTTATGCAGGGGGAATATGTAGTGTCTACAATGATAAATGCTAGCTTTTGAAATGCTAATGTCTTTGTTTTAATTCGTCTTTAAGATTTAGTGCTAGGAATGAAAATGTAGTAATGCTTATATTTCAAACGCAAGTGATCATGTTATGTTTGTTCCTTAAATATATCTTTGAAATTTATGTTTTTACGTAAATCTTATATTAATTTTAGTTGTTGTATTCTACTTATGTCATGTACTATAATTTTCAAAATTTGCCGTGCTCCCTTGTCGGTGTGGTGTCCTCTCTGTACTTCCTAGTTTAGGAACCATGGATGACCCTTTGTTGATTTTATGTATATTAGCATCATATGTATATAAACTTCCGAAGCTAAATATACCTTGATCTCAGTGGCCTAAAATTTGAGGCAGTATACAAACATGAACATACCTGCATATTGCTGGCAAGTCCTCTGGTTTGGGAGTATTAGGAGCCAGGTAAATCATAAAAGTATCCCTCCAATTGAGTGCTGGTGAACTATACAGATCAAAATTGCTATTAAACACAAATGGCCTCATCTGATCACGGGTATATAGCTCTTTTTTCACCTCAATATCTTGCTCATAAAACCTGCGCACCCCATCTTTCATTTCCTCCAGAACAGTCACAGGGATGCCATGATTGACCACCTGAAAGAAACCCCATGCCTCAGATGCTTCCCTTATTCTGCTGACAATTCCTTGCCGTGTACTTGGATCTTTACCAACATCTGCAAGATCTATAACAGGAATAATGTGTTCTGTGTTGCCTAAATTTGAGGCCTTCACAAATTTATCAGGTGGATGATGAAATAAGCTTGGGATCTTTGCAACTCCTTCATCAACAAGACCTTTAACACCAGCTTTTGTATCATCAAATGCTTTGAGCTCACAAAGTCTATCAGGTTCAGGCTTTACTGCACCTGCAATTTCAGTTGTAGTAGTAAACCCCATGTTCCTTCTGTGTGTAGTGGCCTTAAAGAGTGTAAAATCTTATCCTGGAACTTTCAGAGCAGAAGAGCCAGAGAAGAGTTATATATCAGGTGCAAAAAACACTCACAAAAGAAAACCTCGAAAATAATACAATATTATGTGACAAATATAGACATTGCAGTTAGTTCGACCTTGTTAAGATCAGGTGGATTAGAGTGACATTTCATAACATACATTTTTTGAGCTGCTGTAATGGGATTTCCACAGGTTTAGACAATGACTAGTGTTAAATTTTGCTCAAATCCTAAAACCTTATCCTGATGTTTTTGTTTGCACATTGACATTACCCATTATTAAATCACTACTTACATTTCCTCACTAAAATGGTGAAGTGAATCATTAAGAGATCGAGATAAATAGGTCCGTGAAAATAGCATTATTATAAAGAAAAAAAAAATCATCAGTTCTAAAATTAGTTTCCAGTCCTTGTTCTGTGGTTAAATTTATTTCAAGATGTGTCACCACTCACCACCACATCCATAAAGGGTGGTGAACATGGATACTTGGCATTCTATATTTTCATTTTCTAAAACTAGTAATAAATAAAATTTAGAATCAATATTCAGGAATATTCTCTTCAATGCTTTGTTATCCTCTCACAATACAATTCTGAGTAATGTTAGACCGTAAAAATTATTTCTTCAAATTCTGGTCACAATTTATTAGGATTTAAGGAAGATAATTAAATAAGTCAAAGTACTGAGAATAGCTCACTATTTAATGGTTAAAAATAACAATAAATTACTTTGACAAAAAGAGTTCTAATTATTTAATATTTTCTTTCAATTTTAAACAAGTTTTTTTTTTCTATTGCGAGGTAAGTTTATCTGACTATTCAATTAGTAGCTATGCTAAAATTTCGGGTTTATGCATACTTGTTCATTTTGTTGAAAAAAATTTATAAAACTTGAAGTAATTTTTAATTCAAAACATGTTAATTTATAAATAACTAATAAGTTTCTCGTGCATTACTCGAGATAATTTGAATTAAGATATAATTTAAAAAATTTAGATTAAAATAAGAAAAATGTTTAAAAGTAAAAAAGATTAAATGCATAATATTTAGATTAACTTTTTTAAGAAATAAATAAAAGAAATTTTGAAATTAAAATTCAAAAAAATAAAAATTAAAATGACATGCACCATTTGTTTGTTGAGAGAACATATAATAACAAATTTAACCCTTCTCAAAAAGAAATAATATATATATAAGGGTGGATAGTTTGATTAACATGTTTTAAATAAAAAAATTAAGTATATAATAATTGTAATTATAATTTTTTTAAATTTTTAACATGTATAAAAAGTAATATTTTTTCCAAACATGTTTTTCAAAAAGTGTTTTTTAATGTCCTTTATTGTAATTTTAAAACAAAAATGCATTTTAATATTTTTACATCCAAATAGATGAAAAGTAATTTTAAAAAAATTGTTATTTATATCTGAATTTGAAGATCATGTTTGGTATGACTTTTTAATGTCATCCAATAACAACTTTTATGCAGCCTTGCCGTCATTTTGTAGCATGTTTGGATAATATTGTATAAAGTTGTTGATGTCCAAATTGTGTACGGTAATAGTTTTTAGAAAAAAAATTAATGTTTTAGCTGTTTTATAAAATGTTGTTAGGATTATTTTTAATAGTAAGATATAAATATTATTTTATTTTTAATTAAATAATTTTTTTAATTAATTAAATAATTTTTAAAATTATTTTATATTTATTTTAATAAATTTTATACATAAAAAAAATCTTTTTTATATCATCTAAACAAAATAGATAAATTTAAAATTATTTTTAACTAATATATCTAAACATAAATTATTTTCTTATAATCAATTATAACAAAAAAAATTTATACAATAATTAATTATTAAAATAATTTAATTTTTACAATTATCTAAACACACACAAAATAACTTCAATAATAACTTTTTATACTACTTTCAACCCTTAAACAAACATCACCTTATTTTTATCCAATTTTATTTTTGAATGAAACTCGATGAAAGAGTTAAACACTTAAACTTAAAACAGAAGATAATGGTTTTATTATTATTATTATAATTATATTATTATGGATGGATGAAGGAAAAGAGAAGAGAAGAAAAGAAGTCAAATTTAAGAGTCAAATTCTCACCACTATTTATTTTTGGGCCTTGTCGTCGTCATGAGTTGTCCAAATTCCAAAACAGAAACAATGCTTGGCAGCTCTCCACATGTATAAGAAACAGAGCACCCTGTCTTCCCCTGTTTCCGCCATTTCTGGATTCCTTCTTCTAACATTTCAAAATTTTGTACTAAACTCTCTTTTCTGCATGCAATTCTCACCGCCGCAAAGGTAAATATCTCTCTCTTTCTCTCCCTGCATTTGCTTCCTTTCCCCTCAAGCCTCATTTTCCTTCTTCTTTCGAATTCTTATGATTCTTCCATCTGATATTTCTTTCAAATCAATTTTCAAGAGCAAAAATGAAAAATATTTACATAGAAAATGAGAAATCTATGTTGGAGAAAAGAGCTCAATTGGATATGGAATTATTATCTGTATTCTCTTTTGAATTGTATCTGTGAATTTTGTGTCATGTTGTACGGCATCATGGCCAATTTGTTGCTTTTTTAAGGCATTTAGAATCTTTATTTACTGAATTTAAGATCTATCAGAATGCTGAAAGTTTGGTTTTTTATGAGGTTTCAAATTTGGGTTTTGATTTAAAAAATTTTTTTTTGAAGAGAACAATAAGAAATGCTGATATGAATTGTTGAATTTCTGAGGAAAAAATGAAGAAAAAGTTTGAAATTTTTTCAAACCCCACTTTAGTTTATAGGCAATACCACTCTATTGCATGGTCAAATTCAATGCCTGGCTTGTGGGTTATTATAGCACTAGTACCATCTGGGATAAGAAAAAGAATTTAGTTTTCCTTTCATGATTTAAAGTTCTTATATCTCTATATCATGATTGGTGCAACAAATTTTTTTTTTTTGAGGGCTAGACATTATATTATGCTCTTATGCTATGACATGGCATTGTACTTGATCAGAAAATGTACAAATTTGCATTTTTTTTCTGATATAGCTATAACCTTTGAGTTTTAAATCTTAATGAAATCAGATGTTAGATCGTTATACTGTTGCTTTCCTTTTGGTGCTTTCATCATCTGTTGCGGTATTAAATGCAAGTACTGGTGATGCTGATCCACGTTATAGGTACTTAGCTCCAATCTTTCCCAAGTCTTCCTTTGAAAGTTGTCAATGCCCATCGTTAATTCTATTTGGAATACATTTTGGGTTTTGTTAACAAGTGCCCTTAGCCAAAATAAAAAGCTTTCCATGAATATAAGACAAATAGTAAAACCTTTTCAATTTCCAATGCATTGAATACCTTGTTCTCATAAAAAGTTTTCTATTTTAACTTCTTTAACAAGTGTCCTAAGCAAAACCCCAACATTTTATGCAGAATTTTTTTTTTCTTAGAGAAATGTCCATTTTGGTCTCCAAAGATTAAGCGAAATCACATTGGTCCTCCATTTATAAATACATCAAATTGGTGATCCAAAATTATACACAACATCAAATTGATCCTTCCATATCACAATTTTTTCCATCAAATTGGTCCTTATAATGACACCAATTTGGTCCTTAAAGGATGAAAATAATGTCATTAATTTTCATTGAAGGACCAATTTGATGTCGCTGATAGATTGAGGATCAATGTGATGTTGCCATCGATTGAGGACCAATGTGATGTCGCGTATATATTTAGAGAACAAAAATTGTTGTTTACTCTTATGCTTAAAATTGAAGGTGTATGACTTGTGGTTAGGGGATTGCTATACAGAAACAAATTATGAAGCACGTGTTTTTTTATTCTTGTTTTGCTATGGAAATCAGGGGTTGTGTAAGACAATGTGGGGAAACTGGATGTGTTGGGGAAAGATGCTTTCCAAACTGTAAATTTTCTTCAGATGGAGTCCTCATTGATCGTCCGTTGAACATACTAGAACCACTTTACTTACAATGGAAAAAACGGGATTGCCTGAGTGACTGCCGGTACTACTGCATACTTGATAGAGAGAAAGAAAGAGAGTTACTTAGTGATGGTCCAGTAAAATATCATGGCAAATGGCCCTTCAGGCGCATCTATGGGATACAGGTTTGTTACTGAAGAAGCCATGCACCTTATGCTTTCGTTTGGAATTGGTGTCCAATGATATCAAAGCTTTTTGTTTACAGATCTGACTTGTCATCCATTTATTCAGGAGCCTGCTTCTGTGGCTTTCTCTGCCCTCAATCTGGCAATGCATTTTCACGGTTGGATGTCTTTTTTCACTGTTCTGTACAATAAATTGCCTCTAAAATTTGGCAAGAAGGCATATTATGAGTATGCTGGTTTGTGGCATGTCTTTGGGCTCTTATCACTGAACTCCTGGTTCTGGAGTGCTGTTTTCCACAGTCGGTAAGTTCCTTATGGAAATTTTTTCAGTATTTTGTACTGATTTTAAATGTATCTTTATACGTGTTTTGCAATGTCATTCTGTTTTTGTTATTCTAAGAATGTACTACCTTGCTATTTGACCTTACGAGAGATTGATTTTATATAGGTCCAATCAAACTGTATGGTATTGTTTGTTGATGAAATGGTACTTCTTTGTTCTTACATTGGAATCTGAATCTCAGGGTACATAGTTACATTATGTGTCTCAAATTGAATGGAAGTTTTGCAGTATACAAGTACGAAATATCAGTGCAGAAACTGGTATTTCTTGTGTTAATTTTTGGCATATGTATATCTCTAATACTGCCCCTCGAATCTTGAATGAAACTAGTAGCTTGGTCTAAGACACGTTCAAATTTTTGAATGGCCGTGTCTGTGTTTGCTTCCAAAAACTATCTCTCCCTCTTTTTTTCATTCCATCCCAAACAGTTAAAAAGAAAAGAAACAACCTGCCTTATTATCCATTGAATATAGTAAATTAGTAACATATGTTTCTTAAATTTTGCCCTACAATTAGTTTTTTTTTCCTCCTTTTCTTCTCTTTTAGCTTTAATTTTCATTATTTCTGTGCCTCGTTGAACTGCAGGGATTTTGATTTAACAGAGAAACTAGACTATTCATCTGCAGTGGCTCTCCTTGGATACTCTCTCATTTTATCCCTATTACGAAGCTTCAATATAAGGGATGAGGCTACCAGAGTTTTGATTTCTGCTCCATTGATATCGTTTGTAATCACTCACATAATGTTCCTCAACTTCTATAAACTAGACTACGGTATGTCCTGTCAAATAATCTTTATATTATTAATTAATTCGGAGGCCAAGTGTTACATGAAGGGCCCATGTTTTCTTTATTTCCCTCTCTGAGAAAATTTCTCCTTGAACTGTTTGTTAATTATATATGCCATCCACTTCTGTGGCTTCTGCTTCTATCACAAGATTATTGACAGGATTCTTTACTTAGCAATTTTCTTCCAACCCATTCTTTTGGCTTAAGTGTGTTTATATGAATTTTTTGTGGTCGTGGTAAGACTTACTTCTGAGAAGTGGATAGATGGGGTTTGAGCAGCTACCAGCTTTTACAAATTGAGGTTATGGTTTTATTGTGAATCATAATGTGTGAATTTGTATGTGAGAGAGACAAATTTTTATTTGTATTTTTGTTCATTATTTCTTTGTGATTTTTCTTATTCATACCTTCTATTTTTTCCCCCCTTTTTGTGATGTTTTCTTATGGCATTCTCATTCTAACTTTACAGGATGGAATATGAAAGTTTGTGTAGTGATGGCTGTGGCACAACTTAGCATTTGGGCAGTTTGGGGTGGTGTTAGTCACCATCCCTTGCGGTGGAAGCTCTGGTTTGTTGTTCTTGCTGGTGGCCTTGCAATGTTCCTAGAAATATATGATTTCCCTCCATATCAAGGACTTCTAGATGCACATGCTCTTTGGCATGCCACCACTATTCCTCTAACCTACCTTTGGTGGAGTTTCATTAGGGATGATGCTGAGTTTCTAACCTCTAAATCTAAACGTGTAAAGCACCCCAATAAATCTAAGTAGCTTCTGTTCATTTGGAAGTGCTTATTTCTCTTTGTCCTTAAAATAGATTTAGATGCCCATTGCCCAGTTTTGTATTCATACTTGGGAAAATGATGAATGTCACCTTCCTGAATGTTCTCTTCAATGAGCCAAAAGATCATATCAGGATTTCCCTCCATGTTCTTGCATTTCTCTGCAGCTTAATTAAATGTATATGAAACCTAATTTTTATTGGCCAGTTTTGTATTCGTACTTGGGTGAAGGATTCTATTTGTGTCTGTTTTATTCTTGCTATCCTTTTAGACATGCTCTTTTCAATGTGTCGCGGATGTCGTGTGACAAGCACATTTCAAATTTTCTAGCAAGTCGTGGAGAGAATGGGTTTGGAAAATCTTACGGGTGTTCTCATGTTCCACCAGAACTTAATTTGGTTGGATTTAATTTTTGAAATTAAGTCTAGTGTAATTTTCATGTTAAGTTTGGACCACATTTTTTATTAGCCTAACCTGATTTAATATATTAAAACTTATAATTTTATAAAAGTTGGTAATAAATTATAATATTTATTAACTTAAATTAATACTTTTTGCATTGATAATTTTGTTTCATATTTTAAAATTTTATAACTTAATTATTTATAATATTTAAATTTATATATTTTATCTAAATATCTGATTAGTCTAATTTTAGTCTGATCACTAATTAACTATAATCAGGTCAAGTCTGAGTCTTAAAGTTTGGCCTATTCAAAATATCAGATCGGGTTCAGGTTAAACTCGGCCTAACCTAGCCGATAAGCTCCCCTAATTATAATTATTAAAGTAGTATCTTGTTTTTATTTTGCTTCATGTTTCCAAAATTTTGGGAAAAATGATAAAAATAATAAAATGGTGAAAAAATCAATTAAAAGCATTAATAAAAAATTAATGTATATTGATCTAAGTGAAATGGACTCGAGTCTCTTAAGCATGTGATCTTGAGCCTGATTTCGGGATTCATGTATATAGAAAAAAAATACTGTAGACAGGGGTTCCCGCTTAAGCGTCTAACTGTACCCCAGGAGATTAGTCTTTTACCTGTCAAGTAAGAGAATATTATGAGAAATTTAAAAAAAAAACATTAATTAAAACATGTGTAGAAGGTTAATGTCAAAACATTAATAAAAACCATGCAAATGGACACTGAACCAACTGAAATTGGGTAGAGCAGAAAGCGTGAAGCTATCAATCAAATGCTCAACCATATTCATAATTCATAAAGTAATTACTAATTAATATAAGATCAATGTCGTTGAGATGATGATGTTGCGCTGGATGTGTGACCATATAAGATAAGATAGGATTAGGAATAAATACATTAGAAAGATAGTAGGGATAACACCAATTGTAGAAAAGATGAGAGAATCTCTCCTTAAGTGGTTTGGACATATAAGGAAAAGACCCTTACCCTATAAGAAGAATAGATTAGGTGAGGATAACCTGATAACTAGAGGTAGAGTGAGATAAAAAAAAGACTATAGGTGAAACGATTAAAAAAGATTTAGATTTGAATGACATTTCTAAAAACTTAGTTTATAATAGGATACAACGACGTCATTTGATCCATGTAACTGATACCTCCTAGTGAGAAAATGCTTGATTGTTGTTATTGTTGGTCTTCTTAAGTTAATTTTTTTCAATTAATTCCCTTTCAGTTTTAAAAATTTTCTATCCAAATTAAGAGAAATAAGTAAAATAATAATTAATATATATATATATATATATATATATATATATATATATATATATATATAGGATGTAGTTTTTGGCATGTATGTAAGTACGTACACCTCAGCAATAGCCTCTTTTTGCTTCTTTATGTACCAGTATATCCTTTTGGATCCAGGTTACTCAACTCATTTTAATCCAATGTCAGTCACAATAATAAAGTCAGGTATAAGTGCTAATTAGTAAATGATAATTAGATATTATAGCTTATACACATTGGCACTCGATACGCTTGGCTGATCGACTATTAAGCTGGAGACTGTAATATGGTTTGTCCTACTAGGCCTAAGCTCGATAGCTTACATGTGATTCGCCACCTAAGGTCTCAGGCAGCTCACCCTCTATATAAGCAAACACTTGGGGTACCTCAAGTTGGTTTACTTTCTTTGCCTTTATTCTTTTTCCTTTTTGGCTTTGAGACCAACTTGAGCGTTAGAGTGTCTTTTACAGGTATCACATTCCTTCCTCCAACTAGGGACTGCCAATGCTGACTGGAGCGAAGCCCTCCGGCGACCTCAGACTGTCTCAGACCACTTACTTAAGTAGAGGATGAGAACAATGACGTTATTCATATTTGCAAAGTAGGTATAACAAAACAAACAAGGCTTGTTGTCTTGATCATACATAGAGAACTCTTTCTCTATCAATTCCACAACATTTTCTTCAAAGCTATCACCAGGTTTTGTACTTTTTAGGCGCTTCCCACGTGTTACTGTTGTTGTAGTTTTAACTGAGACGATGGTCATTGTGTTTTCCTTGTAAGATGGAAACACAAACAAATTAAAAGGAAAAAATTGAGATCCTGAATCAACTCTCAATTTCTCGATTCCACATATTTACACTCAATTAAACAATGCAACCTTAGGGTATGTTTAGAGGATGACAAGACAAGGAAGGGAATGACAAGGAAGTATGTTTGAAAATTATTTTAAAGGAAGGAGTGGACTGACATGAGTCCCTTCATTGTCACTCAAAGCATCACATTTTTGTCTCTCCAAATTGGGGGGGGGGGTTAAGGAGGGAATGACATAGTTTTTAGTAGGAGTCATCTCCATTCCTTCATTAAACAACCAAACAAAGGAATGACATGGATCCTCCTTTTTTTTTGTGAGACCATGAGGTATACCACAGGTACGACTTATTTGAATCGCCTATGAAACTAATCTCTATTCAATCGTGGGAGTACGAAGGTTATGTAGTCTCCCCACAATAGTTGCTTCGCTAGTATTTGAACTCACGTCCTCGTCTTAGGAGGTCGAGGTTACTTACCACCTGAGTCCACCCTTTGTGGGTTGTATCTTTCCATTTATTCCTTGCTCTTTCATTCCATTCCATTATTAGTAATTCTTTTCCATTCTCTTTAAATCTCCCAAACATATCCTTGCGTTGGGATACTTTGCCCTGGAGCCCTACAAACCCAAATTGAAGTTTAAAGCTAAATTACTTTTGATTATATATATATATAGAGAGAGAGAGAGAGAGATGAAACATATATAGTGAGAAAAGTTTTTATTGTGAGAGAGTGAGAGGAGTAAATCTTGATCATACAACTATACATAAATTATCAAGATAAAGGTCATGTGACTACTTAAAAAAATCACATGCATTTATGTTTTAATATTGACCATTCATGTAAGATCTAACGATCAAGATTCACTCATCTTACCTCTTACAATAAACATTTCTCTCACTAAATATGCTCCACATATATATATATACACACACCTTTTGATTGGGATACTTTGCTCTAGAGCCCTACAAACCCAGTGTGGATGTGGAGGATTACTAATTTTTAGGCACTACCAAGAGTAACTAAAACCCTATCAAATCTTAGTCAATATTTTATCAAATCCTAATCAAATAATAACTTATAAATAAAATAAATAATTAAAAATAAAATTATTTAAAATAAGATAACATTCTAATATGAAATTTCAAAATAAAACAATTATCATAAAATTCCAAAAAGAAAAAGAAAAGATTCTTAAAAATAAAATAAAATTCTTAAATAACATAATTATCCTTACATAACATAAGATTTGCAACTTAGGCGTGATGATCACGAAAAAAAAAACATACAATATATTTTGTATCTATCAATATAATGATTTTCTCAAATTTATGTATTTTTTTTTTTGGGCCAAACATGGTTATATACTTCCAAACAAAGGAATATGGCAGACATTATCATGTTTGATTGGATAGAATAATTTTGAGGGAATAGGAATGAGATTGAGAATATTATTATCTATTATATATGGAAAATTTCTCGTCTGGTCACAAATTTGTTTTTTAAAAAATATAGCTATTATTTAACTAAACTCAAATATAAAAACTTCTTATTTTGCACTTATATATAATTGCTTATTTTAAATCCTTATCAACTTCTCATAAATGTAATTATAATATTTTTTTTAAAAACTTTGTAGTTATAATGGACTTTTCATTATTACTTGGGCTTTTACTCTGACTTCACTTGTGCTTTTTAAATCTTATTAACTAAAATTAAAATATGCGAATTATGTGTCCATCAAAATGCTAGTGAAATAGAATGTCTATTCTCATATATGATTTTGCTTGGTGCAAATAAGAATGGAATGATGACTCCATTCAATTTTTATGTTTGGTATGCTAATAGTCATTTAAAAAATGTTATGTATGACCTAAGTTGGGGTAACTAAATTTTTTGGTCAAGTTAGGATTTTTTAGCCTATGACTTTTCCCATTAGATTTTAAGGCTAAACATAGCTAGAATGACCTAGCCATTCTTGATACCTATATTTTGATAATTAGAACCAATGTTCTAGTATTTTAGCATTTTTGTGATGATATATACTCCTTCCGCATGTATTTAGGGTGACTTTCAATTATTTTTGTCATATTAGAAGTTAGATGCTTGACTAGAGATAGTCGAGAGGAAATACTTGTAAAAAATATTCTAATGCCTAAGTCAGTGTATAAAAAAAATAAATATAAGATATATAGATTACAAGTGAGTTCACCAAATCATGCTTAGGTAATCATTATATATAAGGAATAAAGGTACCTTGGAAGAGTGGGTAGTGCACCCTTTTCCATGGAGAGATTTTTATATAAATTTTGAGCATCTAAATGGGTGTATTAAGTCAATTAGAATTTAATATTTTTATAAATTTTTGTGTCACATAATTAATTTTATAAAATTCTATAAAAATATTAAATTTTAATTGACTTTAACGCAATCATCTGAAAATCTCTAAGATTTATGTAAGAATCTCTCCCTTCCATGATTGCCATGATGAGGAAGGATATTCTGTTATTCTCTTGGCATATCAAATGCTGACAATTGTCAATTTTGTAATTTTATGTAGATATTTTCTTGAACTTGGGGTGTGGGAGGTGTTTGGTTTGGGTGGGAGTGACCCATCGCGAGAGATGCCTACAATCGGATGCCCGGTATAATTGGTTGACTTATTATGAAAGCCGTACTTGGTTAGCAAGTAGCCTGACTAAATGGTTGTCTTGTATTTCAGATGACGAGGTCGAGCCTGGGAGAGTTCACCAAGCTTGACGTACAGAGTGGAAATGTTCAAGTGTTCAATTTTGGCTTTTGTTCTAATAGAGTCCTTTCAATTATGTTAACCTGCGTCAGTAAAATCCTACTTTTGTATGCGTCAATTCTTAATTTTCTCAACATAATACTTTTAGGTTATATTTAGTGCATCATATAATAAAGATATAATAGTATAAATTAATATTATCAGGTCTTATTTAATATTTAGTACATTTAATTGATAGTATAATAAAATCGGTCAAAGTCATTTTATCATATTCTAAGGTGATAACTCTATCCTCTCTCCAAGACACGATAAAGACGTGATAAGATTTTTATTCCAATCTTATCCTCAATTTCATTTTTATCACTCCTCTCCTTTACGCCACCACCACCACCACCACCACATCACCACCACCACCACCATCACCACCACCTCCACCACCGCCACCACCGCCATCACCACCGTATCACCACCCATCCACCATCGCCACCATCGCACCACCGCAACCACCACCACCGCCGCCACCACCAACACCACCATCACCACCATCGCGATTGTCGCCGCCACCACCGCCACCACCACCACCACCTAGCCACCACCGCCGCCACCACCATCACCATCACCATCGCCACCGCCGCAACCACCACCACCACCGCCGCCGCCACCGCCACCACCACCACCACCACTACCACCACCATCACCACCACCGCCTCCACCACCACCACCGCCTCCACCACCACCACGCCGCCACCACCTCCACCACCGCCGCCACCACCATTATGCACCGCCGCCACCTCCTCCACCACCACCATCGCCGCCACCGCCGCCACCGCCGCCATCATCACTACCATCACCACCACCACTACCACCACCACCACCACCATAAAATTTTATTATTATTATTTTTTAATTATTTTAATTTTTATACTAAAAGATATTTTAATCTTAAAAAAATATTATACAATCAATTAATTTATCCTTTTGTTATCAAACAAAATATGGATTATGTCTTATCCTATTAATTATACTATCATACCTTATACTATCTTTATCTTTTATCTTATATTATATCTATCATCATAATGTACTAAACATAACATTATAGTTATGTAATTGAGAAATTAATTTAAAAAATGATATATATCACCAATGAATGTTGGTCTAGAATGCCCACGATATATTTTTTTCGAGTTCATTACATGATAACCATTATATGTTATGAATGAGGCCCACTAAAATTAAGTTTGTTATGTACTATTCAGTCTCATCTGAAAAAAAAAAAATTCTACTGACTCTTAAGTACTACTCAATTAATTTCAACCAAAAAAAATTCTACTAATCATCGTATACAATACAATAATATGTATTTGACATTGAAATAGATTATCATTTATCTCTCTCAATAAAATAATACTCACATATTAGTATCCAATAAAAATAGTGAAGGGTAATCAATAGTAGAACTGACAGATCCATGCCAGCCCAGGTAAACATAAAACCTAAGGCCCAAATTCGAGGATTGCGTGGTCGATATATACCTCAGAATCACTTCACTTTTCTCTCTTTGCTCTTCTCTCTCTCCACTTATATACGCTCTGCAGAGGAGGCAGCACCATACCCTTCGCCGCCTCTCTCTCTCTCTCGCTCCTTTAGGTTCGTTTTTCCGTAGAAACTCTCCATCTTGCACCTTATTTCTCACATATTTTCTATTCTTTCTCTTCTCCCAAACAGATCGGTATCTGTTTTTTTATTTTCGTAGTTTTCACTTCGATCTTCTCGAGATCTATGCTTTAATTGATTACACTGATTCAGTTTGGGTACTATTTTTTCGCATATTTTAAAATTTCCATCTTTTTGTTTCGATTTTGCGGTATATTGATGTAGCTTTGTTGTTATCTGTTTGCCCTCGATCTGATTTTAGCTTTTGATTTTTTTTTAATTCTTTGTTTGGTCATTTATGTTTTCTATTTGTAAGAATTGGATCGTTCTTGAAGATACACTCTTGAATATTACAGATATATCAGCCTCAGACAACTATTATTGTTTGCACTTGTCTGTTTTGAAGTGATAATTAAGGTTTTTTTTTGGAACGATTACAAAGTGAGGTGAGCCCCTTTGTGGTGCCATCCTTTGAAAATTTGAAGAAAGATTTTGAAACATGATCTGTTTTGCTCAAAAGGAGTGTCGTTGGAATGGAGCTTTGTTAGCCTTTATAGTTTGTTTGTTAGCAGTAGTCTCATATTGAAGCAGTGATAAAAAAAAATTTGTTGATTTTTATTTTTTTAAAATATTTTTGGCAGAGTAATCTCGATAACTCTTATTCATTATCATTTTTTTATTGTGTGATATCTTACTGTTTGGCTAAATTCAGTGTTTTGATGTTTCAGCTCTATCAGACTCGTTTTTGTGTGGGAATTAAAGACTAGTCAAAATGGTGAGTTAATGATCAGTACTTCATGCATTTTTGTTTATTTGTTTATTTTGGTTGAATATTCATAATCTGAATTGAGATTTGTGTCAATATCTGCAGGTGAAGTTCACAGCTGAAGAGCTTCGTCGTATTATGGACTATAAGCACAACATCCGTAATATGTCTGTCATTGCTCATGTTGATCACGGTATGGATTAATTGGCTAGCTTTTATATATTCTGGTTACTTTCTTTGGATGCACTTTCCTGATTGTCATGATGTTGTTCTCTTTCCAAGTCTTTCCGTATAAAGATATAATTGTGCCTTTGTGTGTGTTTAACAAGAAAATATTATAGTTATAACTTATGTAGTGTGACTTTTTAAAAAGTTCCTTTGATATTTGATAGAAAAATGGTGTCTTTGATATTTGTTTCAGTTTCTTTATACTCCCTGGGATTTTTTGTATACATATGATGACATCAACAATGATTTTTGAGCTGTTTATCAGAGTGGTATTGTAATGATATGTCATATTATATAATTACTATAGTTTACTTGTCTGAATAACAGTTTATTGTTTGGCTTTTCAAATGCAGGAAAATCAACTCTCACTGATTCTCTTGTTGCTGCTGCTGGCATTATTGCACAAGAAGTGGCAGGTGATGTCCGTATGACTGATACGCGTCAAGATGAAGCTGAGCGTGGTATAACAATCAAGTCTACGGGCATCTCGCTCTACTATGAAATGACTGCTGAATCTCTCAAGAATTATAAGGGAGAGCGCCAAGGGAATGAGTATCTCATAAATCTCATTGACTCCCCTGGGCACGTGGATTTCTCATCTGAGGTTACTGCTGCACTTCGCATTACTGATGGAGCACTAGTGGTGGTGGATTGTGTTGAAGGTGTCTGTGTCCAAACTGAAACTGTACTGCGACAGGCCCTGGGAGAAAGGATTAGGCCTGTTCTGACTGTTAACAAGATGGACAGATGCTTCCTTGAGCTCCAGGTGGACGGAGAGGAGGCTTACCAGACATTTCAAAGGGTTATTGAGAATGCTAATGTGATCATGGCTACATATGAAGATCCACTACTTGGTGATGTTCAGGTCTATCCAGAGAAAGGAACAGTTGCTTTTTCTGCTGGTTTGCATGGCTGGGCTTTTACTCTGACAAACTTTGCAAAAATGTATGCCTCAAAATTTGGCGTTGATGAGTCAAAAATGATGGAAAGGCTATGGGGTGAAAACTTCTTTGATCCAGCCACAAAGAAATGGACCAACAAGAATACTGGTTCTCCTACCTGTAAGCGTGGGTTTGTCCAGTTCTGTTACGAGCCTATCAAGCAAATAATTAACACTTGTATGAATGATCAGAAGGATAAGCTGTGGCCTATGTTGCAAAAGCTAGGAGTCACCATGAAATCTGATGAGAAGGAGTTGATGGGTAAAGCACTGATGAAACGTGTCATGCAAACCTGGCTCCCAGCAAGTAGCGCACTCTTGGAAATGATGATATTTCATCTTCCCTCCCCGGCAAAGGCCCAAAAGTATCGTGTTGAAAATTTGTACGAGGGTCCCCTTGATGATCCTTATGCTGCTGCTATTAGAAATTGTGATCCTGAAGGACCTCTAATGCTTTATGTCTCAAAGATGATTCCTGCATCTGATAAGGGTAGGTTTTTTGCTTTCGGCCGTGTCTTCTCTGGCAAGGTATCGACTGGTTTGAAGGTCAGAATTATGGGACCAAATTATGTCCCTGGGGAGAAGAAAGACCTGTATGTGAAAAGTGTGCAAAGAACTGTCATTTGGATGGGGAAGAGACAGGAAACTGTTGAGGATGTGCCTTGTGGTAACACAGTTGCCATGGTTGGTTTGGACCAATTTATCACCAAGAATGCTACATTGACAAATGAGAAGGATGTTGATGCCCATCCTATCCGAGCTATGAAGTTTTCTGTCTCACCTGTTGTCCGTGTTGCTGTTCAGTGTAAGGTTGCATCAGATCTTCCTAAGCTTGTTGAAGGTCTTAAACGGTTGGCCAAGTCAGATCCTATGGTTGTGTGTACCATTGAGGAGTCTGGAGAGCACATTGTTGCTGGTGCTGGAGAGCTTCATCTAGAGATCTGTTTGAAGGACTTGCAGGACGATTTTATGGGTGGAGCTGAGATTATTAAATCTGACCCTGTTGTGTCATTCCGTGAGACTGTCCTAGAGAGATCATGCCGCACTGTGATGAGCAAGTCACCCAACAAGCACAACCGTCTGTACATGGAAGCAAGACCAACGGAGGAGGGGCTTGCTGAGGCCATTGATGATGGCAAGATTGGACCAAGGGATGACCCCAAAGTTCGTTCTAAAATCTTGTCAGAAGAGTATGGTTGGGATAAGGATCTTGCCAAAAAATCTGGTGTTTTGGACCTGAGACCACTGGACCCAACATGGTGGTTGATATGTGTAAGGGAGTCCAGTATTTAAATGAAATCAAGGACTCTGTAGTTGCTGGATTCCAGTGGGCATCAAAAGAAGGTGCTTTGGCTGAAGAAAACATGAGAGCCATCTGCTTTGAAGTATGTGATGTTGTCCTGCATGCTGATGCTATTCACAGAGGTGGTGGTCAGATCATTCCTACTGCTAGGAGAGTCTTCTATGCTTCCCAGTTGACTGCCAAGCCTAGGCTTCTGGAGCCTGTTTACTTGGTGGAAATCCAGGCTCCTGAGCAAGCTCTGGGTGGTATCTATAGTGTTCTTAACCAGAAACGTGGACATGTGTTTGAGGAAATGCAGAGGCCTGGTACCCCACTCTACAACATCAAGGCATACCTCCCTGTCATTGAGTCCTTTGGATTCTCAAGCACGTTGAGGGCTGCAACATCAGGGCAGGCCTTCCCACAGTGTGTCTTCGATCACTGGGATATGATGTCCTCTGATCCATTGGAGTCTGGATCACAAGCTGCACAGCTTGTTTCTGACATTCGCAAGAGGAAGGGCTTGAAGGAGCAGATGACTCCACTCTCCGAGTATGAAGACAAGCTTTAGATTAGTTAAACTATTTATTATGAACTTAGCTGATTTTATCCTGATGAAAACTTTGTTACCTTGGTTATAAAGTTCAGCATCTTGAGTTTTTTTTGTGGTTTTGTCAGTGAATTGTTGTACTTCGAATTATTTGTCATTGCATCGATGTATGCTTGGTCCATGGGATTGCATCGATGTTGGTCAAACTATTTATGCGAATTTTGCTTAATAGATACTCTTTCCATTTATTGTGTTGCTTTTGATAATATGTCAGACGAGTGTGGCGAAAGATCAAATACTGGAACTGGATTTATAGTATTTTGCTTTTTGCATGTGAGGTCCATCTAGAAGGGGAACAATGCTAATATCAATCTTGATGAAGGGATGTGGTGAATCATCAAACCAATGTTCATGAGGTGTAGTTGAATGAAGAGACTACGGAAGTTTATTTACTGTGATTGCCTGAGGTATGAGGTCACTGATTGTTCGAGTTTCTCAGGTTGGAAGTTTAGATTAATGGGAAGAAAAAAAAAAGTTGGATAGAAAAAGGACTTCATGTCAGGATTGATGAAACAAGTGCAGGTGCCAAAATCCTACTAATAATGATGAACTTGTATTGCATCAGCTTCATCACATTCAAATTTCAAAGATATAGCTTTATACAAAGAGACATTTTGTATACTGAGACCTAGCATACAAGACAACCAATTACACCAATTAACCCATCAACTGATCCAACTCGCAGCAGTTTAGATCAAAATAAACCTTAATGTACTATTTTTTCGAGACTCATGCAGAGTTTCCAGGAAAACATTTTTTCATTGATTAAAAAAAAACCAAGAGGAAGAAGAGAGAGACCAGCAGAAACAAAGGGGAAGAATAAGAAAGAGAACAGAGGGGTTGTAAGTAATTTCGATAAATTATTAAGATAATTTTTGTCCAAAAATTAAAAACTACTGCCCAGTCACAGAAAGTCAATAGGTATTTTGATCGTCTGTTATATTATTGGCCTTGAGAGATCTATTTTTAATTTGAGACAAGTATTGTTTCACTAGCAATAGTTCATAAAAAATACAAAAGTTCAATAAAAAATATAAAATACGAAAATTATGTTAATTGTAAAAGTTACTTATAAGCCATTTGCCAAAAAAAAAAAATGAAGAGTTAAATTAATAGATGAAAATTTTTATGAAAAAATCATATGAGAGTTACAAAAAAAGTAAAATTCTTGTTCTATATGATGAGAGGAAAATAAGATTTAAATATTCGAGAGGAAAAAATTTGAAATTTTATATTGTAAATTCATTTCTTTCTTTACTTCACTCTTCATATAAACAAAAGAAAATTTTATTTTATTTTTTAAAATTCTTTCTGTTTTATTTTCCTCAAACGAGATATAGTTTAATTATTTCTCTGTTTTTAACCCAACAAATAAAAAATCATTCTATTTATTTTATTCTTAGAGCAAAGCATACTAATATAAGATATCTTGCCCTCCACCATTTGGTCATCAAATATTTTATTCAATTTACTAACAAAAAAAAAATTATACAATTTAAATTTTAACAAAAAGGAACAAGTCAATTTTCTTGCACACCACTCAAAGAATCTTCCCAGATGGATCATTCTACCAAAACACACTATACTGTCCAAATTACAACTTTGGCCAAAGATTACTAAACATCTTTAGGTGTTGAATGTTTACCAGCAATTGAAGTATTAAACCTTTTCTGCTTATATGCTTTGAAGTTTGAACAACATTTTAATATTTTATGATTTTCTTCGTTTTGATTATGAAGATTATATAATTAATTAGTCAAATAATTAATCAATACAAATAGAAGCTTTTACGAGAAATTAATTGTGTTCAAACAAAAAAGATTTAGAACCTAACTAGCTGGGTCATTGCCCCCAAGTGCAAAGACCAAAAAGTTGGAAGAGTCTCTTACTCATGATAGTGCTTGGGATTATCTTATACAGGAATGACAAAAATATTTGTATCTATCGAGATCCACGAGAATTACTTATGACAGGACAAAAAATGAGTATTAGTTTAATAAATGGTGGTGCAGCGGGGATCATAATACTTGTTTTGTGGATACCCGTTAATCTTTTAAATGTATTTTTTTCATTTAATATATTATGGTTATTATGATTTTTTTATATTTTACTTTGAGTTGTGATGAAAATTTTGTGTTTTCTTATTATTTCACAATGATTTTTTTAGTGAACGAACTTATAATGATAAAAATTGTTGAAATAATTTATATCATTTTTGTAATAATTATTTATGTAAATTAATTATAAAAAACATAATTAAACTTGATACATTATTTATGATATTCTTTTAATTTTGATAAAAAAAATTAACTTGTTGAAGGATTTGTGGTATGTATGTGATGTTAAAGTTTATTTTCTTTATATTTCTATTTTAATTTTTAAAATTTTATTTTGAATTATTAGATACTTGTCGATACCTACCTCTCTTGTGGGAATCATGAATGGGTACTTATGATGACAATGGGGGCAAGGGTGAGGGAAACACCACCCACTCTCGTCTTGCCCCACTCCACCCAGTTGTCATTCTTAGTCTTGCAACAATGTTTGTAAAAATATCCTAATCAAAGATCCCAAAAAATAAACTAGATTTTAAGTTCAACAAATAATATTTTTATTTTTTCAATCAATTGTTAACCCCAAGAAAGAAATAAACCTTATGAAAAAAAAACAATAATAGTAGAAGTATCAAAGCACATATAACAAGTCTTAGTATGCTTAAAACTTATATTTGGGATAGCTCTTACTTTTTTCCCTCCTCTAATTCTTACCTACAATAGATAAGAGGTGTAACCCCACTCTCCTGATCTACTACTAGACTTCTCCCACTCCCTGCATGCGATTGTCATAAAATTGTAGAAAAATTTAATGAATATAATAACCAAGAATGGATCTTACCTTCATAAATAAAAGAAAATTTATTTATTTATTTTAATTTTTTCTTTCTAAATTCTTTTATATTTCTTTTAAAATACAATCACACCATATTTTATTTTAATTTTTAGGCAAAACATCATCTATCTATAATCTATTTATAATAATATAATATAATATATTTATTATATAATATAAAAGTTCTTTCATTACAATTATCACGTGTCATAACCAAATTAAATATTATTTTTAATTTTTTTATTTTTAATATTTTTTCTTACAACAACTAATTACTTGCATTACTAATCCCTTTAATCTTCCCTAATCCACCATCTTTTTAACTTCTCATATTTTACCATGATATTTTGTCTTCATTATGATTATTCATCTTTCATGCTTCCTTTAGTTTTTAATGAGCTTAGTATCAAAGGAATAACAATAGAAGTAAACCTTATATTTGGGATAACTCTTACTTTTTTTTTTCTCTTATTCTTACCTTCAATAGATAAGAGTTGTAGCCTCATTCTCCTGATCTACTACCTGACTTCTCCTGCTCCCTACATGCGATTGTCTTAATATTGTAGGAAAATTCAATCAACATAATAACTAAGAATGACTCTTACCTTCATAAAATAAAGAAAATTTATTTAAAAAAAATTCTCTCTAATTTCTTTTATATTTCTTTTAAAATACAACTCACACCATATTTTATTTTATTTTTTGGGCAAAGCATCATCTATCTATAATCTATTTATAATAATATAATATAATATAATATATTTATTATATAATATAAAAGTTCTTCCACTACAATTATCACATGTCATAACCAAATTAAACATTATTTTTTAATTTTGTGATTTTTAATATTGTTTCTTACAACAACTAATTAATTGCATTACTAGCCCCTTTAATCTTCCCTAATCCACCATCTTTTTAACTTTTCATATTTTACAGTTATATTTTGTCTTCATTATTACTATTCATCTTTCATGCTTTCCTTTAGTTTTTTATAACTGTTTGTAATGTCTCTTACTCTAGCCTCCCCTACCTAGTCTTTGGTAAACAAATATTATATTCAATTTGTTAACACAAAAATATTTTACACAATTTTAAAGGTTATTACTTTTTTGGTTCTGGCTGGGTTAATGTAACTCTTCATTCATTGTGATGGAATGTTGTGTTTTGGGAAAAGGGCAAAGCACCGTCAACATACACTACCCTCCACCCCTGTTTATGATGTATTTCAAAAAATATTGAATCCTTTGATAAAGTTAAAATTTCCATAAATAGAGCTAGTGAATTGGATATATGCTATTATGTTCAGAATTTGAACGCTAAACAAATTGGAATATAGTATGGCTTAATAGATTTTTTAAACTGATACGGGAATGCTCTCCATGTTTTTTTTGTCATAATAGTTGCTAAAAACATTGGAAACTTTACAAGTAAAACTTATAGATAAATGGTAATAAGAGGCATAATTGCCCCGTCTTATGCTCAGTTTCTAGAATATCATGGAACTATTGAAAATTTTAAGAATTATCAGTAATTCTAACAATCAAGTAGAATGTCATCATAATAGTTCCAATTGTCTCAAGATATAAAAAAAAATTAACAGATATGTAGCCGACAAGTATCTTGATGTAAAGGTTCATTTTAATTACAATTCAAAAATACAAATATAGCAGAATACTAACAATTATATAACAAAGAATGCAAATGGCAATACAATACTCACTAGTCAATTCTTTCTTTCTCTATATCTTATGCTTTATTCCCTTATCTCTTGAGAAATGTACATTATCCTCTATCTCATTTAGGGAGGGAATTACTCGTCCTCAACCTTTGGATGATATTCTGTTTGTTAGACATGAGCTAACTCACTTTCAATAGTCTTACTTCACTATACAGAACCTATCCTTAGTAAGGTGATTTCCTCAGTCCTTGCTTTCGGTAAGGCAATGCTTACCTAATCTTTGGAAAACAATATCTTTACATTTACATTTTCGTGAGCCTTATAATGCACAATTCAACCATAACCATAGCTTGTCAGGCAATATTCAGTCTTTTTAAATTCTCATCAAATGTGTATCCAATAACAATATTACATACATTGTAATTTACATATCAACCCATGATTATCAAGTTATCAATATCCAATATAACTCATACGACAAATGACCAAATAAAGTAATTTGGCAAATAAGTAAATGCAAATAGGAAGATTTTCCCTAAGCTCTCGGCTAGGTGAACTTCCAAACACATTCCTTATACATAATCATACACTAATGTAATCAAATTACCTAATCACTATTAGAATCAAAGTTAAAGGTGATTAACACCTTATGGCCTCACTTGGCCATTATTGGCCACCAAGTCTGCAACCTCCACCACCTTATTGTTATCAAATTTAACCTTCCCAAAACAACACTAAAATTCAATTTACAATCATTAATAGCTTACTTAACATTTAATCAACAATTTAGTTAAATTATATCCTTGTCGTTCCTAAGGGCAACTCGCGGCCAATCCATGGCCCAATCTCCTTCCTACTAACATTTGCCAATTCCTATAGCCTCAACCAAGTCTAGCCACCAATTCAAGGCCACTAAGTGGTGGCCAACCTCAAAAGAAAAAAAAACCCTCCATGACCCTTCAAACCTTCATCATCCATGGCTAACATGCGGCCATGACAACCACTCCACTGCCATATTCAAACCACTAAGGTGGCGGTCAACTCATGAAAAGAAGAATTCTAAAAAAAACTCCAACCCTTCCTCCTTGTCATGATCAACCCATAGCCAAGACAACCTCCACCATCAACTAATATCATTATTTTGCAGCTTAACAACTTAATCCACAAACATAAGAAAGGAAGGAAGAGCTTGAGGTGGAAGAGGACCTCTACCTCTCGCCTAAGCTCGTAGGTGAAGAGGAAGGAGTTGAAGATGAGGTTGGTTGATTGGAGGAAGAAAGGGGTACACCTTGTAGAGCTTGAGGAATAGAGTAAGTTTCCCAAATTAAGCTAGTCTAACCAAGTGCTCGCTAGGCACCAATTCCAGTAGTAGTTTCTTCTTCTTTGCGGCTCACTCTTTCTCCCTCTATCTCTAAGTATAATTATATGTGTTATGAGTTAAAGAGTAGCGGGGGTAAGGGGGTTTAGTGGGTTGAGAGACATGTTGGTGAATGGGGGAAAATGTTTTAGGTTAGATTTAGCCACTTTACGTAGCAAAACTATCATCCATGCATATCCTAGATCATATCAGGGTTTATTTAAAATCTAATGCAAACCCTATAATCATTGTGCCTTAACCCTAACCACAAGAATTACACCTTAGTGCTTTATCATTTCTTGTATGAAATCTAGTTAGCTTAGGGTCAAATCAAATTTTAAATCAACTAATAATCATCCTTAATTTTAAGCCAATAAGAATTTAGCTAAGCACTCTCGTGATTTTGCATGTATTCCTATTGGTTATTAAGTAATCATTACTTTTATTTTATAATATAAACTTAGGTAAATACCTAAACTTACTTACTTGCATTTTTATTGGCTACTACCTAATTATAAAATTATTATATTTATTTGTTATAATTATTTACTAATTCATTTAATCTTAACATCTTAAACACATAATTATGAATTTAATAATTACTAATTTAATTAATTTAATAGTTTCTAAATTTAGCATAATTTATCTTAAGAGTTAAATTGTCTGCTAAGTTATCAATTACTTGCATGTAAACATGCAAACAAGTCAAACAACATGCTACTTACTATTTCACTAGTTATCGAGTTAAGCTAGAATGTAGGATTTTACACTTGAATTTGGCCTTTTATTTTGCAAATGTAGCTCCATTTGGGGGATCTATTCTTTATCCTAGTTTGAGAGAGATGTTTTGAGTTTTGGGTGAGGGTTTCTAAAGAGAGCAGCTAAAGATTGAAGGACACCAAGAGGGATCTTGAAAATCAAGGCTCATTAGTGCTTCATCTAGTTTATTCATTTTTTTCTCTCTTGATTTCTTCTTAATCTTGATGTTTCTTGATCTAGTTTGCATGGATTATAATATAATGAGGTTCTAATATTCTTTTAAGATTCCATTTTAATTGCTATGTAACTTGAATTGTTTATAGTCTTTCTTGTTCTTTATTAATGAAATGGTTTTGTTTATCCATCTCTAATTTTATTACTTTCATTTGATTAGTCACTAAGTGCTTGATGTGGGAACCCTAATGAACTAGACCTAAGGAATTAGGTGTTTGACCATAAATTTGAATAATGCATATTCATTTTCATCTAATTATGTGGGTGAAATGTTTTACTACTAGGATAGAAATATACTCATTATTCATGCATAGTCATTGTTTGAGACTTGATCTTAATGAGTAGATCTAGCGCCAATTCACATATAAATATAGTGTTTTGGGGTTAGCGAAAGGCTTTGAATGAGATGCTAATTACACTAATTAGTTTGCCATCATTAGTATTTATCTCGAGAACAATTGAAAAGATATCTCATTATAGATTCTTGTATAAACTTAGTATATTCTTATCTCATAAATTATGCTTATTAGCTGAAGTGATCATGTTCAAGTGATCAAATTTATTCAACCTCTTGATTCCTTTGATTCTTCTTCTTGATCATCCCCACAATATATCATAGCCATTGGTTTCTTTTCGTTACTAGATATAATGATAATTTCTAGTTACTTTTTATTTATAACATTTTTTTATAAAATCAATAATTTATTATTTTGTGTTAAGAACTTTTAAAAATGTGTTAGTTATCTAATTTTTAAACAATGATCAAGAGTTATTAATATAATTTTAGGAAGCATTTAAGGAAATTAATTAATTTTCTAAATATACCATATTGATGTAGGAGTGTGCCCTTAAGATCACCCAAAGAGAAACTTAGTTTTGGCTGACTAAAAAACTTACCTGAAAATACTCTTATTCATACAATAAAAGAAATATGCAATAAATGAAGCCTAATGGATCTTTACATATTACTAGGATGAAAATATTTAATGTGTGCGTGTAAGTGAATTTAATTTTGATGTGATGTCAGTTTAAAGTTTTTTACACAATTACTCAATCATATTATGCATTGCTACATCATTAAAAGAGTGTGACTTTTTAGATAATTGTTGTGAAGGTTAAACATTTTTTAATGACATGGTAATACTTGATTGAGTTATTGTGTAAAATTTTTTGACATCGATAATATATCAAAAAAGAAGTGTTTATTGCTACTCCTATTCCATTACTACTTTTTTTTAATTAAATAACATTTGATATTGTTTTGATCAATGGCTCAAAATAACTCAATAAAAAATTAATGAAATAATAATGTAAATAAACACTCTCAAAATTAAATTAAATCATATATATATATGACATATCTAGTGAGAGAAGTTTTTATTGTAAGATAATTAGAGGAGTGAATCTTGACTATACAATCATACATGGATGGTCAAGATTAAAAGTTATATAAAAGTCACGAAACTACTTAAAAAAATCATTTGCTTTCATATTCTAATCTTAACTATCTATGTAAGATCTAATGGTCAAGATTCACTCTTCTCACCTTTTATAATAAATACTACTCTTATCAGATACACTCTATATATATATGAGAGGGATCAAGTTACACCGGTGTAAGTCAAAGTCATTCTTACACCATTGAATATCTTTTTATTGAATAATTTTCCTATTAAATCTACCATTGGATTGAAAGTTTTTATCATATAGATCATATCTATAAAATTTTACATTAATCTAAAATTATTTAGTACTTTATTGATATACGTCAAGATTAACGTAATATATACTTTTGAAATATGACATAAATCAATGAAATACTAAATGATTTTAAATTAATGTAAAATTTTATAGATATGATCTATATGATAGGAACTTTCAATCCAATAGTAGATCTAGTGAAAAAATTATTCAATAAAAAGATATTCAATGGTGTAAGAATGACTTTGACTTACACCTACAGAATTGACCTCCCTATATATATATATATATATATATATATATATATATATATATATATATATATATTCAAGTGTGGCACTGTATTATTGCATTTCACTATAACATCTAGGCAAAAAACAGATGTAGTTGAAAGTTATGGATTCCAGTCACAATTTTCATGTTAGTATCATACTTTTTGTTATGGTAATTTGATATATAAGACTTCAAAATTAGAAAACAACTCAATATTGACTCACATCAACTTGAGTTAATTTGTCAAAAAATTTATGTTCCTTATAAAATATTGAAGAAAATAAAACAAAATATTAAATGCCAATAGATTAGGTACTCAACTCGATCTAAACATATTTGACTTGGTGAGTCAAGTCTTTAAATATGATTTTGGATTAGGTTGAATCATACTTTTTAAAATATGTTGTGTTTTTGAATCTCCATACCACCTGATTATTTTTTGTTTGGTTCTTCATTTTGTTCTTCAATAACAAGGGTATGGCTCGTAGTTCACTTGTTTTTTCTCTTTTTAACCTTCCTATCCAAGTGTGATTGGTGCTTTGAACCTTTGGTTGAAAGAAAAAGTGTTAAAAAGAGTTTGTAAATTAAAATGTACTACATTCTATTAACACCCTATGTGAGAATTTAAAAAAAAATGGAAAAATTGAAAATATAAAAAAGAAAAATTTGTAAAATAAAGTGGCATAATTCACAAATCAAGATGTCCAAGCTCAATTTAATTTCCTTTTTCTTTTTCTTGTCTTTCAATTTTCCTTGACCCAAAATAGGGTATCAAATTCAAATGTGCTTTTTTTTTTCTTTAATGTAATGATTAAAATGGTTTGATTGGAAATCAAGTGCTTAATTGATTGAAAAAATGATTTAATTGATTCTTTTGCAATAAGTGAAAAAGTAAGCATTTTGACCTTATAAAAAACAAAGCATGTACATTAACTTGAGGGGATAGACACGATAAGGAGAATAGGCAAGAGAGAACAAAGATAGTAAATTAGGAAAAAAAGGATTGAAACATTTACACACAGAAAAGGGAGGACACATCTTAGAAAGAAAAATATTCTCAACTTTACTCCTTGGTTGTCCTTGGATGGGTCATTCTCTGAATTCTGAACTTATGATTACCGGAAAGCTTATGTAGTTAGTGGTTAGTTTCAATCTCATTGTTTATGTTTAATGTTTTTGTTTTTGTTTGTTAGTTAAAAATGTCTGTTGTTTGTCTTATCATTTAGTTCTCGATTTTGTTATCCCTTCCTCCTTGAATATTATTACATTCCTAGACACATTAAATTCCTTCAACAAAACAACACATAACCCAAGTTCCTGTAGCAACCAAGTTATCCATCATAATTAGAACTTCTCTCAACCTTCCCAAAATCACAAACACATCCGAGATACAAAGAACATTTTATCCATATTAAATCAAGAAAATACAAACAATGAATCAACAACCCCTATACTTAAGTCTCTGCTCACGAACGAACTAGTCATCACCATCAACATCCAACCTCAAACCAAGACTAACTCACAAGAAACCCAAATGACAATAACAAAACTCGACCTTTCACCCCACAAAACAGCAACTCGTGATAAACCTACTCTTCACAACCTCCCCTTCTACTCAACACAACACAAATAGCCACTGCCCCTTATGCTTTGAAATAGAACCCAACAAGCACAACCCCAAAAGCCATGAAGTTGTCACCATCTTCCTTTGAAGATCATTACAGAACCCATCATCAAAAGTCCAACAACAACTTTAATCTCCCCTCATGCTAGCTACCACTACTCAACTTCACGACCATCATCTTGCAAGTATCTACACAAACCCATAACATTTCACAAGTCATCAGTGCCTTAAATAGAATCCATTTAAACTAAAATGGCACAACAACATCTCAGCTCCAACCACCATGAATGATCAGCACCCAAAACTATAGTTTATTTAGGTTTTTAAAATCGAGTATTTCTATTAACACTCTCAATTATCTATCAACACTCCTCATTAGCTACACATGAAGTTTTAAAAAGAAAAACTAAAATTTCAACCCATTATATGTTATGAATGAGGCCCACTAGAATTTAGTTTGTTACATACTATCCAGTCTCATCTGGGAAAAAACTCCACTGGCTCTCACGTATTACTCAATTAATTTTGACAAAAAAAAATTCTACAAATCATCATATACAATACAATAATATATATTTGACATTGTGATAGATTATCATTTATCTCTCTCAATAAAATAATACTCGCATATTAGTAACCAATAAAAATAGTGATGGGTGATCAATAGTAGAATTAACAGATCCAAGCCCAGCCCAAGTAAACACAAAACCCAAGGCTCAAATCCGAGGATTGCGTTTTGCTTGGTCAATATATGGGAGCACATCCTCTTATTTCTTGGGTTAACTTGACCTGGTCATGTGAGAAGATCTACGCCGTCTATAATTATTAAAGCTAATCTAACAGTAAGAAATTAAAAAGGCTAGATACGACGTCGTCTTGCTAGTGCTGGTCAAATCCTTCCCTCTCACTCTCCTTGTTAAGTATCCAGTTGGGGGGGCGAAGAGACTCAAAAAAGTCACCAATACAACATGCTCTCCCCTTTCCTCCCCAACTTTTCCTTCCTTGTGTATTGTTAAATTCCAAAATCACGCTCTCTGCCTCTGAATTGAAGAAAGAGGGGAAAAATTGATCTTTGGCCTCTGTGATTTTGTTCTCATGGCAATGTTTGAAATTTGAGATTATGGAACTTTAGGTTTGCAGGCCAAAAGGTAATAGCTCTTTATTTTCAAGACCCAAATTGTTTTATATGTTCAATCATACATTCTTTGCAAATATAAGGTTTAGGGACTCTTAAAAACTATGCTTATAATTCCAAATTTGTTACTATAATAATTTATAGCTTCATGTAAGCTATAATAACTAAAACTAAATGTTCCAGTTTTGTTTTCAGTTAATTATTTTTTACTAAGATGCTAACGGTGGAGTTGTTGTTTCAAAACATTTCATATCTACTGAACCTTGCCAAGGATTTTTTTGAGTCAAAAGTCATCTACAAGTTAGTATGATATTTGGTCATGTTGATTTCTTGCCCCATTTTTATAACCTGCTATAATGTTTTTTTGGTGCTATGCCAAAACTGAGACTGAAGTTACAACAATATTTTTAAGTTCCATGTTCTCAATCATAGTCTAATCTTTTTTTTTCTGGGTTTTGGGCACAAATTTCATTTGTACACCAACATCGGGGGAATTGACCACAGTTACTGCACCTACTGGAATTTATGTACCTATGGCTGCACATCCTCCTGCTGTCCAACATACACCAGCTCCTTCAATTAAGAAGCCACATTTTAAGCAAAACATTAACATTCAGAAGAAATGGGCTAGTCACAGTGAATGAGTTATTCATTCAAACTTCCCTGTCTCATCATCCTCCACCCATACCATCGTAACTTCACCTAGTTGTTGATTTTGAAGATGTTGTAAAAAAAAAGTTTCGTAACCAAATTGTAATAGAAAGTCTTGTAGTCCTCTATCTCTTAGTAACACTGTCACGAGATATATTCTTGCCAGATTAGTACATGCAATGGCATTTCTTTTCAGAGTCAAAACAGAAACTACATTAAGTATTTTCCAGTAGTTGTTTTTGAAGAATGCTGGCTATAACTGACTAGTAGTATATTAGGCCCAATATGTAGTATATCATGACTTGAAATTTTTCATTTGATGATTATCATGTATGTACTACTAACTAAACAATCAAAGCCAAAGAAGTAACTAAAATAAAATAACTAGAGCTAATGTGGAGTATTCAATTTCTTCAATGAAGGAACAAGAATACTTAAGGAAAGAATCAATGTTGATCTCAAGCTTTGTCTAGAGCCTATTTTTTAGCTCATGATTGTTTGTTTAAACCATTGGCCCTAGTGATTATTCCTATAGAGAAATGCACTCATGAGGGGAAGAACGCATTCCCCCCATAACCTTAAAACTCCTTAACTTCACTCCATATAGGAATAAATGACCTCTCTATGGTAACAACTAACAAGGCTGTTTTACTAATATGCCCTCAGTGGCAAATTTATTTACCAAATTATCATCATTTTGAAATTATTTATCAAAATGTCATCGTTTTTGCTACGTTGAAATTTTTTATTCTTTTTTGTTCCATGTAAGATACGCCAGAGGAGATGAAGCTGCCAATTGGGATACGCCAACACGCATGACATATCTAGTGTGGATACGCCAACACGAGTGGCATTTTTCAAGTGGTAATGCCGAACATGATGACATTTACATGTAGAAAACGACACTCGTGTTGATGTATCCACGTTAGATGCATCACACGTGTTGGCATATCCTACACACAGTCGTGCTTTCAACTTAAACATAGCCCTATCTAACTCAATTAAAGTTTTTGACTTTGAGACACGACTGTGTCTATTGATCACATGGTCGTGTCTCACTTAAAGTGCAGATATGTGTTTTCATACTCAGACGACTGTGTCGTGTTCTCACACGGCCGTGTGAGCCTTTCTGACGTGAAAAATAAGCTGCTTTACCCTCAAATCATTCCTAGTATACTTAAATAAAAACCTTTTTTATATTTTTTTATTTTGTAAAATTTTATAATTTAACTATACTTAATATTAAAACTGATACATTTTATCTAATCTCATTTAGGTCAAGTCTCGACCCAATTAAATCTAAGGCTGAGTTCAAGTTTAGAAAATTGGGTCTATGAAATTATCAAGTTAAACTTTACCAAATCTAGCCATGAGTACCCTTAGCGTATTGTAATCAATTTTTACACTTAAAATTGATTCTAAAAATTGAAATTGATCACACTCTTAACGTCAACAACTTGAAAGCATCTTTAGAGGGAAATTGCAACCTAACATATAATTCTTCATTTGGACTCCAAATACCACGAGAATCTAATTCAGAAAAATTACCAGGTGTACTCAGCGTATCCCAATCGATTTTAGAAAACAGAGGGCATGGAGGCACAAACATAGATTCAGGAGCAACTACCAATGGAGGGACTAGTTGTTGTATATTTACTTCAGGGCCAGATTGATATTCTTCTAAGTCAGTTTCTGTATCTTCACCCTCAGACATCTCTCATTCATCATCGCTTGTGTCAGATAATGCATTTGTCATAAGCGGGTTATCGGTTTTAAAGTCCAACCTAAATTAGCACCCTTCAGGCATTGCCGATGTACCAACTTCTTGAGATCGTACTAGGACAAGAGTATGTGTCATAGAGAATTGAGTGTTGATAGGGTATGATGATTCAACAAGAATAGAAGGACCAGCTTGTAACCTGTTTCAGAAGGAGCTTCAACATGTTAATTGTGCTCACCTGTTTCTGTCTCGACATATAACTCCATGGAAGTTAAGTTAGGATGCTGATCAAAATAATGAATCATGCAAGCAACGTCTTCATCATCTTCTAATGGAAGAGTTATCCATTTCAGTACATTGCTCCATTGTGAAAATCTATACACAATACTAGACACAACTTGATTTTCTTGGAACCTTAATTTTAAATGAATTCTCCTTTTTGGAAACTCAAAAGTCATATCACGTTGAATCATGATAGATTTAGGACGAGAACCTTCATACATTAGACCATTTTCACCTTCATACATTCTCCCATTGTAGTAAATGAGAACAATAAGATATTTGGTCATCTTAAATTTCTGAATAATAACAACACAACACATATGAAATCAATCAACACATGTGTCAACTGAAACAAATTTGTTTTATACTAGACTAATTTCAATTTCATAAACCCACAATTTTAATCAATTGAAAACAACAACAAAATTACAAAAATCCTAATTGTATTCAAACTATTAATTTTTGTACAAACAAATTCCAAAAACATACTAGCTAACAATAAAACAAATATACAATACATAATAATAATTAATAATTTTAACAATAAAACAAATATACAATACACAATTAATATAAAAACCAAAAAAAAATAATTTCTAACAATAAAAATATTCAAAGAATAAATATAACAATAATAATAATCTAATGATAAAAATACTTACATTTATGGTCAGAAAATGTCTTTCCCACAAGTTATAACGAAAGAAGAGTTTGGGAGAGAGTTTAGAGAGAGAAAAAATTAGAGAGAAGGTAAAAATTTAGAAATAAGAAAAGTGACTGTGAGAGGGAAAGGAGAGGTAAATATATAAAGTGGTAACTGGGATATGCCAACAAGCGTGGCATATCCAACGTGGATATGTTAACATGTGTAGTGTTTTCTATGTGTAAATGTCATCATGTTCGACGTTACCACTTGAAAAACATCACTCGCGTTGGCGTATCCACGTTAGTTGCGTCACGCATATTGGCATATCCCGTTTGGCAGCTCCATCTCCTCTAGTGTATCTAACATAGAACAAAAAAGAATAAAAAATTTTAACGTGATAAAAATGATAGTATTTTGATAAATAATTTCAAAAAAATGACAATTTGATAAATAAAGTGAGAGGGAGATGAGAGGTGAAGATATAAAGTGGTAATTAGGATACGCCAACACGCGTTGGCGTATCCAACGTGGATACATTAACACGTATGACGTTTTCTACGTGTAAACACCATCACGTTCGGCGTTACCACTTGAAAAACGTCACTTGTGTTGGTGTATCTATGTTGGATGCGCCACGCATGTTGGTGTATCCCGGTTGACAGCTCCATCTCCTCTAGCATATCTAACATGGAATAAAAAAGAATAAAAAATTTCAACGTGATAAAAATGATAATATTTTGATAAATAATTTTAAAAAAATGATAATTTGATAAATAAATTTATCACTGAAAATATATCAGTAAAAAAGTCCAACTAACAACAATTGGTGTCAACAACACCAATGAGAACATTACATGATTAAGAGAACCAAATATTTTCTTCTCAACTCCAATTTTAGAACAACTCCAAGGGACTCGTAGCTAATTCGACATTGTTCTATTCTGACCATAGGTTTCTAACTATCAAGTTCCTTTTTATTTATTTTTGTTCAATTTTTATCTCTTTTCAAAATACTAGAAATTCATTTTGTGTTGATCTGTGATGAGGTTTTGTAGACATTGAGTTGTGTTCTGAACCGTAATTCGGGGTCTCGTAAGATAAAGCCAACCCGACACGTGAACCACAAGACTCCGCCATGATCATTCCGGTTAGGCCATCCAACCTCAGGATCCAGTCATATCCCATAACCGCACTCCTTAGATCTGCGCAGGTCCTGACACTTACCACATATGACCCTTAAGGTGTGGGGACCATAATTGTCTGCTACAGCAGGTGGCCATTAACGCGACATCCCTAAACTTTAGGGATCTGTCTGAACGATCGTGGGAGGGAGGCACCCACCGTCAGGGCTCTACCTGAACGATCGTGGAGCAGAAGCACCTCCCCATCAGGCCACGATCTCAACGTACCTGTACCTCTCTCAGATCATGAAGGGACCATGTGTATGTTCTATAAGTATCAGGCTAAGTTATTCGATCTGAATATCTTGAATCTTATGGTGAAAACCTTAGTAGAATACTACTTAACTTGAGCGTTGGAGTCCCTTTGCAAGTATCCAACTCCCCTGGACCGCTGGGCAGTAATTGCAGGAGGAGGAAACCACCGTCCTTATGTCTTCTCAGGCACTCTCAAGTTCTACATCAGAACAAGTTGCAAACACAATTTTGTAGCCGAAATTCAAGAATTTTGACAAAAAAAAAAGAATTGGAAAACCTAAAAAGCAAACATACGACCTATTTATTGGGTGGCGGAGGTAATGGTGTTGAAGATGTTTCGAACATGAAGACTCTGAAATAAAGGATCTTTGTTTGTGTTCTCCTCATTCTGAAGGTCCTTCACTTCACACAGCTGCTCTACGTTCTATTCACACACGAAAACGTGCACTGCTGACTAGGGGTGCACATTTACCCGACCCGACCCGACGACCCGAACAACCCGACCCGACCTGACTTAATTGATTTGGGTTGGTTCGGGTAATCGGATCTGTTCGGGTAAAATTCGACCAACCCGTCCATTAATTGGTTCGGGTGACGGGTCCAATGAGCCAACCCGATGACCCGACCCGATGACCCGATTAAAACGACGTCGTTTTGCCTAACTCAGCCACTTAAGGTGGACAACCAGACCAACCCGATTACCCAACCTGCGAACCCGATTACCCAACCCGCGAACCCGACCAAACCGACTGACCCGATTACCCAGCCCGAACCAACCCGATTCTAATCGGGTTAGTTCTATTCGGGTTACTTACATTTTTTCCTCATAACCCGACCCAACCCGATCCAACCTCACCTAGCTGGTTTGGATTTTTTTTACCCCGAAACCTGACCCAACCCGACCTTTGATCACCCCTACTGCTGATTGGACAGAACTTAACATGGATTTTGACCAGTACCAACGAGACGGCGTCGTATCTAAATTTTTAAATTTCTCACCGTTAGATTATCTTTAATGATTATAGACGATTCAGATCTTCTCACAATACCTTATCATGTTAACCTAAGACATGAGAGGATCTACTCCCGTCGGCATATACCTCAGAATCACTTCACTGCTCTCTCTCTCTTTCGCCACTTATTATATACGCTCTTTAGAGGAGGCAGCACTATACCCTTCGCCGCCTCGCTCTCTCTCTCGCACCTTTAGGTTCGTTTTTCCGTAGAAACTCTCCATCTTGCACCTTATTTCTCACTTATTTTACATTCTTTCTCTCCTCCCAAACATATCGGTATCTGTTTTTTTATTTTCGTAGTTTTCACTTCGACTTTCTCGAGATCTATGCTCTAATTGATTACTCTGATTCAGTTTGGATACTCTTTCTTCGCATGTTTTAAATTTTCCACCTTTTTGTTTCGATTTTGCGGTATATTGATGTAGCTTTGTTGTTATCTGTTTGCCCTCAATCTGATTTTAGCTTTTGATTTTTTTTTAATTCTTTGTTTGATCATTTATGTTTTCTATTTATAAGAATTGGACCGTTGTTGAAGATACACTGTTGAATATTACAGATATTTCAACCTTAGACAACTATTATTGTTTTCACTTGTCTGTTTTGAAGTGATAATTAAGGTTTTTTTTTTTGGAACGATTACAATGGGAGGTGAGCCCCTTTGTGGTGCCATCCTTTGAAAATTTGAAGAAACTTTTTGAAACAAGCGAACAAATGGTCTGTTTTGCTAAAAAGGAGTATCGTTGGAATGGAGCTTTGTTAGCCTTTATAATTTGTTTGTTAGCAGTAGTCTCATATTGAAGCAGCGATAATTTTTTGTTGTTGATTTTTATTTTTTTATAATATTTTTGGCAGAGTAATCTCGATAATTCTTATTCATTATTATTTTTTTATTGTGTGATATCTTACTGTTTGGCTAAATTCAGTGTTTTGATGTTTCAGCTCTAACAGACTCGTTTTTGTGTGGGAATTAAAGTCTAGCCAAAATGGTGAGTTAATGATCAGTACTTCATGCATTTTTGTTTATTTGTTTATTTTGGTTGAATATTCATAATCTGAATTGAGATTTGTGTCAATATCTGCAGGTGAAGTTCACAGCTGAAGAGCTTCGTCGTATTATGGACTATAAGCACAACATCCGTAATATGTCTGTCATTGCTCATGTTGATCACGGTATAGATTAATTGGCTAGCTTTTATATATTCTGGTTACTTTCTTTGGATGCACTTTCCTGATTGTCATGATGTTGTGCTCTTACCAAGTCTTTCCGAATAAAGATATAATTGTGCCTGTGTTTGTTTAACAAGAAAGTATTATAGTTATAACTTATGTAGTGTGACTTTTTAAAAAGTTCCTTTGATATTTGATAGAGAAATGGTGTCTTTGATATTTGTTTCAGTTTCTTTATACTCCTTGGGAATTTTTGTTTACATATGATGACATCAACAATGATTTTTGATACAACTGTTTTTCTGTTTATCAGAATGGTTTTGTAATGATATGTCATATTATATAATTACTATAGTTTACTTGTCTGAATAACAGTTTATTGTTTGGCTTTTCAAATGCAGGAAAATCAACTCTCACTGATTCTCTTGTCGCTGCTGCTGGCATTATTGCACAAGAAGTGGCAGGTGATGTCCGCATGACTGATACACGTCAAGATGAAGCTGAGCGTGGTATAACAATCAAGTCTACGGGCATCTCGCTCTACTATGAAATGACTGATGAATCTCTGAAGAATTATAAGGGAGAGCGCCAAGGGAATGAGTATCTCATAAATCTCATTGACTCCCCTGGGCACGTGGACTTCTCATCTGAGGTTACTGCTGCACTTCGCATCACTGATGGAGCACTAGTGGTGGTGGATTGTGTTGAAGGTGTCTGTGTCCAAACTGAAACTGTGCTGCGACAGGCCCTGGGAGAAAGGATTAGGCCTGTTCTGACTGTTAACAAGATGGACAGATGCTTCCTTGAGCTCCAGGTGGACGGAGAGGAGGCTTACCAGACATTTCAAAGGGTTATTGAGAATGCTAATGTGATCATGGCTACATATGAAGATCCACTACTTGGTGATGTTCAGGTCTATCCAGAGAAAGGAACAGTTGCTTTTTCTGCTGGTTTGCATGGCTGGGCTTTTACTCTGACAAACTTTGCAAAAATGTACGCCTCAAAATTTGGCGTTGATGAGTCAAAAATGATGGAAAGGCTATGGGGTGAAAACTTCTTTGATCCAGCCACAAAGAAATGGACCAACAAGAATACTGGTTCTCCTACCTGTAAGCGTGGGTTTGTCCAGTTCTGTTACGAGCCTATCAAGCAAATAATTAACACTTGTATGAATGATCAGAAGGATAAGCTGTGGCCTATGTTGCAAAAGCTAGGAGTCACCATGAAATCTGATGAGAAGGAGTTGATGGGTAAAGCACTGATGAAACGTGTCATGCAAACCTGGCTCCCAGCAAGTAGCGCACTCTTGGAAATGATGATATTTCATCTTCCCTCCCCGGCAAAGGCCCAAAAGTATCGTGTTGAAAATTTGTACGAGGGTCCCCTTGATGATCCTTATGCTGCTGCTATTAGAAATTGTGATCCTGAAGGACCTCTAATGCTTTATGTCTCAAAGATGATTCCTGCATCTGATAAGGGTAGGTTTTTTGCTTTCGGCCGTGTCTTCTCTGGCAAGGTATCGACTGGTTTGAAGGTCAGAATTATGGGACCAAATTATGTCCCTGGGGAGAAGAAAGACCTGTATGTGAAAAGTGTGCAAAGAACTGTCATTTGGATGGGGAAGAGACAGGAAACTGTTGAGGATGTGCCTTGTGGTAACACAGTTGCCATGGTTGGTTTGGACCAATTTATCACCAAGAATGCTACATTGACAAATGAGAAGGATGTTGATGCCCATCCTATCCGAGCTATGAAGTTTTCTGTCTCACCTGTTGTCCGTGTTGCTGTTCAGTGTAAGGTTGCATCGGATCTTCCTAAGCTTGTTGAAGGTCTTAAACGGTTGGCCAAGTCAGATCCTATGGTTGTGTGTACCATTGAGGAGTCTGGAGAGCACATTGTTGCTGGTGCTGGAGAGCTTCATCTAGAGATCTGTTTGAAGGACTTGCAGGACGATTTTATGGGTGGAGCTGAGATTATTAAATCTGACCCTGTTGTGTCGTTCCGTGAGACTGTCCTAGAGAGATCATGCCGCACTGTGATGAGCAAGTCACCCAACAAGCACAACCGTCTGTACATGGAAGCAAGACCAACGGAGGAGGGGCTTGCTGAGGCCATTGATGATGGCAAGATTGGACCAAGGGATGACCCCAAAGTTCGTTCTAAAATCTTGTCAGAAGAGTATGGTTGGGATAAGGATCTTGCCAAAAAAATCTGGTGTTTTGGACCTGAGACCACTGGACCCAACATGGTGGTTGATATGTGTAAGGGAGTCCAGTATTTAAATGAAATCAAGGACTCTGTAGTTGCTGGATTCCAGTGGGCATCAAAAGAAGGTGCTTTGGCTGAAGAAAACATGAGAGCCATCTGCTTTGAAGTATGTGATGTTGTCCTGCATGCTGATGCTATTCACAGAGGTGGTGGTCAGATCATTCCTACTGCTAGGAGAGTCTTCTATGCTTCCCAGTTGACTGCCAAGCCTAGGCTTCTGGAGCCTGTTTACTTGGTGGAAATCCAGGCTCCTGAGCAAGCTCTGGGTGGTATCTATAGTGTTCTTAACCAGAAACGTGGACATGTGTTTGAGGAAATGCAGAGGCCTGGTACCCCACTCTACAACATCAAGGCATACCTCCCTGTCATTGAGTCCTTTGGATTCTCAAGCACATTGAGGGCTGCAACATCAGGGCAGGCCTTCCCACAGTGTGTCTTTGATCACTGGGATATGATGTCCTCTGATCCATTGGAGTCTGGATCACAAGCTGCACAGCTTGTTTCTGACATTCGCAAGAGGAAGGGCTTGAAGGAGCAGATGACTCCACTCTCCGAGTATGAAGACAAGCTTTAGATTATTTAAACTATTTATTATGAACTTAGCTGATTTTCTCCTGATGAACAACCTTAGTTATAAAGTTCAGCATCTTGAGTTTTGTTTGTGGTTTTGTTAGTGAATTGTTGTACTTCGAATTATTTGTCATTGCATCGATGTATGCTTTGTCCATGCGATTGCATCGATGTTGGTCAAACTATTTATGCGAATTTTGCTTAAGAGATACTCTTTCCATTTATTGTGTGTTGCTTTTGATAATATGACAGACGACAGTGTGGCGAATGATCAAATAGGGGAACTGGGTTTATAGTGTTTTTCTTTTTGCATGTGAGGTCCATCTAGAAGGGGAACAATGCTAATATCAATCTTGATGAAAGGATGTGGTGAATCATCAAACCAATTTGATGAGGTGTATTTGAATGAAGAGACTACGGAAGTTTATTTACAGTGATTGCCTGATGTATGAGGTCACTGATTGATCGAGTTTCTCATGTTGGAAGTTTAGATTAATTGGAAGAAAAAAAAAGTTAGAAAGAAAACGGACTCCATGATTTTCATTTTCGTTATTGGTCAGGATTGATGAAACAAGTGCAGGTGCCAAAATCCTACTAATGATGATGAACTTGTATTGCATCAGCTTCATCACATTCAAATTTCAAAGATGCAGCAGCTTTATACAAAGATACTTTTTGTATACTGAGACCAATTCCACCAATTAACCCATCAACTGATCCAACTCGCAGCAGTTTAGATCAAAATAAACCTTAAATGTACTATTTTTATGAGACTCATGCAGAGTTTCCAGGAAAACATTTTTTTCATTGATTAAAAAAAAACCAAGAGGAAGAAGAGAGAGACCAGCAGAAACAAAGGGGAGGAATAAGAAAGAGAACAGAGGGGTTGTAAGTAATTTCGATAAATTAAGATAATTTTTGTCCAAAAAAAAGTTTTAAAACTACTTCCCAGTCACAGAAAGTCATTAGGTATTTTGATCGTCTGTTATATTATTGGCCTTGAGAGATCCATTTTTAATGAGACAAGTATTGTGTCACTAGCTTCAGTTTATAAAAAATACAAAAGTTCAACCAAAAATATAAAATACGAAAATTCTGTTAATTGTAAAAGTTACTTATAAGCCATTTGCCCAAAAAATAATGAAGATTTAAATTAATAGATGAGAATTTTTATGAAAAAATCATATGAGAGTTACAAAAAAGTAAAATTCTTATTCTATGTGATGAGAGGAAAATAAGATTTTAATATTCGAGAGGAAAAAGTCTTGAAATTGTATATTGTAAACTCATTTCTTTCTTTACTTCACTCTTCATATAAACAAAAGAAAATTGTATTTTATTTTTTAAAATTCTTTCTGTTTTATTTTCCTCAAACTAAATATAATTTAATTATTTCTCTGTTTTTTACCAAACAAAAAAAAATCATTCTATTTATTTTATTCTTAGAGCAAAGCATGCTAATATAATATATCTCGGCCTCCACCATTTGGTCATCAAATATTTTATTCAATTTACTAACAAAAAAAAATTATACAATTTAAATTTTAACAAAAAGGAACAAGTCAATTTTCTTGCACACCACTGAAAGAATCTTCCCAGATGGATCATTCTACCAAAACACAGTATATTGTCCAAATTACAACTTTGGCCAAAGATTACTAAACATCTTTAGGTGTTTAATGTTTACCAGCAATTGAAGTATCAAAACCTTTTCTGCTTATATGCTTTGAAGTTTGAACAACATTTTAATATTTTATGATTTTCTTCGTTTTGATTATGAAGATTATATAATTAATTAGTCAAATAATTAATCAATACAAATAGAAGCTTTTACGAGAAATTAATCGTGTTCAAATAAAAAAATTTAGAACCTAACTAGCTGCATTATTTCTCCAAGTGCAAAGACTAAAAAGTTGAAAGATTCTCTTAATTATGATAGTGCCCGGAATTATCTCTTATAAGTATGACAAAAATATTCATATTTATCGAGATTCACAAGAATTACTCGCAACGGGACAAAAAATAAGTACTAATTTAATAAATGAAGGTGCAGGTAGGGATCATAATACTTGCCCTGCAGATTAATCCTCTAAATGTATTTTTTTTATTTAATATATTACATTTATTATGATATTTTTCTGTTTTATTTTGAGTTAAGATGAAAAATTTGTATTTTCTTATTAATTTACAATGAGTTTTTAGTGAACGAATCTATAACGATAAAATTGTTGAAAGAATTTATATCATTCTTGTAATAATTATTTATATAAATTGATTATCAAAAAACATAATTAAACTTGATATATTATTTATGATATTCTTTTAATTTTGAAAAAAAATTAACTTGTTGAAAGATGTTGTGGTATGTATGTGATGTTAAAGTTTATTTTCTTTATGTTTCTATTTTTATTTTTAAAATTTTATTTTAAATTATTAGATACTCGTTAATACTCACCTCTTTCGTGAGAATCATAAATGAATACTTACGATAAGGATGGGGGCAAGGGTGGGGGAAGCACCACCCGCTTTCGCCCTGTCCCGCCCCGCCCAGTTGACATTTTTAATCTTGTAACAATACTTGTAAAGATATTCTGATTAAAGATCCCAAAAAATAAACTAGATTTTAATTTCAGCAAATAATATTTTGTTTATTTTTTTAATCAATTATTAACCCCAAGAAAGAAAGAAACCTTATTAAAAAAGACAATAATAGTAGAAGTATCAAAGCACATATAACAAGTCTTAGTATGCTTGAAACTTATATTCAGGATAGCTCTTACTTTTTTTTTTCTCTAATTCTTACCTACAATAGATAAGAGTTGCAGCCCAACTCTCCTGATCTACTACCCGACTTCTCCCACTCCGTGCATGCTATTGTCTTTGTATTGTAGGAAAATTCAATCAACATAATAGCCAAGAGTAGCTCTTACCTTCATAAATAAAATAATTTTTTTTTTTTTTTTTCTCTAATTTCTTTTATATTTCTTTTCAAATACAACTCACACCATATTTTATTTTATTTTTTGGGCAAAGCATCATCTTTCTATAATCTATTTATAATAATATAATATAATATATTTATTATATAATATAAAAGTTCTTTCACTACAATTATCACGTGTCATAACCAAATATTTATAGATAATTTTCGTCTATACATCTTTCAATTATTTTTTGAATTTTTGCCGTATTAATGTATCCATGTCGTATCGTATCTATGTCCCGACGCTTACTTGCTAGTAGGGTATTCTAGGCTCAGTTTGTTTTAGTTGCAACTTTTTGTGTTGGTGTGAAGCCATTCTTCCTTGTTTTGTGTAGTACTACTATTGACATTATTTTGCCTTTGATAATTGACAATGTGGTTGAGCAATACTTTTCGTTACTTAGCCTTTGTATCTTCTTTGTCTTAAAAATTTAAAAGTAAAAAAAAAATTCTCTTCCATATTCTCACTGGTAAAAAGTACCAATATGTTTTTGGACATCCAGAATACAACACCCGTCTAGGACATTTTACTGCATGTGAGTGTGGTTTACTATTCTTATATACCATATGTAGACGTGAGTTGGGTGTTGTCTAAGTGTCAAATTCTGGAAGTGCAAACAATATAACTCAAAAAAGTAAAAGATTTTCATATTCTCTTCCAATTTCTGGACTTAGAATGTCCTTGATCTCAAATAATATTTAGATGGTCATGAAACATTTTCTTAATTACTTGGGGTTATTTTATAGACATAACAGTATTTTTATTGGTTTGGTTTCTGAAATGCATCAACTCTCACTGATTCTCTTGTGGCTGCTGCTGGTTTTATAGCACAAGAGGTAGCAGGAGATGTTAGGATGACAGATACCCGTCAGGATGAAGCTGAGCATGGTATCACTATCAAGTCTACTGGCATCTCTCTCTACTATGAGATGACTGATGGTAATTTGAAGAATCTCAAGGGTGAACGTGAAGGTAATGAGTACCTTATAAATCTCATTGACTCCCTGGGACACGTGGACTTCTCATCTGAGGTCACAGCTGCACTTCGCATCACTGATGGAGCACTTGTGGTGGTGGATTGTGTTGAGGGTGTATGTGTCCAAACAGAAACTGTGCTGAGACAAGCACTGGGAGAAAGGATTAGGCCTGTTTTGACTGTTAACAAGATGCATAGGTGCTTCATTGAGCTCCACCTTGATGCAGAGGAGGAATACCTAACATTCCAAAGGGTTATTGAGAGTGCAAATGTCATCATGGCAACTTATGAAGATGCTCTACTTGGTGATGTTCAGGAATATCCTGAAAAAGGAACAGTTGCTTTTTCTGCTGGTTTGCATGGATGGGCTTTTACCTTGATCAACTTTGCCAAGATGTATGCTTCCAAGTTTGGAGTTGATGAGGCAAAGATGATGAGTGGGCTTTGGGGTGAGAATTTCTTTGATATTGCTACCAAAAAGTGGACCAACAAGCACACTGGTTCTTCTACTTGCAACGTGGGTTTGTTCAGTTCTGTTATGAACCAATCAAGCAGATTATTGAACTTTGCATGAATGACCAGAAGGATAAGCTGTGGCCATGGTCGCAAAAGCTTCGGGTGAACTTGAAGTCAGAAGAGAAGGAATTGACAGGAAAGGCTTTAATGAAGCGTGTTATGCAGAGCTGGCTCCCAGCAAGTAGTGCCCTTCTGGAGATGATGATATTTCATCTTCCCTCTCCAGCCAAGGCTCAAAAATATCGTGTTGAGAATTTGTATGAGGATCCCCTTGATGATCCTTATGCTTCTGATATCAGAAAATGTGATCCTGAAGGACCTCTAATGCTTTATGTCTCAAAGATGATTCCTGCATCTGATAAGGGTAGGTTTTATGCTTTTGGCCGTGTATTCTCTGGTAAGGTTTCAACTGGTATGAAGGTAAGAATTATGGGACCTAATCATGTCCCTGGGGAGAAGAAAGACCTGTATGTGAAGAGTGTTCAAATAACTGTCATTTGGATGGGAAAGAAGCAAGAAACCGTTGAGGATGTCCCTTGTGGAAATACAGTTGCCATGGTTGGTTTGGATCAATTTATTACCAAGAATGCTACTTTAACAAACGAGAAAGAAGTTGATGCACACCCTATTCGAGCTATGAAGTTTTCTGTATCACCTGTGGTTAGTGTTGCTGTTACAAGCAAGGTTGCATCAGATCTTCCTAAGCTTGTTGAAGGCCTTAAACGTTTAGCTAAGTCAGACCCTATGGTGGTGTGGACAATTTCAGAGACTGGAGAACATATCATAGCTGCTGCTGGTGAGCTGCACCTTGAAATCTGCTTGAAGGACTTGCAGGATGATTTTATGAATGGAGCAGAGATTTCAAAATCTGATCCTATTGTCTCCTTCCGTGAGACTCTGTTTGAGAAGTCCTGCCGTACCGTGATGAGCAAGTCACCTAACAAACACAATCGTCTGTACAAGGAAGCAAGGCCAATGGAGGATGGACTTGAAGAGGCCATTGATGAAGGAAAGATTGGACCAAGGGATGACCCCAAAAATCGTTTTAAAATATTGTCTGAAGAGTTTGGTTGGGACAAGGATCTTGCAAAGAAAATATGGTGTTTTGGTCCTGAGACCACTGGACCCAGCATGGTGGTAGATACATGTAAGGGTGTCCAGTACCTGAATGAAATCAAGGACTCAGTTGTTCTTCATGCTGATGCCATTCACAGAGGAGGTGGCCAGATCATTCGAACTGCTAGAAGGGTCTTCTATGCTGCCATGCTGACAGCAAAGCCAAGACTTCTTGAGCCTGTGTATCTGGTGGAAATACAAGCACCTGAACAGGCTCTTGGTGGTATATACAGTGTTCTTAACCAGAAAAGAGGGGATGTGTTTAAGGAAGTCCAGAGGGCTGGCACCCCACTTTACAATGTCAAGGCATACTTGCCTGTTGTTGAGTCATTTAAATTCAATGAATCACTGAGGGCTCAAACTGGAGGACAAGCTTTCCCACAGTTGGTATTTGACCACTCGGATATGGTGCCATCTGATCCACTGGAACCTGAGACACCTGCTGCTGCATGTGCTGCAGAGATAAGAAAAAGAAAGGCTTGAAGGAACAAATGATGCCACTCTCTGAGTTCGAAGACAGGCTTTGAAGTATCACTAAGTTATCTTAGAAATAAATTTGTTTAATTTCCTTTTTGTTTCCCTTTTTTTTCCCTAGTTTACCAAGATTTATGTTGCAGTGATTTTAATTGTAGTTTCTCAATGTTACTTTCCTAGAGACTATCAGTGGTTTCTCTCTCTCTCTCTCTCTCTTTATTTTTATTTTTTAAATATACATAGTTTTATATTTCAATTTTGCATCTTATCTTCTCCCTCGTTAGTTAGTTTTTGGGAGTGAGTTCTCCCAAGCTTGTATATAGCAGCATAGCAATACCATTCTATGTTATCATTGTTTAATCTTTGGGGTATGCATTTGAATCTTTGTGGACTGTGGTTGTCGGTTCTGCATGTCAAACAAAAGCAGTACTAGGTTTGACTACTTGCCTTTGGCTAATTTCAGAAACCAAGACATGGCAAACCAACTGTAGTAACTAATAGAATGTCTTTGGATGGTGCCATTATTACTGTTGTGATATGTTGAGGCAAAGGCCGTAATTTCAGTAGTTGCTTTGGAGTAGTTTCATTCACAAAGGCTGTAATTTCACCCCATATATCTCTATCTTAGTTGGATATCTCGTTTTCAGAGTTGAAGACTTAGTGCACTAACCTGTTTAATGTTGGCAAAGCTAAAAAATAAAGAAAAGAATTGTGAGAATAGAACTGCAGTATCACTTATAGTTTATTTCTGACTTTCTTGGATAGAGTAGAGTACAGAGAATATAATGATTCAAATATTTAATATAGCATAGTTCTTTGTACATTTTGATACCTGCCCTATACTAATTTACTTTCTTATGTAGAAGAAGATTATCATTAGCAGAACAACAAAGATTTCGACATAAAGAAAGTGGAGGAAAATGCAGCAGGGTTGGAGAAGGATTTGATAGTCGAAGAACTTGAGACACTTGACGTGCTTGAAGAACTGGAGCTACCAAAAGGATTGTGGAGAGGTCTTAAAGCAGCAGCTACAAAAAGAAGCATTGAAATGTTTTGCAACTCCAGATGCATAAGAGCTTTCTTTGATAAAATATATTATCATGATCTTTTTTAAAATCACTTCTATGCACTTTTCAGGCATCTTTATCAGATTTTGTAGGAGCCCAGATTTTAATTAAACTATGAAATATTGTTGTTAGGTTAAATATGTTCTCTTGCTGTCTTTCTTTTGTGGTGTTTGGATAGCTGGAGCCAAGTTTCCTAATTTTCATATGGAAAGTGGATATGTGGTGGCCCTTTCTAATGGTTAAGTATTATTTTTTATTGGTTTTCTACTTGCTAGGGTTTTTTTTTTAATTAGCTCTTGCTGCCTTTTAAAATGGATTTTGAATCTGGTATACCGTCTTTGAACCAAGTGTTTAAGTTTCTGTAAGATAAACTTTGTACTCCTATTTATTTGTAATGGGGCATGTGAGTATTCATATATTAATAGAGTTTTGGTTGTTGAAAACCTCTCTCTCAGTTTTAGATCCATGTTAGAGTTTTGCAATAGGGCTGCCTTATTTTATTGCATTGATGCTAATTACTTCTACTGATACGCAACTTTCCCCATATATCGCTTATAAGTAATCAGCACTGCTATATTACACGAAATGAATTTCGTGAATACATCACGAAGAGATTTTTAACCAATCAGAATGAGTTAAAAAAATAAATCTTATAAGTTTTTTCAAAAAAAGAAAACAATTACTGAACTAAATGACAAAACGCAAAATATTTATTTCTCTTCGTAAACCCGTTTCTCAAATTGATTGTCGTGACAAACAGCATTTTCCTTAAGTATTTTATAATGACAGGATCCATTCCCGTGGTGCTACTAGGGGGAATTCGTATTCCTTACCATAAATGAAGATTTTGGAGTTCATTTTGTCAGTTCCTTATGTTCGGTTTCTGAGTATTTTATAATGGAAAATGCTCATTTGCACAAAGGCTTTTCGTGAAATGGCATACAAAAAGAAAGAAAAGAATTGTTTTTAGTTATTCAACTACCCCAATGAATCCGTATGCATCACCTCCAAAAAAAAAAGAACATTTCCCTTCATAATTCATCAAGGCTTTCGTAAAAAGTCCTCGTACCATATAACAGCACACTTTTAAAATTCATAGACATATATATATACACTCTTTGATCATTTTCTTGGTTAGCTTCAATTTTGGATACACGTCAGGAAGATGTCAAATAATTAGTACACTGCCTAATGAATCTTGATGAGACTAGCTTGAAGATTTTAGTTGGTGGAAACGCTATAGCGGGACATAGAGATGCTTGTAGAAGGAGTGATCACAAATTCATAAGTTTGAAGAATATGAGAATAAAAAAGACATCCTCCAAGTCAAATCATAGCCTCATCAGTGGAAAAATCTTAAAAAGGGGCTTATATCTAAAAGTGCATAAACCCATATGACAAGTACCTTATTAAAAGTGGACTCAAGTTCACCGGAAAACAGCAGACAATCTAATCTTGAAGCTTTATTATAACCTCACTTTTACTGAAATATATAGACCACAGAATCAAGCCATATTCAAAGAAAATGAAATCCTATATCACATAAAGCTAATTTTTTCAGGGAATAATATCTCTTTACAACTTCATACTCAGCAAGTCAACAATAGACAGATGTTGGAGACCCTGCTGCATACCTATTTTGTAGAAGATAGCTCTGACTTGGAAATTGTCAAACATCATCAAATCTGCATGCAATTAGCATATGGTGCTAGTCAACCTTCTACTGGATCCGACCAACAGGTCAATCCAATTTGCTGTTAGAGCAGTTAAAGACGTCTTCTAAGAATCAAAAGAAAATCAAAATCTTGATATAACCTGCAAATTCAAATGCTCTTATTTTAAGTTCACAGGAATACTCCTCTAAGCCAAAGCAGCATATAAAACAAACGCGAAAATAGGATCAACTGTGAATCACAGATATTGGATGGTCAACTGCCACAAGATTAGATGACCTAATTATTACAAGTTGAATAGCATAGCATAATGAACTTGCCTCAGTTATCAGTGGCTTTGCATGTTCTTCCCATTCAGTAGCCCATCTTGCTGAAGAACCGGTTTCTAACGCACCATTTTTTAGGACCTTCAAAGCATCACATTCATCAGGAAATCCCTTGAAGAGCATCTGTGTAGATTCATTAAGACAGTAAATTAGCATGCTACAAAATTAGACATTTAGACTGTCTAAATTATGAATCAAGACTTTAAACAGATAAAACAATCTAAAAAATGTAATCCACATGTCAAATAAGGGAGTTGAAGATGTAATTTCAATCTGCATCTTATACCTTTGGCACCAAATACAAAATTACCATAGGGATCACAAGGATGCAAAAACTCAATGCCAACAGCAAATGGCAAAGAGTCACCATTTTAGTGTCTTTAATATATCTTTCTTACAACCATGAGGTGTGGCTCAGTTAGCAAATTGATCTCTGTGCGCGGATTTACTTGCAGTGTAGGAATTCGAAACCCACCAGAAGCACCTTGTGGCCATGGCTAAGCTGACGCATGGACAAATCATACTTTTCGCAAACAATGTCTGAAAAGGTTATCATTTGGATCTCCAGATAATTTAAATGCTATTTCTTATGATATCAGTTAAGAGTGAAGAGAGGAAAGAGAGACATATGATGAAAATCATGTTTGAATTACACAATGGAGGCTGAATTATATAGATCTATTATAATAAATACAAAGATTACAAATCCTAATTACCATAATTACATGATTTGGTTAGCCTGTACAATGAATCTAGGCACTATTTACATAGTTTTCAACACTCTCCATCAAGCTAGAGCATATAAGTCATATACAGCAAGCTTGTTACAAATATAGCTTAACATCCACTAGTTGATCATTTGAATTGGCAAAACTAGTGGTGATAGCTCCAGATAAGATCTTTTCTCTAATAAAATGATAATCTATTTTAATATGTTTGGTCCTCTCATGAAACACTAGATTAGAGGTGATATGCAATGCAGCTTGGTTATCACAAATGAGCGTTAGTTGCATAGTCTCCCCAAATCGAAGCTCTTTAAGTAATTGTTTTAACCAACTGAGTTCGCAAGTAGTTGAGGTCATGGCTCAATATTTTGCTTCAGCACTTGATCTTGCAATCACATTTTGTTTCTTATTCTTCCAGGATATTAGATTACCCCCAACGAATACACAATACCCCGAAGTGGATCTTCTATCAGTAGGAGAACCTACCCAATCAACATCTGAGTATCCAACAATCTGAGTGTGACCTTTATTTTCATAGACATTGCCTATTCTTGGAGATCCTTTAATATACTTCAGGATGCAAAGATGTTAGGATGGGTAACAATGAGTTAGTTCAGTTTCCCAACTAATCTTCTATATCTTCCTGGATCCGAAAGAGGCTCCCCCTAATTTGGTAGAAGTTTAGCATTCGGATCCATGGAAGTGTCAACAGGCTTTGCATTCAGCAAACCTGTTTCCTCAAGAATGTCCAAGGCATACTTCCTCTATGAAATTACTATACCATACTTGGATTGTGCCATTTCTATTCCCACGAAGTATCGAAGTTTGCCAAGATCTTTGTTCTGAAAGTGATGACCAAGATATTGTTTTACCTGAATTATGCCATGGTGATCACTGCCAGTGATAACAATGTCGTCGACATACATTATCAAATAAATACACCCTTAAGCTGAATGACGATAGAAGACAGAGTAGTCAGCCTCACTCCGTGTCATATCGAACTACTAAACTACAATGCTAAATTGGCCAAACCATGCCTTAGGAGACTGCTTAAGGCCATACAAAGATTTGTGAAGACAAACTAGTCCAGAAGACTCCCCTTGAGCAACAAACCCTGGGATTTGCTCCATGTAAACCTCTTCTGCGAGATCACCATGGAAAAAAACATTCTTAATGTCTAACTAATGAAAGGGCCAGTGGCAAATAGTGGCCATAGACAAAAAAGGCCGAACAAAAGCCATCTTCGCCTCCAGCGAGAAAGTGTCCCCCTAATCCAAACCAAAAATCTGGGTATACCCTTTTGCCACCAAACAAGCCTTGAGGTGATCAATTTGGCCATCAGGGTCAACTTTGACCATATAAATCTACCAACAGCCTACAACAGACTTCTCAGGCGAAAGAGGAACAAGTTCCCAAGTACCACTGGTTTGAAGGACACACATCTCATCAATCATAACTTGTCTCCACCCAGGATGAGATAAAGCGTTACCTGGAGATATAGGAATAGACACAGAAGACAAGGAAGAAAGACAAACATAATGCGAAGAAGATAAGTGATGATAACTCAAAGTAACATAGTGAGGAGAAGGGTTACGAGTAGACCGTATACCTTTTCGGAGAGCAATGGAATGGTCAAGCTCAAGAGGCAGTGCCGGAGCTAGTAAAGGAGTTAGTTCCGAAGGAGAGTCCGCAGTGACCTCTGCAACTTCTGATGGAGGTAGTGGGGGTGGAGGTGGCTATGGCCGATGATGATAGACCTGGAAGGGGCAAATGGTAGTGGTAGGTTCCTCGACACAAGGGGTTTGAGATGTATCAAACTCGATAGGGATAAGAGGAAAAGTAATAGGTAAGACCTCAGAGATGGGCTTAGGAGTCAAGGAAGGAAACTCGAATTATGGAACAAACTCAAAGAATGTGACATCAACTGAGACTAGGTAATGTCGGAGATCAGGAGAAAAACAACGATAACCCTTTTAGGACCCAATATAACCAAGAAAAACACACTTAATGGATCGTGCTGAAAGTTTGTCAAGACCAGGAGTGAGACTATGGACAAAACACAAGGTGGTAGGGAATGTAATGTAGAGGATGATGAGAAAATAAAACAGAGTGGGGTACTTGGTTATCAAGCACAGAGGAAGGCATGCAGTTAATCAGGTATCAAGTAGTAAGAACTACATCGCCCCAAAAGCGAAAAGGAACATGACCATAAAGCAATAGGGTCCGAGTTATTTCTACAAGATGTCTGTTTTTGCGTTCGGCAACCCCATTTTGTTGAGGGGTATGTGCACAAGACGTTTGGTGAAGAATGCCATGAGAAGCCAAGGATTGAAATGGCTGAGACAAATACTCACGGTCATTATCACTACGCAAAGTACGAATAGGAACACCAAATTAAGTTTTAATTTCATGATAGAAGTTTTGAAATATGGAAAACAACTTAGACCAGTTTTGCATTAAAAATAACCAAGTGCAACAAGAGTAATCATCAATAAAAGTAACAAAATATCTTAACCCAATAGTAGAAACAGTACAACTAACCCCAAACATCATAATGTACTAAGGCAAAAGGTGATGATGCTCGACGGCTAACTCTATCGAGAAACGGACTACGTGTGTGTTTCACCATTTGATATGACTCACAAGGAAGACCTGACAACTTATAGAGGCTAGACAACAATTTCTGTAGTTTGGCAAGGCTAGGATGAACAAAGCATGGATAGTGAGAGGGGAATCCTTGACAAAGCAAACACGAGAGGGTTTGGAGAGCTGGTAAAGGCTATGGGACTCACATTCGATGCCAATTATCCATCTCGAACTCCGGTCCTGCAGGATGACAGAGTCTTTAGTAAATGTAATTATACAATCAAGAGACTGAGTCAAACGACTAAGGAAAAGCAATGACATGGGCAGTGCCGATCCGTTAGGATAGTACCTAGGAACCATTAGCTAAAGTGACAACAGGTAAATAACAAGTGCAAGAAAGTTTGGAGAAAAGAACTTTATTACCAATGACATGGTCAGATGCACTAGAATTAAGAACCCAAGTACTAAGGGATGGGGAATGAGAGAGACAATTAAATGAGTTACCAATGTGTGCAATAGAGGTAGCGGAACTTGAGGAACAACGTTACTCAAACCACCTTAGAAAGTCTGCACAGTAAGCTGTGGGAGCAGAGGAACCAAAGGACCGACGTTGCTCAAACCACCTTAGAAAGTCTTCATAGTCAACCCAAGATGCTCTTGGTTAGTCTGAGGACGCAGCGAGGTCTGTGAGAGCAATCAAGGCCATAATAACAAGAAAACTATAACGCAAGGAGAATGTAATTAGATCTGGTAGATCAGAGAGGTCGCAAGTGAGCGATTAAGGCCAGAGTGGCCTGGATCTGGATGGGCTCGTGACAGCGACCATGGCGGGACAAACGATGTCCGAAGAAGTCTCTGGACGCGCTGTCACGCGCCGGCGCATGGAGTCGCACGTTGACAGTAGAGAATGCACGTGACGGTGCGTTGGAGGGTGGTTAGGGTGGCAACTTCGGGCTTTGGCCGAACTAGGGCTGGCGGTTTGGCTAGGGAGGTTGTCGGCCAGAGATGACGTCGGCGGACAGCGGTGGCAACGGCTGATATCTGAACAGAGGTTCCAGAAAGTCATCACGGCAAGGGAGAAAGGCCGGCAAACCAGAATAGAAGCACGGTTGGCTAGAAAAAAATTTCACTGGAGAGCATTGGGCTCACCTAGTGTGCACGGTTCTAGGTTTGACTCTCTTTAGGCTCTAGATACCATGTTGAGAGTGGGATGAGGATCCTCTCCTATTGGCCAAAACAGGAGAGGATCCTGTTTTGCCAAAACAAGAAAAAATGGTTAGTTTTTTCCCCTTCCTTCCCACCCTCTAACCTCCATTTTTTCCTGTTTTGGCCAACAGGAGAGGATCCTCATCCGTTGAGAGTGAAGAGAGAAAAGAGAGACATATGATGAAAATCATGTGTTTGAATTACACAACGGAAGTTGAATTATATAGACCTATTACAATAAATACAAAGATTACAAATCCTAATTACCATAATTACATGATTTGGTTAACCTATACCATGAATCTAGACACTATTTACATAGTTTTCGACAATATCAATTTGAGACAGCTAATTCTATACACACAAGATATATTAAGCATATAAAAATCAACTGGCTGTTCCCCACTTAGTGGCAGTTTACAAAAAAAAGTCCTTAAAAATACATGATATTGTAATAAACAACTCTGCTTAATATTGATGTCTCAAGTTCAAAGAGATTGTGCATTATCTAGCAAATATTGTACATGCAATCATTAACAAACTTACCAGAAGTTCATCCGCTAACTCTGAAGATGAAGAGAATAGAAGACCATTTTTGTCAACTCTAACCAGTTCTTTAATGCTTTAAAAATGTAAAAAAAATGACCAATAAATGAAAAGAACACATTGTCTGAACTTCAGAACAAATCACAAGCAATTTTCAGAGGAAATACATAGCTTACCAGGAGTATGAAACAGCACAAACAGGCAGTCCACAGCCAAACATATCAACAACCTGGTACAGTTAAAGCAGAAAAATTTAGAAATAAACTGAAAATGAATAAGATTCAATCAAATAGTTGTTTTGTAATACCATATCAAAATAAACCATGATACTCAAAACATAAACTGACATCATCGTAGAAAGTTAAGGTTTAACTGTTTAAGTGTCAAAATATCCAATGCCAAGTTTAAGACATGAAATGGAGAGGAATAACTAGTATCTATCATTTATAAAGAGCCATAAGAAACTCAAACCAAGATTTACGTTGAACCCCTCCCATGTGCAGAATTAACTGAGTAAAGAAAGGCTCAAACAGCTCAACAAGAATGTTAGAAGATATTATGTTATTAGTCTTAGTATTAGTGGGCTTGGGTTTGTAAACCAAAGTATTAGTATAAATAGGAGTACTAGGTTATGGAATTGTATCATATAATTCCTATCAATAATATTCTTAGTCTACTATTGTTTATCCGTCTTTCTCTCTTTTTCTTTTCCTAATCCTAAACCCGTAATTCTTCAACATAGTATCAGAGAGGTACCATCCAACTTGATGGGTTTGCCTTTTCTACTGTGTTGATTTCTATGGAACTCTTGTATATTCTCCCGTTTGTTTCTATCAAACCTTTTGCTCTATTTTTGTTGATCAGTATTAAACTATTATGAAAAAAAATTAATAAACAGTGACCTAGGTCACGCATTGCCATTTGTGCACAGCCAAGGGTGGCTGCAATTCTGTGACCCAGGAGCAGTTGCTAGTGATTGGCAGCCAGATGGTGCCAGAAATACGACCAGCGAGGTTGGTGGTGGACGATGGAGGCGGTTTGCGTCTTCCCCATTGCAAAGGCTCTGTTTTTGCGTATGGCAGCCTTCTGCTGCACTACTGTTCTGCTTTTAGGCGACCAGCAGCAACCGACAGTGGATCCTGGCCAGCCATGTTCTGCTGGCGCCGGGAGGAGGGCCGGTGAGTGGAGTGGAGGCCGGCGGTAGTGCTGGGTCGCATCTTTGGCAGTGTGCAATATTTGTTTTTTGCCCAAAGTTTCAAGCTTTTTGTTTTAGCATCATAGAAGGATGCAAGGGGTCAAACTGTCAAAGTTGCCATGGTGGGGTGCAACTTGGACCTGTGACTGGCCTGGGGTACTCACCGGCGATGACGGTGGCAGTTGGCCGGAGCTCTGGCGAGTTTTCTAGTGAGATCTGTTTTTTTGTCAGTTTTCTATTTCAGAACTTGTCCCACTTCCGGTGACGTCTGCTGTTCTCTCCTCTACTGCTGAGTTGACAATGATCTGGAGGTGGTTGCTGTTTGGAGACCAGTTGTGTCAACCAGTGTTTAAGGTGGAATAGCAAAGTTCATCATTGTCAACCCACGTGAGGCTACAACCGAAGCGGCAAGACTTGAGGAGTTCATGACGATGGCGTCTAGCAGCATTTGGTCGGTGGCAATGGTGTGCTTGTTGATTGTTGTTCTGCCTATGTTTTGAATTGTTTGGTTCCTGATTTGGCTCTATTTGGTTCTATTTGAGACTTTGGAGTAATTTTGCATGGTTTATGTTATTTGGAGATTATTGTTCATGCTTTCTTTCTTTTGCTGTCAAGGGTTTGCAGATTGAAGAGTTTGAACACTAGTAAAGGACCCCATTTGTGTTACTAGGTGGTATAATATCCAACTCAGTGTTTTGGAGACCAGTTTGGAGGTCGAGGAGACCATTGAGGAGAAAGGTCAAAGACTCCAGAATACTAGGTGGTATTATACCCAACTCAGTGTTTTGGAGACCAGTTTGGAGGTCGAGGGGGCCATTGAGGAGAAAGGTCAAAGACTCTAGAATAGGTCTCATTTGCTTGGGACGTGTGCCAAGAAGAAGCAAGGAGTTGTTTGTCAAGGACGTTGCCAAGGTTTTGTTATTCAAGAGGAGTACTAGTTTCCTAGGTTCTTTGTTGAGATGGGCTAAGTTGATTTAAATGTTGGTGGTGTATGTTTTCGGTTTATGCTTTTATGGGTTTTCTACCTGTAACAAGCTTAAGTTTAGTAAGCTTAAGCTTGAGGGGGAGTGTTAGAAGATATTATGTTATTAGTCTTAGTGTTTGTGGGCTTGGGCTTGTACTAGGTTATGAAATTGTATCAAATATAATTCCTATCAATAATATTCTTAGTCTACTATTGTTTAGTCATCTTTCTCTCTTTTCCTTTTCGTAACCCTAAACCCATAATTCTTCAACAAGGAAGAAATATGAGCAGCCTTAAACCACTCAACAAAAATGAACTAAATTAGCCAGCATATGCATAATACAAGAACTAGCACAAAACATTCTCTTGTGAATTACATGGAATAGATCCAATATTAGACTGAGCAAATGGAGATATTCTAATGAAGTACATCATTTCAGAATGAAAATAAGTTCTTTTGAAGATATACAGAGATGATTTTCAAAATTTTTCTGATATAAGAATACAAACTTAATCAACACTATTTATTATTACGGTTTAATGCCCAAGAAGCTTAAGGGTGCAATGTGGCTAAATGAGAGAAAAGAGCAGATTTCACATAGGGAGGTTATCAAAATAACCATGTAAAAAATTGCTAACAGTGCGTCTGTATTTATATATTGACATACAACAATGGATACCTTCATGGGAAGGTCTAATCCGGATGATGAAGTATGCAGACAAACACCTAGATCACCCGATCCTGAAATTACTCAAAGTCAAAGATGTTAATATCAAATAATTCACCACAGTGCATGATAATTTTTAAAATCAGGAGACAAACAAAATACCTAGCAGTAATGGATAGTCTTCAGCAGACAGCCACATGGTACGAAAAGCTACACGTTTAAGTTTCAATCTCTTTATTTTCGCTTCATACTTTTCTTTTTCAGGACCTTTACCTTTATCAATGAAGATCCCTCGTTAAAAAGTTCCATGCTTCCAATTGATTTCCAATACTTCAGAAGGGGAAAAAAAACACAAATTATACCAGTAATGATGAATAACAATCTGGGATATAAACATTGTTTTCCATCAGATATTTCTTTCCAGATGACCTCCTCATCAAGTGAATCATCTTCACTTAATATGGCAGCGACACGTCTGTCATACATTACAGCAGCTTCCAAGAGAATGCCAAAATCTTCATCGGGAGTCCTGAAAGTGGCATAAGTCACAGAAACAAACCAATCAAGTCTGGTAAAGTAGCCCACTGATATAAGTTAAGATTATCCTAGTCAACAGATGATTTTTCTCTCTTTATCCTTCTTCTTGTTTCATTTTTCCCCACAGAAGATCCATTTAAGTTCATAATATGCAGGAAAAAAAAGAAGGGAAGTGGCCACTTTTAAAAAAGCCTAACACAATGAAAGTTGATTTTATCTCACATTGAAGCAGAAACTGTAACGCACCAAGATTTATAATAAAAAAGAAAACAAACAAGGAAAATTAAAACATGCATTATACATACCTACCATTTTAATGCTACCAAGATGCAATTTATGATAGGATAAACTTACCAGCTCGTACTGCTTACAACAAGTGCTGGCCGGTTTGGCTTCAAATATATGTTTGAACCAACCTCAGTTGTAAACAGAGTCTCATTTTGGCAATGGCTATCCATCAATGAAGTTCCTGTAAGAAGCAAGCACATTAACAAACAATGCGCCAACGACTAACATCAATATATATCTGGATTGTAAAACCTATCTTACCATTACTAACACAATCTCTAACACCAAGAGGCTGACAAAAGTCCTCATTTAATCTACAAAACAACTATAAGCTAATCACATTACATATGGAAATCTTTAAGAATGCTTGTTAAAAAATAATAACCAGAGTTACTAGACAACTAAACTACTAGCTCACGTTATGTCTCTCCCCCAATGAAGCTGGATGAAAGAAGTCAGGAGGCTGATCATACAAAACCTTAGCACTATAAAATTAAGAAATAAACATCAGGCTGCTTCCCAGTTCACAGCAATAAATTTATGTTACAGAAACAATATCTTTGAACTTTGAGCTGACCCTTACTTAATTCCCCAGTTTTGAGCCAATTCATGCTGCATGGCTCTTGTTACACATAGAGAGGCATCTGCCATTTTCCCATAATGCTTCTCAAACCTAAATGAAGCCAAGAAAAATAATCACATTAGCAGCTACCTTGAAAAAGCAAAGTCATTGCAGAAAAAAATGAAAAATCCTCATCAGCAAATGTGAATTGAAAAATGCTAAACTAATACCATTTATATAGAGAGACAAAATGACTATTTCTTCCCAGGGACAGACCAAGTAGAGTATATCCAAAATTATGCCAATCTATGACAAATGATGAATTCCTCAACCAACTAGCCCATTTTACTGCCACCAGGGTTGGAACTGAAGGAGGATTCTGTACAAACAAAGGAATGAGAAAAATGAAGCAAGAAACTATGAGAGCAAACTTGCTGCCAGGATCGTTTTGCTTCCTTTGTTAATGAATCGTTACACAGTTCACCCAACAAGAAATCAGATAATATATTACCCTTCAAAGAGCAGAGTACCTAACATCATCTATGCAAGATACCAAAGTTAGGTATTATAGAATTTCTCTTGTAGTAGCCCAAACTGACCTAACACAAACTTCTTGGCAAAGATAATTTTATTATTTATTTGGCTTTTGGGATGCTTCTCAAACAAAGGCCACAGGTCCAAAACAACCATCCATTTTTCAGGCACATGTTTGGGAACATTAAGTTTAACTTAGCAAGAAAAATTAGCATTGAATCTATCAAGTAAAACATAAATTACTTAGTTTAAATGTTAGAGGAGAGAAATAGGAAGAAAACATAAAAGGCTAACCTGGACAATAAAAATATCAGGAGAAGGTATTTTTACACAAAGGAACCAAAGAAGCATGAAAATTTGAACCAAAGGCTTCAAGAAAAGCATTATGGGTTGCAGTATCTTCGGTAAGCTTTGACGAGCTGTTGGCCACTGCTTCTGAAAATTTGAGAATGTTCCAACACTACATCAATTTTTGGTAAAGTATGATGATAACTTGTCCTGAAAAGGTATGTTCACATACTCACCATTATGTAAATATGAATAGATGGGTTGGCAAGAAGTGCAGTATGGGGCTCTGAACCTGTTAAAAGTTACAAAATAAGAAAATTTACTCATGCCATACTTGAAAATTAGTAATTAAGCCCATGAAACACTGTACTAATAAAATCTAACTCTTAAACAATATTACATCATAAAAAAGTACCTCCATATGCAACAATGTCTACCTCCAGGGAAGCCTGCAATGCCAAATAGAAAAACCAGTAGATCAATAAACAGTACAAATTTAAAAAAAAAATTGAAATATTTAAATATTATGAGGAACTCATAAATCAGGATTAAATAGTGTAAAAATACTTGATGCTTATGCCTACATGTGAAAGAATGGACAATAAAGTTGGAGAATAAAAGGGGATAACAGAGAAGTCATAAGTCAAAACCAGCTCAGTAGAGGAGATAACGGCATATTAATAAAACTGAAATGGAAGAAAGGAAGTTGTGTGGCAGTTGGAACAAAAGCTATGCCCAGTTAAGGAAATTCCAAACAAAATTATATGTAGATTGAACATACATCAATATTTCAAAAACCAATAACCACTATTGTTAAATTAATCTTCAATTCCACACATAGCAACATCATGGGCTTCCCAACAAACAAAAAAAAAAAAGAAGAAGAAAAAAGTGAAGTTCTGAGCATCAACTGGATCTCAGAAACATATAACAGTAACAGCTACCAGATCAGGGTCTCTCAGTTGAACATATAAAACTTGGAACCACATTATTTTTTTCAATGGATGGAACCCCATTATTAAGAGATGTTAACATGAGCAACTATGGATTAAAACTTAACAATCATGCTTATTAAAAGAGAATATCTAATATCAGTGCCGAACCCAGCCATCAAATAACAAGCAGTCAGATAGATAACATATGAATTTTGGTATGATCTCACTCATCAATAGCATGATAGATTCTCAGTCAAGTTTGCAACTTTTATCTAATTACAATTTTGAACAGAAGAATTATTCAAAAGCACTAGTGTTACTATGATCCAGTTTAAGAAAAAATACAATTAACTCAAAATGGGTTCACATTAGTGCAGAATATCTAACACTGTAATACACCATTATTAGGAGAATATCTATTACACCCAGTGCAGAACACAGCCATCAAATAACAAGAAGTCAGATTAAATATGAATTTTGATATATTCAAAATCAACAGAAGAATTATAACTTTGATTGATTCTCAGTCAAGTTTATAACTTTTCTCCAATTAAAACTTAGAACAGAAGAACTACTCAAAATCACTACTTTTACTATGATCCAGGTTCTGGCAAAATTACAATGAACTCAAAATGGGTTCGCATTCAGTTTGGCACTAAACCCCAAACAAAAAAAGGAAAATCAAATTAAATTAAATTAAATTATTACATGAAATTATAAAAATGAGAGAAAAAAAAAAAAAGAAAAAAGAAAAACCTGATTGGCGAGTGAAAGAGCGTGGTACTGCATTCGAGGGCTGCGTCCAATGTCGCCTAAAACCACCACGCACGCTCTCCCTCTTCTTCCTCCCTTCTTTTCTTTGCTTTTCCCTTCATTTTCAAATTTCATGAGAATAAAAAAAAACAAAAAAATAAAATTCAACAATCAAAAAAATTAAAAATAAAAATAAAATATCATTCAAGAAAATCCAATCTTTTCAATCGAAATTCATTTTCTCGGAAAAATGAAAGAGGAAAAAAGGAAAGAAAATTTCACCTGCCATTGCGCGTATCAGTGGAAAATCAAAATTTCGCAGTTGGTAGTGATGGATGATCAGTCAAGTAGAATAGAAGAGGAAGGACCCACCCGGGCCTGAAACCCGGATTTTAAACCCGACCCCTACAGTGTTCATATGATCCAAAATTCCAAATTGAACTCGCTTCGGGTCGGGCTGGGCCGGTGGTGTCTTTGTAATTTTTGGTGAATCTCATGGCCTTTTTGGAACGATGACTCTTCCTTCAAGTGAAGAGAGTTGGAGAATTGAATTTGAATGTGGAACTATAGATGATGGAGCGCAGATGGAATCAAAATCCACAAGGTTTGAAATTAACCAATAAAGTTTTGATTTTCATTCAGGTCTTATATATAATTGTTTACAGTTACTATGGTTCTGTGTGAAAATTTGCAGGCCAAACTGCTCGGGTTTTGGTTGAATTTTTGGAGGTGGCTATTACTGCTGTTGTATTTCTCAAAGGGGTTTATCCTTCTGGTTGATTCTTGCATACCCATTAAGTTTTTCTACCTCTTCTTTTCTGTTTGGTTGCTGAGAAAAAGAAAAGCAATGATTTAAACAGTATAATTTGATTGGAATTTATTTTTATTAATTGGGTTTTGGGTGTGGAAAAGGTGCTTTTGAGAGGAGAAGGTATATGAATGTGGTGGTTCAAAGGGCTCGCCATCCTCAGCTCAGATATTATATAAATGCCACTGTTTCAGGGCTTCTTCCCTTTTTACAAAAGGTTGGTCTTATTTGGTAATTTTATTTTTTTACTCTACCTTGTATGAATTGTTGTTGATTGCTTGCTTTGTAATTAAATAATCAAATATAGGTTGCTTCAAATGTCATGTAGAATTAAGAAATAACTCAAATGAGTATATCTTGTACCTGTTGTTTGGTAATGGGTAATGGCAATGTAATATTGTTTCTTTGTAATTTAAAAAAAAAAAAATCCATTAATAGAGTTAGAGGGTTAGGACTCATAATAGCTTCCGAGTAATCTGGAGGTTCAGAGTTGGAGCTTCTCTCATCCCCACTTACTTACCTATCAATCTTGAAGGGTTTTGGAAGTCCAGTTAGTACATCAACATAGAAGGAAAAAAAAATGTTCTTTGTTGTATAAGGTATGGTGGACTGGCCAGTTTCACCATTAGATCAATACATCAACTTAACTTATCCATCCTCAACTTATCTACAGTAGGTAATCCGGGCATAGAGAAGACCACATTTGTCGGTATGGAATTCAAATGCCCACACACTGAATTTCTCTGGCTTCATTATTGTGGACAAGCTTTTTCTTGAACTCGATAAAGGACCAGTTTTGAGCTACCTTCTTCTAATACGTATGTCTGTTTGTGTGAGCTTTGTTGAACACTTGTTCTCGAGACAGTACAATAGATTGCAATCTTCCTGTTGTTTTAAAGGTGCAATCCGTAGCTAGAGACTAATTGCGCCAATTCTTTTTATTGGTTATATTATGATAAATTCCCTTGATATTGCTATTGTTGAATGCAAAATAAGGACATTTAGTTCAATCAAGGCATTTCCTTTCTTTTTGTCACTAAAATTATAACAATGTAATTATAAATTATAGGTTTCAATATTGTAGGTTACAACGTACACCTAATTTAACACTTTGGAATATTTGCTTTTTACTTGCAATCTATATTGAGGAGAGTTTAGTTGATTGACAATATACTTATTTATATAAGAAACAATTGAAAGGTTGTGATATATTAGATTTCTCATGTTCTTTTCGTCATCATTATTGAGAACTATGTTTTATATGTCATCTTCTATATGGCTGCGTAGAAGATATACAGCCGGTTTTTTATTTTTGTAGAATGAAGGGCTCTGTTAGAATATAAGCATTTATGTTTAGAATATTAGTACTTGGTCAAGTGTAATTGTGTTGATTAGCTAGTGATTAGGCTGTAAGTTAGCTTCTAATTAGCTCCTAATTATAGCCCCTTGGTTAATCCATTGATCGATTCTAGTCAAGGTATCAACAAGAGATCAAGTATGCAGCTCGTACACACAATTTCTCTCAAACACTCTGTTTCAACAGGATCCATTAAATAATTACATATTGACATGCTGTGATTCTTCTGAGAGATATGTGATGTAGGCTAATTTATTTGCAAATGATTTAAATAAGTCAATAGCTGACTGAAGGTCCACTACCCTGTATGAAAACACACCTGCCTGTCGCTTCCGACCGCATTCTTTTGGCATGCTGATTTTTATCCCTTACCTTCCATTTACTAGGGAATGGTGGAAAGAGTAGCTGTTATTTTCTTCAATGCTGACAATGTTCCACTGGAGAAATTTGTATTCAAGCTTGCAATGAACCAGTCTTATGGTTCAGCAGTGGAAGAGGTTGATCTTGAGTTCTCTCTCAGGTCATTCCTTATCAAGTTGTCAATCTCAGAATCTCTTACTAAGGAACTTCCTCCTGGTAAATGCGAGTATAGTCATGCAGCAGAGAACTCTGTTTCTCTTTTCCTTGCTTCGTTTTTAACTTCATCCCGTGATCTTTTTGTTTTAAATTTGTAATAATCCCTCTCTCTTTCTCTCTTTCTCTCTCTCTCTCATGTATGAACATGCATGTGTGCACATACACAGACAGACAAAGACACATCTGCACACTTGCATGCTCATATCTTTATCATCATTTTCAGATTATATAGATTGCTATTTTTTAACAAAGTGGAAATGGTTTGGTACTTTTGTCTTTGATGCATTTGTAAACCATGTGCTGAATTTTGTTCTTTGGTATGTATGGACTGAACCCCAGGTCTAAACTTTTTCTTTCCTCTCTAAACAGATTGCAGGTGGGAGATAACGGCTTACTTTCGATCCCTTCCTGAGACTGGTACAAGCAAGGAAGCAGACTTGTGGATCCCAACTGACACAAAGCAGTGGCAGCAGCCCCCACTTATAACCCCTATCAAGTCAATGAGTAGCGAACCTGTGTGTTTGCAATTGTACTTGGAGCATCCAAGTTTATCAGAATCGATGCTTTGAGAAGGGAACTCAAAGTTGTTGTACATATATAAACATGTACGGTAAGAATGTAAGAACCATTTTTTATTCAAAATTTCAATTCTCAATTTTTTTTTTTTCATTGTGTTCTTGATTTATTAGATAATGAGCATACTTTTACTGATTGCTGCTGTGTTTTCACTTTTTACTAACCAATTAATAGTTGCAGCTTGAAAGGTTGGTATCTTATGATGGAATATAACGAGCCACAAGTACACTATTTAAATGGAATTAAAAGTTTATGAAGGTACATTATTAAATAAAAATTATATAAATTGATAAGTGTAAATGCACCTAGAATATGCACTAGAAGAATGTAACAATTGCTCTTGTTTATGTATTTTGGGTTCTACACTAAAGGCATTGTCTGGATAGCTTTTGTGTCAACTAAGACTAGATCTTTCGCTAATCAATCTTAAAGATGCACTCCTCACATTAATTTGGTGCATTTAGGGAAATTAATTCTATTATGTGCTAGGTTAACTGTCTCAAAGTTCGAACCTGAGTCATTAAAGCTAGGCCAATCCCCTCCTATGATTTGCTTCATCACACAAATAAGTAGAATTCTCAACACAGCATGTAGTCCATGGGCCCGCCAATTATAGGGCCATTTAACAGGAATAGGTTTCCTTTTGAACAGCCCTTATAAACAAAACAAGATTTTCAAATTGCACCTTTAAGTTATGATTTAAAAAGGATGCCCAAAAAAAATTATGATTTAAAAAGGTCGGCCCGTAAAAAATTATGGTGTCATTTTAATTTTTTAAAAATGTTTGGTTGATGTTGTATTTTAGAGTTTTTCATTATTTTTTATAATTTTAAATTTTAAATAGTTTTTAAAATTTTGTATACATTTTTTATAATAAAAGAGTTGGCCCGGGCCATTTGGAGAATTGTAGTTAGCCCACCCAGGCCCTAATCAATAGATATACAAATAATTGATATTCATAAACATGATTCAATGATGGAATATTCAAATCTCCTGTCTTATTTTTTCATCCCTAATTATGTCTCCCAATAAAAATGAGAACTAAGTAAAAATAAAATAAAATAACTGCTTTAAATTTGGAATAGGTATTATATTATTAAAGAAATTATCTTGAGTGTGCTTTCCCACTTTCTACTATAATGTTAACAAATCAATCTAGGAGAAGCCCTGATACTTGCTGAAGATCTTTCCATATACTCTCTGTTGGTTGGTTATCTCTGGTATCAACATGGTAAAGTGGAAGAATTGAAACATTCATAGCCATACAATGTCTAGGCTTGTGTGTGCTTGTTAATGTTCCCATCCTAACATGATTTTCATTTTCAATATCAGCAGTACCCGACCATTGTAGTCAACATTTTAGATATCTACTGTTTCTCCACATACTGAAGCTACTTTTAATTTGATTATACAGAAACATGGCATTATCTCATTACATATCTGTTTACATATGCAATGGTCATTTTTTGGGACTAGTGGTTGGAGAGCATGTTCTCAATCTCTGGAATATTAAAACAACTATTTACAAGCACTAGCAGCGGTTCCTGCATTGAACTCTTCAAAGTTGCTTGCTTTTTTATGTGATTTGAACGTGTGAGAGAGAAGTAGTGTAGTAATGTACATTATGGAAGGACAGTGTAAAAGCACCATGATTATTGTTGTCTGTCTTATTGGTCCAAATGGTGTGACTTGAACATGCTGTTGAGCATTCTTACTTTAGACTTCACAGTCACGTACTTTTCCTCCAATTGGTGTTATCAGCTAGCTCAGCCACTTTTTCTTGCTTATTGGATGGCATTATTACACCATTTACTCTCATATTCGAGGATTTTATTGGTCTGCTCAAGTGCTCAACCATGACATCTTGTGATCACAATAGTCTTCTTTCTTCCTCTATTAATTCAAGTGGAGAATCCAAGCCCATGGACAACCATAGTCCATGTACTAGTCTTTCCCCACAATCAAAAAATTGGTATGGTTGCGTGGTCCTGAACTTATGATAGAAAACTGTAATGGCTTTCATATCTCTGGTTTGCATGAAAATTGTTAAAATGATAAATAAATTATGAGGTTGTTAAAATTCATTTCTTAACTTTTTCATCAACAGTGATAACTCCTCACTTTTTCTTCTAAAGTGAATCCTTCACTTCAGACTCTTCTAAACTCAAATGCTAAGAGGTTCTGAACTTATGATAGAAAATTGTGATGGCTTTCCATCTACAACGTCTATGAGAAATTTTGAATTACAAGTCAAATTTATAATGTTTAAGACCACAATAACGAAACTAGAGTTTAGTTATGGTAACAAGTAATTGGATTATTATATATTAAAAATTGTGATTATTGTGTTATGATCTTTGAGTATAAATATTTTGTAAAAAAATTTAACTGAATCTATTAATGGTTCTTCTAAATAATAAACTTTCTCTCAAATACAATTCTCCTCTAAATAATATGATAGATGTTAAAAGAGTCCATTCAATAAATCTAAAAGTTGAAATTTTCACATAAGGATTAAATTATGACATTCATCTCTAACATGCACCCAATAAAATAGACAATAATAGATTTTAAAAGACGCAAAGTTGAAAATGGCAGTCTGGCCAAACCATTCCACGGGTAAAGGACCTGTAATAATAACTGTTGACACATGATATATATGAATGATTGTGCATAAGTCAAGCATTGAAGTCGTACTTCTGAATAAGTTCAGGTCTTGCATTATGAGCAGGATCTGTTAAAATCTCATTGAACAAAAAACTTTTCAAGAACACCATCTCTGACTGGCAAAGGCATTTATTTACTCGACAAATAAAGCACACTTCAAAAGCACTTCTGGTGGGTCTCAGCATCAAAGCTAACATATCAATAAGCAATACTTCTTCATCTACTAAGCTTTTGCAAATTGCTTGACTGTATATTGTTGCAGGAATCCTATACCATAACATGAATTTATAAGCAGTCACTTTTGTGCTAATTAGCCACTTTTTTGTGATACACTTTAAGAAAGAAGGCCATTAGCACGTGATATTTCAAATCAAATGAAGACCTTTGTTTTCTACTTTTTGGGTTTCTTTTCTTTACCTTCGTATGAATTGGAAAAAAGACTACTGCTTAAAGGAGCAATATCAACATAAGAGATCTCAGAAAATCACTATATGAGGTTCCACTTGGAATATTATTTGTAGAACATTGATTGATAAGCTACTATAGAAAGCGAATCTGGTTTTATGAATTGTCTCTGAACTAGGGACTCCTGCATGTTCTCTGGTTTGGTGGATTTGTGGTCATTCAAATTCTTCCACTTTGTATCTTGATATGATACTTGATAGAATAAAGGAGCTTCTTTATACCTTCCTACTATCAATTTTTTAAACTTGGTATATATATTGAGATCTGCATCAGTCGTCCATCGTTACAACAACAACAACTAAGTCTTTTTCTACTAGGTGATCAATTGTCCATCATTATAATTGAATTTTTATTATTTATTTGAACTCCTCTCACTTCACGTATAATAGTTCATACATCCAATTTAACAGATGAACTGACCTCACGATTCAGTGGGGCATCCAAAAGCATTTGAAGAATTAAATCCATAGCCATCAATTGAGATAAGATATTTGCCTAAGTTATCAGTTACATTCTGAATTCTAATATGTCTAATTTGTACCATATCTACATATCTTCAACGCTTCTAGAGTATCACCAAGTATCCCTTCTTTCCAAAGTGGACCTCATCAAATGGTTATCTATCTCATCCTAGACAGCAAAACTAGTGGGGAATTATGATTTGTCTCTTTAGATCATTTTACTAGACAACAAATAATAATAATAAGGTAAAAGGCTTTGAGGCATTAAAAATTTAAGGGGAAAATTAGATATTAAAACTTCTGATTGAGTGGTGAAAAATGGATACAGCTAGCGTTAGGAACAACTTCTCTGATGAAAATGTCAGGTACTACACATGCAGAGTGCTTTCATTGCCATTATTAAGACATAAACAAGCTTCCACTTCACTCTTTGATTTGCTAATAATAAACCCAAGTGGTTCTTTTCTTTCTTCCCTGACTTTTCTTCTCTGGTATGCACATTAGTGGCCCCCCAATATTAATGTTGTTCAAGCAAAATTCTATCAATTGTGCTTGGTCAGAACACACTTTAGGGCCTTTAATTCCTTTCTCCCCTTAAACAAACTTGAATAATGTAATTAATATTAGCCCCAGATTTTTCAATGGGAATAGAATTTTTGCTTTTACTGATATCATTATCACTCTGTATCTTCTCAAATGCTCAAGTCCAAAATTCAAGGACAAGCCAGTTTTGCATAAGGATTTTGCTACCCCTCGAATTGCATTTTTTTTGGCTAATGATTTTTTTTTTACAATGGTAAGAATGAGATTTGAACTTTTGAATACTTAAATTACCTTTCGAATTGTACTTTTTTTTTTTGGCTAATGATGTGTAATATTAAACTTTAAGAATGGAAATGAAGTCTTAAAATTTACTCTTTTTTTAGGATTACATATAGTGCATTTTTTATCAGGCCCTGTGAATTTTCGTATTCATAAATGTCATTTTCAAGTTTCAAAGCATGTAAACCACTAGGATTTGTAACTAAAAGACACTAATTTCGACGTGATCTCGTGTCTGTTTGTATTGACGTGTGTATTCTGTATTCTTATATGCCTGTTGCACACACTTTTCTGCTTCACATGCATATCCATGTTTTCGTTTTTTAGTTAACACTACTATCAAACAAGGGCGTCTATGTCAGCATCCCTATGATTTATCATTGTGCATCACTAATTGAACGCCGACTTTGTATTTTACTACATTTTTCTTAGCACTCATCATTTTAAGGTATGTAATTATTTTGGGTTAACTTTAGACTTTATTGAGATACATACAAAAATTGTAACATCATTATAGCACTTCTTTCAATATTTGTTTTCATCTTGAATTAGAGTTAGTGGTGGGAAATTTCCATCTCATTTACAATTTTCTCAATTATTATTTTTTTAAATTTATATCTCGTAGATATATTAAGGATGGTAGAAATGGTCTTCTAGCCTTCTTTAATATACTTGTCAGTTTGTGACAATAAAATATTCAAGGGTGAGGCCAACAATTATCTGCACCTTCATTCAATTGAATGTGTATGTGTCATTATCAATTGCTGGTATATCGTCCATATAACATCAATGAATGATGTGCACATGCAGAGTGTTAACCTCATACTACACATTCTGTGATAACAAGTTTTTTTTTTTTTTTGGTCTAGTGATAACAAGTTAAGGTGGGGACAAGTCTAAGCTGTGCAGTCACTGTGTTATTCCATTAAAGCCTAAAAGAGTCAGATATTATTAAAACAGGGGCATTGCATGATCGAATAGGTCAGATTGTTATTAACATTCTAGTGGATCCTAGTGTCACTGAGGCCCAACACATTAAATCACACCTGTCCTCCTTTTGTTCAATATGGTCCTATTTGTTTTATCAGAAGTACAATAAACTAACATTTTAGGTTGCGCAATATCATTAGAAGCTTCAAGTGGGAAGTGGCTAGTTGATAGACTAGACCTCAATTATGGGTACGTAAAAGCAATGGAAATTGAAACTAATGGGATGAGCTAGAAGACAATTCCAAGTTGGAGTATGCTAGCACTTAAGTTACTATAACATAATTGTGACATACTATCTATCCCGTAATGTAGGGCATCCCACTAAGGCCAACTCAAGAAAAAACAAAACAAATATTATCAAGATCAAAATTAAGGGTCTGTTTCCATAACGTGGTTAACATAGAATTAGAACATGAAACATGTTACCATTTTAGTCCATAGGCAACAATAATAGTATGCTTGCCATCCAGGTCTGAATTGAATGGATGACTATGACATTGCATTTGATACAATCTTATTATCTTTATATTGATCCTCCGCTAAATTATTGAATTATGAATTGATTGGCATGCTAATAGTGGAAAGAAAATTGAGTAGACAATTCTTAAGTGTGAAAACACTATAACCCCACTTTAAAAAACATGGGGCAAAAAAGGTAAAACTGATGGTGTACCTGTTATTGACTAGAATAATGTAATAAACCTCATGCCTTAATTATGGCTTTCTTACTTTTTTTTGTTCCAGAAAAGGAAAATGTGCAAAACAGAAACTGGAGTGATTGTAGAAATCTCACAATGGGAAGCTACCATAGTCATACTCACCAAATTGGAGTTTCAATTCCAATAAGAAAAATTTATGGTCCATTATCAGTGTGGGCCTGAACTTCCTCATTCACAAGAAGAATTGTGGACAGCACAATATGATGCACTCTCATATTGATGATAATACCAAATAAATTTCCCCTCATGTATTCGGTCCAAAAGTGATAGCTGGTCGATTCTCTGTGATGTCAATCTCAATTCTCTAGCTCATGACTCAATGTGCGACTTTCAAAAAGGAAGGGCATAGGGGGGAAAAAATATTTTCCTCTTTTCATTTGCTATACTCTCTTTTCTTTTTTTTGGTTAAATCATTTGCTGTATTTTTTTAGTGGGAAGGAGGGTTACATAGTACATATCTATGTCAATATGACTTTTGATTGGAGATCCTACACTTGAATAACTTCAAATATTTTATTACATGGTTAGTCCAATCCCATCCCACTACACACTAGCCATCCACATAGAAAATGCTATATCCTATCTAAATGACACTAGATATCGTGAGTGTCGGAACATGAAGATTAAAGTTTAAATTTTAGATAAGATAATTATTATAAGAGTCTCTAATTGCGATAATATTTGATAATTAATCTCACAATAATAAATGTGATAATACTTGATAATATATATATATATATATATATATGAATTCCCACTTACATCAACCAAAGAGCAAACATGGGGTTTAGCGGATAGCTTTTGTAGGAGTGCCTAATGTTAACAAAAAGGAACTATTAAAACACTTTTAGACAAAAGTCCCCACTGATAAGAAAGAGAGGGGGGGGGGGGGGGGGGGAGAGGAAGGATGTTAAAGGCATAATCATTTTACCCAAGATGGAGGAGTTCGGTATGTGACCACAAACTCCAAGAACCCATTAATGGGATGAGATGAGTAAGCCTAGGTGGCCTTGGCACATGGATATTATGTTAGTGGGAGAAGCTGATGTTTACACTAGCACACACCAATCTGTCTAAAGGCCAGAAAAAAAAAAAAGAATAGTTAACGATGTTCCTCCTTTTTACTCTAATGTTTTCTTTAGTTTCTCTTTTCCATGTTTCACCCATAGTGGGAGAGGGGAGGCTTCTGCATTCAAAAATGCAATAAATAATGTCCCTTTCTTTAGCCTTACTCCACCTATTGCACCAAATCCAACCATCCTTGTAAAGCAGACTCAAGGCAGGTCATTCAAATTCCCCTAAAAAGAAATTTTCATTATGCGAGATAGAATTCTAGGTGATTGGTTTATGCCTCTTTCTTTTGGGAGCTTGTGGATTCTTAATTGCTTATCTTGACCCACCATGCCTTTTCTTAAAAAACAAAAATATATCACCCCATTATCCTTTCAAAGTAAAACGAGAATCAGAGAACGTGAGAAAGGAAAAGATATATAGACGCCAGCAAGGCTCTTCCCAATATAGGGTTGCATCATCCCAAAACAAATCTTAATTACCAGAGTGATAAAAAGATGAATAATAAAAATATATAGAGGAAATTGACAATGTCACACGGTCAAGCTTAACTTCTTTTTCTTGGCAATTTTATTGAAATTTCAGAAAAAGAAAACAGAAACCTCACTCACATTAGCTTAAAAAGACAGAGAACGAGGCTTAAGATAATGCCTATTGAGTATGACAATCCGCATTAATTTCAGAAAGAAATGTAATTTTTAAAGTTAGGCCAACCTCAAATAGCAATATGTCATTGGTGATTGAAAACCAAGAATTCCATTCTTTGGATTTCGCAATGCCTTTCAGACTGTTGTACCTTTAGACTTTGTGATTCACATTGTCATGAAGACAGGATTGGATATGCTACTTTGGGAGCCAGCATAATTTCAATTCTATCTTACCCTAGGTTTTATCTCTTTTTTTTTCGTTATAAGTGACTTGTGATAGTAGTAGTGGGGTCCTCCTCTTTAAAGAAGAAAACATGTGTTAGGATAGAACAAAAGGAAGCAACAAAATCAATTCTATGATGATGGACTAGTACATGAGAGCCCCCTTTCACAAGGAAAGAAATTTAGGTTCCCCATCATGGACCCCCATGCCTTCTTTAATTAGATCCATATTCTATGCTTTGTACCATCCCAATACTTGGAGCAGGCCCACCCAACTCTCCAACTGAAAATTTGGAATATGTGTATCATCGATATGGCCAACTTATGTGACATTAGGCTTGACAATAGAGCTAGTAGGGACAGATTTTTTTCTATCCGATTTCATCTTATACTTTTAAGATTAAAATATGTATTCATTCCGTATTTATAAATATTTTATATTAAGTTTATATAATATTTAATTATAATTTCAAAATTAATCATTTGTCTTTCATAAATTAAAAAATATGTTCAAAATAAATATTAAACTAGTGAATATTAATTTATATAATTAAATAATTAAGTCAAACAATATCTATTAATATATTGGGTGTAGGATGGAACAAGATACATTAACTAAAATCTACACCCATTCCACCCTGTAGCAGAATAGGTTTTAAACTCACTCCATATGAGTTGGGGCGGGTTGGGTACTGGAAAAGGGGATAGAAATTGTAAAACTTATATGTGACACACATTTCTAACCCTTCTGCACCAAGTCTAACACATCTACACATTCTTGAGCCAGAAAGATAATAAAAGAAAGCAACATGGCATGGGTCTAGATATTTAGAAGGTTTTCCTATCACTTTAGCTCCTCGAGAGAAAAAAACAAATATATATATATGCCATTGGGTTAAGTATCATTGTCCTAATTAGAGGACAGGTGCGTAGTGTGTACGTGACGATGGATTTAAACCTGCCCTTGATAATTTTCAATTCCATTATTAACTATTCCTATGTGTGGATAGATAAAGATGTTTAATGAGCAATTTACTTACCAAAATGAATATCATTGGGAGGAGAAGAAGATGGAGAAGGTGGGAGGAAAGGTTTTGACCCCACATAAAATGGATGTGTGATTCTATGCAGAAAAGGGACCAAAGCAATGAAAGTGGGTTAGTTTATTCACATGTCTCTTTCTTAAAAGGGAGACATGGCGCACTGTGGTTTAGTGTTTGTTGGTTTGCCTTTCCCTTCGGCAATCCTAATATTATTCATAGTCATATTGATATGGGATGCGTGTGATTGGTGGATGTTTGATTATTTGCGTAAAGGCATTTCATAGCTTAGAAAATTTGGGGGGGTTCCAATGTGCAATGCACCACTCAACCAAGACACCTTCATGAGATGTGCCATTTGACAAACTCAGAACTTGAAATTGAAATCTCCCACTTTGACAAATCCCAATTATCTTCAAAGACATCATTTTAAACGTAGTTGCCCTTTTATTTAATCAGCAAATAAGGTCTATATGGTTTTCTTTTTAAAAATTAATCATATGTTACACCATCGCCATCACCATCAATTGAACCTGATGACGGTATGCAAAAGGTCCCACACACATCCATCAATGTGGATGCACTAAAAAAGGATTATGCTTAATTGGTGAAATCCAACCGTCCTTCTCAATTGCAAGTTACATTTTAATTCTTCCAATCAACCATAACTATTCATTATTATATTCATGGGTATTCTTTACCTTGTTTATTTATATTTAGACTATGTTTATTTTAAATAATTGAACTAGAGCCAAATGTTGAATCATGCTTAGGTCAAATCATGTTTAATTTTCTTAAGTGTGTAACCCAAGTAAACAGTTTATAAATGAGATCAAAGTTAATTGTAACTTATTTGGGGGTCCATGATGGCACAATCTGCTTTAAGTAGACGCCTAACTAGTGGTGCCAAACATTGAGAAAACAACACATAGTTTAAAAAAAAAAAAAAGAGAAAGAGAGAGAGATATGGTCATCATTCACTATGTTAGTGAATAGTGACTTAACCACTTGAATCTCTTATATAAGCTTTTGATAAGTACATTGTAGACCAAGATTCGTAGTTAATGGTTGCAAAATGCCTATGACCTCGGTTACAATTAATCTTCCCCAAAAACAAATCAATAACATGTAGCTCCAAAATGAATGCACAAGAGCAACATTTTATTAGTTATATTTTAGTACTCCCTTTCTAAGCAATTAGAAGACAAGCATATGACATAGTAAGACAAGGACCTCTCAATTTCAAAGTACAATAGTTGGAAATTCCAATAAAAGAATGTGACGGAAAAGAAACCCACCGCCAAGAATATGATATCTAACACAACAAGATTCCTAATGGGCAATCAAATTCAACACGGCAAATTGATGGAAAATAGAAAATTTATAGATCATACATTCGGGTGTCACCATATCCATTGCAAAATAAATAAATAAATAGTCAAAAAGATTTTTTGCCTAGGCAGAGGGTTAGAAGCGACCCAATTGAATGCTTCCACAATCTATAATTGAAAAAAGAAAAATTAGTCAATTTCGTGGAGCAGAGTATGATCCATATAGAGGTGGGTGGCACAGACAATTTCGAAGGGAGGGGAAAAAATGCTATTCTCAACAATGATATGGGTTGTCATTGAATTAAAAAAGAAAAAAAAGGCTATTATTAATTATTATAATAAATGCTAAAACCATTCAATGGTCTTAATTGCAATCAAATGTAGGCCAAAGAAGCAGAAGAAATAAGAACGACATATCCGCATCACAGATCATGTCCACTAGTGTCTGAATTCTGAAGCCTGCAATACAACAAATATTTTTCAAAAAACAAAATTACATTATTTTATAAAAGCATATACCCAAAGCGTATCATTTCTTGTTTAGGTAAAATGTTCACTAGTTTATGCCTAGATTCCTAGGTAGCAACATCCTTTCTAATTCTATATTTTAGTTTCTCTCTTTTTTTAATAATTATTCAGATGGTAAGTCCAACTCCACTTGGTGACTATGATGATTAATCAATTCGGCAAGAAAATATAATACACGTTATTTTTTTTATATATAATTAAATGTATACGTCGTTATCTTATTTTGAAGGATTAAAAAAAAAAAAGAAAATGCTCAGTTTCATGTGTAAGTACAGAATATATTATCAATGATAAATAAAATAAAATAATTAATATAAAATAAGTAATTTATATAATTTAAAATCATATGATTTTTCCTAATAATAGTTATTTATGTATACTTTATTTCAACAAAATTACTTTGCAATTTAGTGGAACTAAATGTCGTAAAAGTAATTACTTGATTCTAGTTCCAGTTTTTTTTTTTTCATAGATAATTGATCTGAGAAACTGTTGAGATTTCAATTGCTAAATGATTGTTTTATACACACGAAAAAAGGGAAAATGTGAAAGCAAAATTTGATCACATGTCATTACTTTCACTTGCAAAGGATTTTACCAACTAATAAGGTCATGGATCGGGTTGGATCAAGTTTAACTTAATCTAAACTTGATCTGAATTTTTTATAGTGGCATTTTTTATGATCTTGAACCGGTTATGGCTCGACCAATAATCAAGCCAAGATAAAATTAACTTGATATTTAAGCAAAAAGTATAAATTTAAAATTATGTATAATTAAGTCATAAAATTTTAAAAGTATGAAACTAAAATTAAGGAATATTTTATAATATATATTGAAATAAATTATTGTAATATAAAATATTAGCATGTTATACAAAATGTATTAATTTAAGTAAAAAATCTTATAATTTTTCATTAATTTTAAAAGATATTATAAGTTCTAAAATAGTATGCGTCATCGGACCGCATTAAGCTAACTCAAAACAATCCTAAACTCGACCTTAAAAATACACCAGGTTTAATATTTAGAACCAAAATCGACCCAATTAGCTTTAGGTCAGGTTAGGTTATTAGGTCAGACTGAGTTTTGAGCATCCTTACCAATTAGGTGTGAGAATAAGTCAAGAGGTCTATCAGATGCTATAGCCTAACATATTTTCAGCTTGTAAAGGTTTGGTCTATTTAGCAAACAAGTTAGGCTTAGACTTTTTGAAAAGTATATTTGATTATGCAAGTTAAGGCTTGTTCTTTTAAAAAAAGCATATTTGACCTATTAATCGACTTATTTATTTAATATTTATATAAATAATTAAAAATTTATAATATTTATATAATTTACTTATTACATATTAGTATAATATATATTATATAAAATTAATAATTTTGTTGAAGATTATACTTATTTAAAAATTAAAAAATCTAAATTTCTTAGCCTATATAAGATAGTCTTCATGTAATATAAACTTTTAAATAAACTTTTGAGTTAGGTTAAATTTTTATATTTTCATAAATAAGCTAAGACAAACTTAAAAAAAGGCCTATAATAGATAATAAGTTAGACTCAAATTTACACATTACAAAATAAACTTAGTACTAAATAGACAAAATCTAACCTAGTCTAATATATTTTCACCCCAATTACCAGCTGAGTTAATTGACAAGTTCTTGAGCTTATTTTGATCAAACATTAAAAAATATTTTATGATACCATTCAATCATATATTATTATATAATTAAAAAAATTAATCAAAAAATAATTATTTATAGATTAATTTCTTTTAATGATAATGTTAACAAATACTTAACTGATAGCTGAACAAATTTTATACCAATGAAAAATCAAAATTAAACTATTTAACCAGGAGATAAAATAATTGATTAGTTGATGAAATTTAATTGGTTCATTTGGTTGGTTACAGTTAAGCAATCAAGTTTATGATGATATTAAATTCAAAAGAATAGGAGGATGTGGGAATCAGATTCACGTGTTTTGGAGGGCATGCCGCTCACAAAGGGACAGATGGTCCTAATCCAGTGGGGGCCCACAAAGAGGCCCAAAGATCCCATCCTACAAAAATAAAATCTCCCCATTATTTTTGTGTTGTCCTTGTTAGGGACTCATCACTAAATGCTAGCTTTGGCGTTTGTACCTTGGGGTCCTCCTCAAGGGGTTGCGACTTGCTCTGTCTCCCAACTGCATCAAATCAACAAACATATATTTTTTTGTTTGCTTTTTTCTGTATTCATACATATATCTCATTTGGCCCATTTAGCAGTGAATTGAGTGGGACTGGGACACTGTGTGGAGGGTGGTGGTGACTGGTGGATTGATTTGCAACCTTTAGCTATTGTACAATGAACTTGGAACAAGGTGACTACTGCTAGTGCTAGCAAAGCTAGTTGCTTTTCAAATGGAGGGCACTATATATGTTCTTATTTATTTATTATAGTATTTTCTATTGCATGAATGTGACCAAAGATAATTGGAACTGATTCCAATGTGATTTACACCTACTTTGGAATTTGTCCCATTTATTTATTGATTTTTGGCTTGCAGATTCTTACATTGACACTATTTTTTTTTTTAACGAGTTAGATTGGTGATGAGAGTTAAGTTATATTTGGTAAGCGAAGATGTTTTCATTGATGATAGTAATTCTTCCCGACTCATCTTTATTATTAAGAAATCGTATTATAGTAAAAGTTTGGAGCCACACTTTAACGGTGGACAATAATCTACACCCATTTAGTCTAGTTTTTTTTTTTTTACGAGATTTAGTCTAGGTTATTGAATACTTGAACAGTGTTAAATTAATGCACTCTAAAAAATTAGCCTATTTTATAATCACAGTATTAACTTTATCTTTTTCTAAAATAACTTTGCAAATAGGATATTCTATATTTTTCTTGATAACTATTTTTAAATACGAGAAATTTTTACCTAAATCATAAATATTTAATTGGATGTACTAAATCAATTATGATTAAATATTTTTATAGATAATTATATTATATAATTAATTTTATAAAAATTTAAAAAAATATTAAATTTTTATTAATCTAATAAATTCAATTATCGTGTTCATAATTTAAGTAAGAATTTTTCCTTTAAATACATAGTTGTTGATGTAAAGATCACAGTATCCAAAACTTGATTTTGTGAAAAGGTACATTAATTGGAAGTCGATAACTCACATAATGACAAATTTGAGAGGTTGTTGATAGTCTTTATCAGGGTGTAATTCCATGAATTCGATTGCTGTTTCATGCAAATTTTTCCTCTTCACCAAAATGCATGTGAGCCGTTAATTGAAACTTCGGTCGTAGAAGTGCTGCCACTGGGTTGTTTTAAATAAAAATATATAGTTAAATAACATTTCGGATACAACTGGTTTGTTTGTTCTAACATATAGCAAAGCTAATAAAAATAAAGCAAATATTATAGCTATTGCGATTCTCGATTCTCACGAGCAAGAAAAAAAATGGTTATTATGTCAGCTCTTATAGTATTTTAATGTATGTTAACCTAATGAGGAATTATTTTAGATGCCTCAAATTTTCACAAAATGCAAATATAATTTCTAAATAATGTCTTATGTGTCATTTTCCATACAATGACAATTTGATTTCTATTTCTTTGTAAATCTTGTATATCAATGCAATAGAAATTATAGAATAGAAATGCATTTCAATCACATTATTTCATTAAAGATGCAAAGGCGCTATATGTTCTAGTAAAATGGAGCTTTCTCTGTCCTTGCATTCCAAACAAAGTAATACAAAAGACAACAAAATGTTGGTTATCAAAAGCCATCTGATTTGTGTCAAGTATTACTGAGGAAAGTTATAACACATGATAACAATTATTAACATGTAACAATATAATCTATAAGTTGAAATTCATGACAAATATTGGATATTAATATAATAGATGACAATCATGCTATCCTTTGAAATTTTATTTCTTAGAAGATATAATTATTAGGTGAGGTTATGGCACTCCAAAATGCTCATTCACATTTCCTACTAATTATTCGAAATTTGAATTCTTCTTTTTAAAAAATTATGAGTGGCTAATGAAAATATAGAAAAACAATTGAGAGTGCTAATAGAAATACCTATAATTATCAACAATGTTTTGTTTTTAATGAATCGAGTGGAAGATGTGTCTTGATGGAGAATCAAATTGAATCTTCAATATCACCATCATCATGTTTCAATTTTAAAAATAAAGCTAACATCAACTGAGGTTTGTTAGCAAAAATTTCTAGAACTCTTACCCGAAGTGAATCAACTAATCTGCTAATCTCTTGATTCTCAAATTTGTAAACAACTAATGTCAAAGAAGGAATTCTGTCCCTCGACTATGAGTTCCTAAGATGACTAAAGAAAGCTCTTAATTGGATCGAGGCTCAGAACTTAACTCTCACACACACTTGACTAAAGCAAATGGTGAAATTTAGACAAAAAGCATAAAAACAAGTAATGAAATTAAGCTGAAAATGTAAAAAAAAAAAAAAAGAATAAACATTTGCTCAGACTTGAAGTGAGGGAAGTTAAATTGTATTGATTGAATGGTTTTTATATTGGATGTTGTGCGTATTTACAATAACAACTCTCCACTATTTATAAGTCAAAACTTTAACCGGTAATGGCTTAAACATACTATCTACCACGTTTCTACCTATAAATCCATGTTTCTACAAGTGGCTAACAACATACTTATCCAGTAACGTTCTCTCGACTGAATTGCTGTCTAAATCTAATGAATGTCTCAGCTGGGATGGTACCCACTATCCTTTATTTTCGGAAACTGTTGGGAGACTGGTCCATCACCAATCCTTCAATATTCATTTATTTATAACTGATTCCTATTGTTCAATCCAGTAGTTAGTCAGTCGTTCTTATCTTCAAGGGATTGTGTTTTCTTCCAATGGATCCATTTATCAAGCCATTTTAGCAAATTTTCCTAGCTCGACGAACCTGACCCAACGTTTAATTATTCAAACTTGCGCCAGTATCCATTTTAGTTAAATCTTCCTTTTAGCTTCTCAACATATCATGTCATCGATTATCACATATATCTTGGCTGTAGCGAGTATTAGCTAATCATTTTTATCAACTAACCCCTCCTCGATTATTACCAACATCAACTAATACCAGTCGAGGTCACTTATTTTTTGGTATTAACACTTTGCCCCATACATCCTTCAACTGATGAGCTGACTACTAAGAAGGTGAAAGGATGCACCTTGTAACACCCTAGCTCTGATTACCAACTAATGTAACACCCTAGCTAAGGCATCACATTTCTGACTTCCGACTCATAATCTGAAAATAAGTTTGCACAAAGTTTGAGTTATAAAAAAAATATGTTTCAAAATTTCTTTTCGCGAAATATAAACTTACTAAAATTTATAGGTCATACCGCAAACAATATATTTAAAGAGCTTAATATACAATCACCGACATCGATTAATAATTTGAAATTTCACAATTTAAAGAGAAATATAAAATTAACAGTTTTTTTTTTTTTTTTTGAGCAACCCCATGACGGTCCTACTTAATAAACTCATGACAACACTAACGAGAAACTTTAACATACATTTCTTTTTCTCCCATCTTGATGCATCGACATCCGTTCCTTTGTCAACACTTGCACATCTTCGAGTCATGAATATCCACTCCTTATTATTATTACCAATCTCGGAGTATCCATCGCCAATGTCTAAGACAACTCGATCTTTCTATTATTTGATTTTAACAAGACAAACACAACAAAATAACATAACAAAGAGGTGAGATCACCTATACCAATACCAATATGGCGTACGAGATAACACACAACCAATAATATCATACGATAGATCATACCATATTCATGCTATCAGCATTAATCAACTATCATCATTTAATCATTTATCAGTTCAATCATCATAAACAATAATTATAATAATGTCCTCAACAATTATCATCATCATCATCTAAGTATTCAAAACAATTGTCATAACTCATTACCAATATTCCTCAATTAATATATCACACGATATAAATGTTCAGATTATGCATATGCACAAAGACTCGAGTTTTCAAAAACAACTCCATGGAGGTTTTTCAAATTTCGAGAAGAATGCTCGTCAATTCAAATTTATTCCAAAGACAATCTTCCAAGAGTAGAAAAGAATCGTGTTATTGTCTTCGGGTATCGCCAATGCGTTGCAACGGACTACATCGCCATGCATGTGGTACTCGCCACCGTCCACTAGTCGATCACCGCTACCGACGCACCCCAAGATCCATCATAGATCTCACTATCAATTCTCATTCCCTCTTCAACCATAAGGGCCATAATAGCTTTTAGCTATCTTTTATACAATGCACGAATTTATCAAGTAAGTCCAACCCCAACCGCCAAATCTTTTCATTTGTACAATGCATGAATATATCAAGGTTCCAACCCCAACCGCCAAATCTTTTCAATTTCATTTATACAACGCACGACTATATCAAGTCCAATCCTAACGGCCAAATCTTTTCAATGCATATATAATGCATCAATTTCAAATACAAGCATCTCTTTCCAATGCATATAAAATGCACCAAATACCAATCATAGGCAAAACACGCCATTCTCTCATACAAAGGTCCATACAATCGATTAAACAAGAATTATACGTATTTTCAACACAAAATCATGTTATCATGTTTTCATAGTTATAAAACACTTTTGTAGTGTTTTTCACAAAATTGTGCAACATTTCTATTTCGTTCTCACAATTTCCAAAACGTTTATATTACGTTTTCACAATTCCACAACACTTCTTTTACATTTTCTCAACACCGTAACACTCTTGTTACGTTTTTAAAACTCCAAAACATTTTTATTACATTTTCAAAATACTGCAACTTTTCTGTTGCACCTTTTAATCACGTACTAATTTTTCAATATTTTTCTTAATCGCATAAAAATATACGTTTCTCAAATCGCGTAATGATTTTTCATCATTTTCAAAATCGCGTAACTAAAAAAATCATTCTTTTAAGTTACGTAAATCATTTTCTATTATTCTCAAAATATTTAAAACACTTTCCAAATCTCATAACAATTTTCCACCATTTTTTTTTCATAATCACGTAAAAATATTTAATCACTTAGTGATTTTTCAACAGTAGTTCAAAATATTTCTCAATGTTCTAAACATTATTTGGACTTTCAAATAAATCAATATCCTTTTCAATACGTTTTTAAGATACGTAAATAATTTTTCACCATAATTCTATTACAAAATATTTCTCAATCTTCAAAAATTCCATTTCATCCTTTCTCAAAATATTATGACTTTGTATTTCATTTTTCACATTTTCTTACTCAAGAAAAGCTTTTTCCACATTTCTTTACTTAAGAAATTCTTTTTCATCATCATTTCAAAACTTAATATTTTCTAACGTACTTCCAAACTTGAAAATAAGTCATAATGTTAATAAATTTTCAAAATACCATTATATTCTTCATTTTTCCAAATCATTTCCAATTAATCATTTCTTCAAAATAAATTGAAGTTTGAAAATATTTTTGTTTACAAAATTTAATTACTCAGTGAGTAAAATACTCGATTCCCTTTTCAAACTTCTTGTATTAAATCAATTATATTTCCACCTGGTTATAAAACCAAATCCATTTGTTCAAATTCTTTTTCACTTTCTTTGCAAATCCTTAAAATCAACATTGCTATTTTCATTTAAAACTCATGTTTAGTAAAACACTTAGAAACTTTTTACACAAAATAAATTAATAGAAATTCCTTAATATATTTTTCTCAAAAATCACTTTTTATTGATCTAGTCTTACACAATCACATTTAGTGGATTTAATTATTGTTTCTTAACTTTAAATTTCCTAACGTTTTCCAAAACTCAATAAATTCTCCGTTAGTAAATTTAAGTTTGCAAACGCTTTTTTTTTTATATTTCTAAATCACTTCTAAAAATAGATTCTCTTTAAAATAATTTGAAGTTCAACACTTTCAATCTTCTTTATGAAAATTCTACTTCACTTAATCGATAACACTTAATTCCCTTTCCAAAATCTTTATTTGAAAATTCTTGTATTTTATAACATCAAAATATTTTTATAAATTATCAAAACCTTATAAATGGTCATTGGAACCATGAAATATTTTTCTTTTAACTTAAATAAATTCTATTTCTTGTTTCTACACAAAATGAATCAATAAAAATTCATTCTAAAATTTGTGTTCATGTTTTCTTAAAAAAATAAACCTTTAGTTTATTTTCCATACTTCTCAAATCCATCCAATTTTATTCTTCATAAGAATATTAATTTGTAAACACCTATTTTGAGGTGTCTTGATCAAAATTCTCATTGTTCTAGGGATCAAAATTCAATTTCCTTGTTCTTGAAAAATTTCAACATTAACCCTAATCAAGGGTAATCAAAACCGAATCCTTCCTTGGCCATTGGAACCAAGATTAATTTTCTTTCCATCCACATATCACGGCATACATATATATATTTCATCTTGAATATCACAAACATGTCATATACTCATCATGCATAATATAAGCATATCATCAAGATCATAAAATCATGCAAAGCATATTAAGCATAGACAAAAATAATCAAGGCATAGGAAAATAATCAAAGCTCACAAAACATACAATTAATTATTACATGACCATGGATTGGAATTCTCACATGAATTCACAATCCATCAAATATAAGACCATCTCCCACCACCATAATTGGTTGGTGAGATGGATCCCCTCTTACCTCTTGAAGATCCTCAAAGCTTCTTGATTTTGCTTCTTTTCCAAGTCCTTCACCACCAAGGGCTTCTCAAATTCAAAACAAAATACATAGAAAATTAGTATACTAAGCTTGATTAAGAGGAACCATGGATCAAACATGGTTTAAAACTTTGAAAATCAAAAGAAAAGTGAAGATTAGTAAACTTCACCATAAATACCCAAGAACTTTGACCTTGAAGAAAATCCATGAAGATGGATGATTTAGAGAAAATCTCCAACATGAAAGTTGTTTAGAATATCATGTAGATTCAAGATCTATGGTTGGATGAAATTAAAAGAGATTGGAGAGTGGTTTTTGGTAGATTGACCGAATAGTTTCTCTTGTAGCACAAAGGTTGAATTTTTTATTTTTGATAGAAACTTGAAGCTTGGATTTGAAGCTCAAGATGAATGATTTTGGAAAAACTCATAACTAGAGATGTTCTTAGAATGGTGTTTAGGTTTAGAAAATCAAGTTGGATGAAATTAAAAGTGATGGATGGTGTTTTTGGGCTGCTTGACCGAATCTATGGAGAGAAAAGGAAGAAAATGGTTGTTTTGTGTTCTTGGCTTGGTTAAGTGATGAAGATGAATGATTTAGAGAAAATCCCCAACATGAAAGTGTTTTGGATTGATGAGAGGATTCAAGATATGTAGTTAGATAAAATTATGGTAGATTAGAAATGGTTCCATGGGTGGTGACCGAATGGTTCAAGGAAGGAAAGAAAATGGTGTTGTTCTTAGTGTTCTTGGTGTTCTTGACAAATTGGAAGAGAGAGAAGAGAGAAAATGAGTTAAGTGTGATAGAATGAAAAGAAGGATGCTGCATTTGGAGTGGAAACCGTAGCCTTGCATGGAGAGAAAGGAAGGAAATAATTTGGTTTTAGAAAAATGACTAATAATTGGTCAAGGCATCCAATTAAAGTCTTCAAACTTTTTTTTTTGGCCTACTCTTCTTAAACATGTTTCCTCCTTTGTTTCTTGTCCAACCGTCCCCCCCTTGCATTATGCATGCAATAATATGGTCATCTTTTTCCATGCAATTATGTGAAGCATTCCTAGCCATTGATTAATTCAATGGTTAGGATTTTAGGTAGATTTTTATTTTATTTTATTTTAGAAGATTAAATCTAGGCCATTAGATCTTCCTACTTGAAATTTTAACCATAAGATGTATCTCCAAAATTAAGGGTCAAGATTGCTTCTTCTTACTTTTAATCCAATGGTCATAATTAGTCTTTGCTACTTTTTAAGACTAAATCTCCACTTTGATTAATTCTTCATCCAATTATAATGGTATTCCCTTCACTTTTTAAGACTAAATCTCCACCTTTGATTTAGTCTAAATCTAATGATTGTAAATGGTCACCTTATATCATCAATTTTACACCATTGATTAAATCTACGATTGATATCGAAGTCTTTAATTTTATTCTAACACCATTAATTAAATTAATGATTATTATCTTATACTTCTTTATTAAATTTATTTCTTAACTATTAATTAAATTAATGGTGGATATCTAAACCACTAATGTTGACTTAACAATATAATTTCTATTGTTATCTACTAAAAATCCCACGAAAGAATATATTTATCGTATTTTTATCTTTCGATAAATAAATACAAGACAAAACAAATTTTCTAAAATCTGCTTCCTGATTCAAACCTGCCTCCGCCTAAACAAGACAAATTTTTCTATACGTAGAAAAATTTTTCACTTTTGATGACCCACCGGGCCCACGTATGGCCACCTGGGCCTACATACCCCTCGTGGGGCCCACAAATAGAAAGAAATTCAAAATCACACATAAAATCACAAAAATTAGAAAACGCATTTGAAAATCAAGTCGATTGTTAAAAATAATTAACAATCAAGAGAAATAAATACGTAAAAGATTTTCCCTACTAGAAATTATTATTTTCCTGACACGGAGTAAATCACTCAAAACGATCAAATACGCTGATGGAATAAATAAAATAATTTTACAGCATCCAAAAATTACTAAATAGTAAAATTCGATTAACTGTCAAAATTACTATTTGCAAGGTAGGAAATTTTGGGGTGTTACACACCTAACTCTCACATTCCCGCACTTTTGGGATTTCGTACGTTATCAATTTTATAGTTGGCTACTATAACTCAAAAGGCTATTACAACTATTAATGGCTATCTATTGGGCTGTCTTGTCCATCATTTAAAATTTTGAAACTTACAATTGTCTTTAAAACCTTGTCTGCAATAATCATTAGGCACTAATCCAATTTTTTTTAAAACTTATTCATTTTCCTTGAGCCTAAAATACTCTCCAAAAAACCCTAGCAACCATGTCTAACGCCTCTGATTCCCAAAACCAAAGCTACTCTCTTAGAGGTGGTGATGAGGATGTTAGCAACTCCTCGTCTAGCTTAGCTCTATCCAAATCCAGTGATTCTCCACCGAAACCTTTGGCTTTTGAAAACTATAGCCTTATCCCTTACATTTTTATCAACATATCTTCACCCTCGGTCACATTACCTTAGACTTAAACAAGCGCAAGTTGATGCTAGAACATTTCTTCTGCCCAAAAAAGTTCGCCCCTCCAATCACTTGTAATTGGTTTTATCTAGGTACTTGCCAAACTGATTCCAAGGCTTGGCCTATTGGTTAGCACCAACTAGCGAAAGTGGGGTGTCTATGACATGATCATGCTTTCTCGACATGAAGCCCCCATGAACATCAAGCTGCTATTTGCTTTTCATGGTTTTTGGTCAATGACTATTAACAAATGTTTTTCCGTTCACCATTCTCACACCTACTATGTTGGATGTCTCAGGAATTTTGGGTTTACTAGTCGAAGGTGATGTTATTTCCACCAAGTATTCTCTATACGAAAGAAATTCCAAAATTGTGTTTTCCAAGCAAGCCTCCTCCTACACCAAGTTCATCTCGCCTAATAGGAAGTACAAGAAGCTGATTAAAGATAAAGAACATTATGCCTTCCTTTTTTACTGGTTCTATAAGTATTTCATTTGTTTTAGCTTTATTTCTATTGTTGTTGAGTTTGCTCCAATTATTGCTGCCATTGCCTTCGGCCAAAGCCTTGCTTTAGCCCCCCTATTTCTTTCTTTACTGTACAAAAGTTTGTTCAATATTATCGACAAACTCAGGAAAGGTGAAGAAATTCACACTGTAGCCTGCCCCATCTGGTTCACGATCTTTTGGATCCATCATTATTTCCGCAAATTCATTCCAAACTCATTCTCCATTGTGATACTTCCTGAGAATCCAACTGTTTATGGAGTAATCCTCCAACTAGTTCTTGCCATAAGAAAAGAGATCGTTGAAATTGCTAATCAGTTGTTTGAGATCAAATCTCGCAATCCCTTAGACATGTTTTTGTACTTGCGTCGCAACTGTGGCCCCACCTAGATAAGACTCAACCCAATAACCGATCATGTTCCCCAACCTTTATCTGAACTAGTCCTCGGGTGGAGCAGTGATCTATTGGCTAGAGACCTGCTCTGCAATGTTAAGCTCACTTCTCGTAATAACAAGACTTCCTTGGAGCCATATAATCCATAGTGCTTCACCAGATAATTTGTCCTTGTATTGGGAATCCCTTACCTCTTTGGCTCTTTAAACCAGCCGTTTGATCAACCTGCCTTGACAAAAGCTCAGGTAAAAAGTTTGTGGCAATCTAATTGCAATACTCTGAACGGGTTCTAATTCTTCAAGTTTTCCATTCATCCAAGTGAATCAATTGAATTCACTGATTGGTGGCCTGTTATTTTTCACAACTTATACCCTGAACCTCCTTTCACATACTTGGAAAAATTAATTGACGAAGTCTCGGAGCCATCAATTGATAAGAAGAAAGCTCTAAAAACCTCAACTGCCAAGACCAAAAATGAAACCACTTCAGCTTCGGCAAAAGGTAAATATTTAATTCTTCCTGGTTTTCTTATTTTTCACATTGTTCCTTATTATAATCCATTATCGAATTTTCTCAGGAAAAATTATCATGGTTGTTATTGATGTAGAGACTGTTCAACTTTCCCTTGGAGGAATTACTTCTGGTTCGATTCGTCGGATGACTCGCCAAGCTGCCTCCCCAGTCATGCCTACCTCTGCTTCATCTCCTGTCACTAAGACTCTTGCTCCTGCTGGAAAATCCAAAGCCAAGAAACGAATAATTGATGTTGTTGTTTCTTCACAGGTACTCTCAAATCTTCTTTTTTTTATTATCAACCTTTTCAAACTTGGCTAACAGTTTCATTCTATGTTTTTCTTTTCCTTTTCAGAAAAAAAACCAAAATTCAATTATCTCCACATGTTCCAGCCACTGTTTCTGTACCACTTTCAGTAGAAGTAGATTCAACTACACACTAATAATTTCAAATGAGGTGATGAGTTAGTATTTCAAATCACCTTTTTTCTAGCCCACCAATCAAGGAAAGTTCTCATTTGTCTATGCAATTGGACTTTGTCAAAACTTAGTTGTAGAAAGACTTCCCAGTTGATTCTCAGGTACTTTCTACCTTGAAACTCTCTCTAGCCAAGATTGCCAAGTCCACAGACCTCACTCTTCCTACTGTTCTGAAAGCTGCCTATAATGAGATCGCATTGTTGCTAGCCGATATCTCGTTCAACCATCAAATGTTCAAGTCTAAGAGGGACTCAAGTCAAAGAGATTTAGATTGGCTAACCACATTACAAGCTCAAAAATTAACTTATCAAACTCATTACGATGCAGTGGAGAAAGAAAGACAAGACAACCTAATGGAACAAAGTTGCCTAAATACTTGGCTGGAGGAGCTCAATAAAGAATTGACTCGGATCAAATTGGAAATAGTCGTGCTTCAACTTGAACTGAACTTGGTGACAGCTAACATAACAATAGACACGAATGTCAGAATTGAATTATAGACTAAGTCAACCAGCCTAGATGTCAAAATCAACCTTCTATTGTAACAAAATGATATTTTGGAACGAGATTTGGCAGCTAGCAAAACTAGATTAGCCAAAGCTACAAGGTTTTGGGGGTGAACTCAAGAAATTACTAGCTGAGGCGAAAAGAATATTCTTGAGCAGAGCCCGAAAATGGCCTAAACCTTCCTCAATCAAGTAGTCGCTTCCATTTCTACTCAATCAGTTGTTGCAACAGAAACCTTTCCTCTAACTGACATTGAAACTCCAAAAGATCCCCCTGTCAAACCATGAATCGAAACTCGCCAATGTTTTTCTTTAGCTTAGCAAATTTCTTTTCTTTTGATTGAACTTTTTGAGTCGAATGGACTTTTGTTTTTGAAATCTAAGTAGTTGGCTTGTAGCTATTATAATCATTTTTTGAACTTTTTAATTTAATAGCATTGTTTCCCATATGGATGGATAGTATGTTTTTAAATACTTTCCATGAATGCTTCCAGATAGCTCTTCACCTTGCATGTTGATTAGCCAATAAACACCATTTAGAATAACTTGGCCAATAATGAAGAAGCCCTCCCAATTTGGCGCTATTTTCCAAACTTAAGGTCTTTAGTCCCAATTGGTAAAATAGTCTTCAAAACGAGATAACCCTTTGCAAACCTTTTGGCTTTTACCTTTTTATTATGACTTCTAGCCACTTTTTCTTTGTTGATCCGAATATTATCTAAAGTCATTAATGTATCTTCATCGACTAAATCAAGTTGTATAAACATAGCTTGTAGGCAATCTTTGGCTTCCAAGTCATTTTGCTTTGCAACTCTGAGTGACTTAATAGTGATTTCCAAAGGTAAAACTGTGTCTTGACCAAAGGTTGGCCGATAAGGAGTTAGGATGGTGGCTATACATTTGGAATTTCTGTAGGCCCAAAGTACCTCGGCTAATGACTTATGCCACTTTCTAGGCTTATCTTCAACAACTTTCTTGATCAAGTCAATTAAGATTTTATTAGTGGCCTCAGATTACCAATTAGCTCGGGCATAATACGGCGTTAAATGTATCATTTTAATTCTAAATTCTTGGGCGAAGGCTACCACTTTATCTCTTATAAAAACGGTTCCTTGATCAACTATTATGGTCTGAAGAATTTTGAATCTATAAATAATTTGATTTTGAATGAACTTAATTACATCGGCTTATGACACGCTCACCATAGGGACAACTTCGACCCATTTAGTGAAATAGTCAATAGCAACGATGATGAATGTATGCTTTTTCGAGGATAGTGGATAAATTTTGCCGATTAAATCAATTACCTAACCTCTAAAGGGCCAAGGCTTAATAATAAAATGGAATCCTCTGAATTGGCCCATGTAATTGGCATGGTTCATAACCCTTAGCATACCGAAAGCAATCGAATGTGATTGTCAGCCAATAATAACCATGTTGATGGATCAACTACCTCATATTTGGGTCTGATCTGTGTGCACCATAAATGCCCTTATGAACTTCACCCATCACCTTCATTGCTTCATTCTTGCTTAGACACTTTAGTAGTAAACCTTCATGACCTCATTTATACAGGTCTTTATCTGTTAAAACATACTTTAGTGCATTCTGCTTCATTTTAAAACCAATAACATCTTATAGGTCTAAAAGATACTTAACTATCTCAGCTCTCTAATCATCCTCGACTATCATATGTTTGACTTAGACATTTTGGGAATGTGCATAATAATAACATCAGCAAATTGCCTTAATAAGGCATTAGCTGATTCATAATAATTTAAAAAATTTAGGTTAAGAGTCTAAGACACTTGTATTCCTCAATTAATTGTTTGATAACTAGTTGAGAATCACCCATAATTTGTACAAATTTCACCATCATGGATATCAACAATTTTAGTCCAGCCAGTAAAGCCTCATATTCAGCTTGGTTATTTGAACAATTAGTATCTAGCTGAAACATAAATTTACCTAATTTTCCAAATGAACTAGTAATCGCAACTTTGATTCCAACAGCCCTTCAAGTTTTGGACCCATCAAATTCTAAAATTTAAGCTTTCAGCTGAACATAGCCTGTGCTCTCAAGAATTAGGTCCTTTATACAAAGATGCTGAGCCAAGAAATCGGCTAGGGCCTGCCCTTTAACAACTCTCAATAGGATATATTTCAAAGCAAAAGCATTAAGTTTAATAACCCATTTGTTTAACCTTCCTTTTAACACAGGCCTATTTAGTAAATACTTGACAATATCTACTTTGCACATAATAAGAATTTCTCTTAGTAATAAATAATATTCTAATTTTCCAAACTGAGTAAGTTGGTTTTGCATTGACCACAAAGAAGGCTGTGTTAGCCATTTTTCTTCCAACAGTTATGTCGGCTATTAGCACTCCCACAGTTGTCGTGGCCACCTTAGTGAAGTTTGTCATATTCATGTTGGTGGTTAATGTACCTCTTCCCTAGTTTCTTTAATGTAGTCAAGGGCATTCCATTCAAAACGGCTCCTCCATCAATAAACACTCGGCTAATTGGTCCCTCGTTGATATGTGCTTTAATATAGAGAGGCTTGAGATGTTTTGTCATGTCATCTGTTGGCTCGTAAAAGATCATCTGAACAAGCTTCCTATTTAATTCTGAATAGGCTAAGATTGCCCATTCAGCCTCTTCTGCAAACACATCCCTATCCAAGCTATCTGGTTACTCTGTACTGGCTAAGAAATCTATGAGGAGGAGGCCAATGACCGTAATAGGAGCGGCCTCAGCTTCACTCCCATAATCAAGAAGTTCTTCTTCTTCCTCCAAGAACTCATCTTCTCTATTATCAGCTATTGCTTCTCCATCCATTTCCTTTTCCAATTCTTTAGATCCTTCCTTTGGTTCTTTGACTAAGTCTCACTCAACTGATTCATCATTGACTTCTTTTAATACTTCTTCAATCCTATCTTTTCTAGGAGATTCAATTTCCACGTCCTTAGCTTCCACCAACATCTTCAACATTTATTTCTTTTTTTGGTGTTGACCTTTGTCATTGTCGTCATCTCTTTTGAGTATAAGTTAAAGGAACCTTAACTTCTTTATACTTCTACTTGGGTATGTATTTGTTGAGGAACCAGTGACTCTTGTCAACGTCAACTCTCGACTTAAGAGTTTTTTGATTTCTTAGTTGGTCATCATCTCTTATTGTAATTTGCAATGTTAAAATCCCCCTTTTTAGATTAAACTCAGCTATTGTCCTCTGTCCTCTAGGAACTAGTTAAGTGTCGATTGTAGGAAAGTTTAATCTGGATATAACGCCATTTGCCTTTGGTTGTTCTTCTCTTGGGAACTGGATTCTGTCGAACACACTCGACATGTGCACCACTGAATTTAGCTGAGTGGGTTTAGTATTCAGTTGCCTCCTAGGTTTTTTTTACCCCTCAGTTGGTGTTTCCCCTTCACCTGCTAACTCTTCTGCCCCATCGCCTTCCATTTCCTTTGAGGTTGTCCAGAAAGAAAACCAAATGGTGCCACCATATTAATAGACACAGGTGGGAATGGGTCAATGTCCATAGTCATCTCAGCAATCCTTTTATTCGCTAACTTGAATCGGCCCTCCTTTAGTACCTTTTGAATTGCATACTAGAAAATCACACAATTGGTAGTAGAATGGCTAAAAGAGCGATGCCACTTACAATACTTTTTATTCTTCAACTCCTCAACAGAAGGTACCTTATGTCCTTCAGGTAGCTTTATCTCTTTATCCTTCAACAAATAGTCAAAAATCTGCTCTGCTTTGAAGATATCAAAAAGATATTCTTCTCTACTCTCCTCCTTGGGCAACTCGTTTCCTTTAGACAGCTTCAATGCAAGATAAGTGTACAACTTTCCTCTCAAGATTTCGACTGCCATATACATCAGCTGGCACTGCACTGTGCTCCTCGTCGGATGAAACCTTCTTGGAATCAAAATCTATTATGGATACCATCTGAGGACCTTTACCCTTACTAGCTCTCTTCTGCTCCTTCTCTAGGATGAACTATTCAATACGAACAACCTTAGTGACCAACTAGGCTAGGTCAGTGCTTTCTTGAGCTATAAGTTCCTCCCTCAGCTAAGGGTGCATGATGTTGATCATTATAGTTACATATTCAGCTTCTGGGAATTGTACATGGCATTGGCTCTTTAACTTTCTGAATCGCTTGATAAAGTCGGATACCGGTTCATCGACTTGTTGTCTTAAATTCATCAAGTCAACCATTGTCACCTCAGGTTGAGGCATATAAAACCTTTCATGAAAAATCCTTTCCATATCCTCCTAATTTTGATTACAGTTTGGAGGTAATGACGAATACCAAGTAAATGCATTTTTAGTTAATGACAAAAGGAAATAACTGAAGTTTATGATACTTATTCTGATTGGCTTCTCCACACTGCGTAGTGAATCGACTAATGTGTTCCATGGTGGATTTACCATCTTATCTTGAAAAGGTAGTAAAATCAAGAGTCTTGAAATCCCTGGACAATGGCATCATTCTATCGACCCACTCAGGATATGGCTTACAGTAGACAGACCTATCCAATGGTCTTAGCTCAACCCCATAGTGCCTACAAATGGTCCCGACTATCATGTTATGATTGATTAATGGCTACTGAGCAATAAGCTGGTGAGGTGGAACTGGAGGCGGTAATAATCCTGACTGCCTTGGAGTACTAGTGGCATTTTGGCTGCCAGGTGTTGGATTGGCTACTCAGTAACACCATACATTGGTTGTTGCCCCCCACAAGGTGACACAAGATTCTAATTTTGCTCTGCACCATATGTTGCAGTAACATAATATTGACTCTGCAACTCTATCATTTGCTTATGCACAGGTTGAGCATACTAGGAGGTGGAACAAAATTCCATTACTGCTCACTATAACTGCCCATAGTCTTATTTTGAGTAATTTGTCTAACATTATAGGGTAATATCTGTTGTGGACTAACTTGTGGAATAGCATATGGAATGGATGCATTAGAACCTGAATTAAGCTAAGGTAAACCCATCATACCTGGGACATTGGGAGGTCTCTTGGCTATATTGACTTGGCTATAGTTCAAAACAAGTGGCCCAACTACTGTATGTTGAGTGGTTTGTGACACATTTGATGAATTCGACTATATTGATGTTGGAATTTGTACCACTGGCTGCGCATTCGGCTGAGTCATTGGCTGAGATCCTGTATAATGGGAACATAAGGAGGAGTTATCCCATTCTGTTGCATAAGTGATTGCCCTACCATTTGTCCCATCGGCTGAACCGCTGATGGCGTAATATACTGTTGTTGCACCATCAGCTGTGAGATCGGCTCTCCATACGATTGACCACCAGTATTAGCAACAAACAGACTTGGCTGCCCCACAATAACTTGTTGCATCAAGGGTCTGTTGGTGGTACAGGAAGCCAAAACCTCTTTATTTGACTGATTAGCCTTTTGCTCTAATTCTCGTACATTGTGTACTTCATTCTGAACCATAGGTTTGGTGATGTTTGTCAATTGTTTGAACATTTAGTACATTAAATCATTGAAGCCCGTGTCGATTTACTGCTTGATGAATGAAGTACTCGTGATAGTGGTTTCTTGATTTAGGACCTTCTCATTCATAGTGCTTTCAGGTACAACTGTATGGGTAGTAGGAGGGGAAGATGACATTCCAAAAGGCTGAGGCGTATGAGTAGATTGTGTAGAGGCCTCAGCTGCCTTACGGCTACCATTCTTCTTGGAACTAATCTGTTGTGAATCCATGTTTCTTAAAGTCCTTCTAGATCTCAAGTGCATGCACCAGCTATGGTTGTGCCTTGGCAAAGGGAATTTCTTTGCTCCACTATCCGTAGGTCCTAATGGATATGCCAAAAATTATGTTAGCAAAAATTTCTAGAACTCTTAGCTGAAGTGATTCGACTAATATGCTAATCTCCTGATTTCCAAATTTTGCAAACAACTAATGTCAAGGAAGGGATTTTGTCCCTCGACTATAGGTTCCCAAGACGATTAAAGAAAGCTCTTGGTTGGATAATGTCCAAAAATTTAACTCACACACACACACTCAGCTAAAGCAAATGACGAAATTTAGGCAAAAGCATAAAAGCAAGTAATGAAATTAAGCTAAAAATGAAAAGAAAGAAATAAACACTTGCTCAGACTCGAAATGAGGAAAGTTAAATTATATTGATTGAATAGTTTTTGTATTGGATGTTGTGTATATTTATAATTACAATTGCAACTCTCCACTATTTATAAGTCAAAATTTTAGCCATTAATGACTTAAGCACACTATCTACCACATTTCTACCTATAAACTCATGTTTCTACAAGTGGCTAACAACATACTTATCCACTAATGTTCCCTCGGCTGAATTGTTGTTTAAATCCAATGAATGTCTTAGTCAAAATGGTACCCATAATCCTTTATTTTTGGAAACTGTTGGGAGACTGGTCCATCACCAACCCTTCAATGTTCATTTATTTCTAATTGATTCCTACCGTTCAATCCAATAGTTAGCAATCGTTCTTATCTTTAACGGATTGTGTTTTCTTCCAACAAATCTATTTATCGAGTTATTTTAGCAAATTTTCCTAGCTCAACGAACCTGGCCCAACGTTTAATTATCTAAACATGTGCTAGTATCCATTTTAGTTGAATCTTGCCTTTAGCTTCTTGAGTTACCATGTCATCGACTATCACATATATCTGAGCTATAACAAGTATCATCTGACCATTTACATTAACTAACGCCTCCTCGATCGTTCCCAACATTGGCCAACATCAGTTGATGTTACTTATTTTTTAGTGTTATCAAGGTTCAAATTCGATAACATTGTTACAACATCCTAATTAACTATATAGTGGCTATTATGTAATTTTAAACAGCAATGTTATTCATTACGAAAGAATTTTCACGAATCTGGCTACAAATGATGTGGCACCAATTAAGTGAGAGAAACGAGTCAAACAGCTAGAGAAAAATGTGAAACAGCAAAGGCTGTGGAAGAAAAATATTCTTCACAAAAACTTTCTTAACAAATTTACGAATATCTTTCTTAACATTTAACCTTTTCCTATTTTAAATGGATGGTTACGATTCTTTTAATAATATTTTTTGCATAGTTAATCACATAATAAAATAAATATACCACGCGTTCAAAAAAAAAAACTAATACATCACACTAATCCTCATCACATATGATTCGGAAATAATTAAAATTATATATTTTAATTCTAACCCAAATTATCTATTATCTAGTAATGTTTTGTTATTTTGAATTTTTGTTTTAAGTTTTAATCTGATCAACCGTTAAATTAATTGAATCATGAAGTGATGCGATTGGATTTTTAAAACATTTATTTGATGCACTTCAAATTCTCACATCTTTTACTACAAAAAATCTCACTTCTTTCAAATGGACTTGATATTATATATTTTAAGGAATATCTTTTTTTTTTTTTGCACGAGAGGAATATCTCATGGTTTATTGCCTGCGATTTTGGTGTTTTATTATGTCAAAGTATTTAAATGCAATTGTTAACCCAAGGGTCATATAGAAAGACACGTAAAAATAGGGCCAAAAATGTTAACCCAAGGGAAAGTAATTGGGAGAGGATTAAAAAAACTTTATAATTTTTTTTTACAACAGAAAAACTTTATAAAATTGAATCACAATAGCTCAACAATATCTTTTTGACAATAAAAAAAAGTATATCAATGTCATCCTAATGATATTGAATTTTTACAAAAAAGAAAGCTTTTAATCAATGCAATATAACGGATATACAACTCAGTCATATATTATCCTAATTAATTCTTTATTTATAGTCTAATTAAACTATATTTGGGTGTTAAGATGTAGCTAGATTTTGTGATCAATTATTTTATTTTTACAACTAATCATTCTAATATTTAATTCACATTTCATGTCAAAAGAAATATTTAATTCACAATTTCTCAAGTTGGACAGGTTAACAAATTTAAAAAAAATAAAAATAAAAAATATATAGATGAGAATGAGATAATACATGATAGGAATGATGCTTTCTTCTATTTTAGGTTGCTTTCCAAGCAAAGAAACAAAACAAAAGGCAAAAAAAGGTTAGTAGTCAAGAAATAAAATATTACTAAATAATATTAAAACATTTATTAACATGCAACAAGACTTCAGAATATAGAGGTTTAAATTAAATGCAACGGGAATATATTGCGTTGACATTATGGTCATTCATGAAAGTTTCCTTTTTCTTGTGAAGAATTCATCAAATATAGAATAGTAGTTTCCATCCATTTTATTTTTCCTTTTTTAATTCACCCTTTTTAATTAATGTATAACTCTTGAAGAAAACTAGCAGTTTTTGACAATTTTTTTATTTCAAATAAGCTTTGCTTTCAGCCTGCCATAAAAGAAAAGAAAAAATCACCGAAATTTTTAAATCTTTTCTAACCATGTTGAGGTTATCCAAATGATGTATGAGGATCACCTGTCCCCATTCTCTGTCTTTTTTTCTATTTTTTCACTTAAATTTTGATAAATATTTTAAATTTAATTACATATTTTTTTCTCATTTAATTTATTTTACATTTTTTAAAATTTAAATGAAGAGACAGAAAAAGAAACAAAAAATGAAGATAAGTGATCTCAATTCCCAAATGATATCCACGTTCTGCATTTATAACTAGTTATTTATAGTTTTCTTATTAGTCAAATTTATTTTTTTGTCAATAGTGACTCATTGCTAATATTAACTTGTTCTTGCCACCCAAATCTGCACGACTCTCACCTCTCTTAGTCACCTTTTATTCTGGAATTATCAATATCCATCTATCCTTTTCATCATCTGCAATGCTTGAATTGTTGTTCATATATAATTCAAAAATCAATTGAAAAATCATTGTCCTTTTCATCATGGGAGAAGAAACCCACTTGCCATTACCAAGCACACATTCAATGAACGGCATTATCCATTGTTTACATAATTTTGAAACGTAATAACTTGCCCAATATATTAACATTAATCAAATACTGTGTGCATGCAGATAATATAGATACTTCTAATCCCCAACATACATGTCACGCGCTAGTGTTGCTTGATATTTTTATTTTCTGGAGAGCCTTTCATCCTCTCTCCATCACTCCTTTTTATGTCTTTTAATTATTATTTGTTTTATCTGTACCATGTATTATTAACAATAGTGACATGTTTCATAATTAAATAAAAAAAAAACTTGTCAAATTTGGATTCCCATTAAAGGCAAGCGCATGCCCCATATCCCCACCTCCTTTGCTGATCATTGACTTCAATTACGGGTGACATATCCCTCACAAACAAAACAAAAACAAAAACAAAATTACAATAAGGAATTGACCACTCACGTGCCTTACACATGCATTTCTCCCCACATTTAATTTTCATTTATTATTATCTTTTTACATTTTCAAGAGTGTGAAAACACTCAAATAGTACAGTTCATTATTCAGTCGGAATCAGAATCAGAACCAGTACAGTAAAGCAAAAACAAAAGGAGTAATAATAGCAGTGAACGAGGGGTTGCCATTTTTAACCGCGTGCCGTGAAATCTCAACTGCAGGGATCTCATATTGTACCCCCCACAATACTAATTAGTGAAAGGACGACACGCCGTATCCAACCTCGATCACAGTAAATTTTATTATTCTTATTCTTATCTTACCAAATAAATAATTTTTAAACTAAGAAAAATGAAATATTTAGCCTTAATGATAGGGAGAAAAAAAAGGTTATTTTAACAATATCGAATTAGAGTAAGATAGTACACGCCTCATTCAACCACCACCTTTCCTTTTCTTTTCTTTTTTCTTTTTTTTTTCTCATTACCCAAAACGATCGATAGTCTCCACCTGCACCGCCTCCGAAATTAACACTACCTTTTTTGTATTATCCCTAATAAAAAGTAAAATCACGCATCAGCAAAACAAAACGCCCTCGTCTTCTCTACGCCATATACGCTATCAATATCATCATCATCACAGTAACCGTGGCAGGTTCCCAAGACTTTTTCTACAACTCGCTCTCTCTCTTTCTCTATCAATCTCTCTCACCCAGGTTGGACATTTCTTTTTCCGAGAATAAATAAATAAAAAGAATTCATTTAATTAATGATGATAAATACATTTTGGCGGGGTGTTGGGAACCACCGGTTATGGTGTCGGGTTTTGCATTGGCCTTTGGTCCAAAGGCGAGGTCTTAAGAATGGCCGTTGCAGGCACTCTTCAACAACAGCGACATTTGCGCGCGTCCTACGTGTCAGCTTTTGCCGCACACCTGTCGCTTTCTACCCCAAAACCTCGTTGACCCCACGAGCGTATCTCACACGCGCGTCGCTCTTTCTCAGCCCTATCCATCTATCTATTCGTGCTACCTTGTTTCTCTATTGGGGGAACTGTCGGGTAAATGTGCCTTGGGCCCCACACACCCCCGTTCCCTTTTTGGCCTTTCACCTTACCCTCTCAAAACTCCGAACTATATACACTCTAATGCGTCAGGCATAATATTTTTTATCCACCTAAAATATAAAATAAATATATATTCATCATATATCTGTATTAAAAGTATTTAATTATATTATATATAATTATAAATTTTTTATAAAATATAAATAAATTTATAAAAAATTAAAAAAATTAAATATATAAAAATTAAACGAATTATACTATTTGCACATTTTATTATACACGCCCATTTACATATTTTCTTGTACAAATTACTCATGATTAATATGTATTATAAAATGATTGAAAACTTCAATTAACCTGTAATAATCTGCATGTATCATGTAGTGGAAAGAAGACATTAATCTATGGGTAATGTTTTTTACACTCAATTTATTTACATTATATATTTATATAAAAAAATATCAAATTAAATTATATATTACTATAATATTTTAATAAAATACAAAATAAGTTATAAGAAATTAAAAAAAATTAAAATATTTTAATTAAACAAATAACAGGTGATTAATCTATTGTAAAAGTTTTAAAAAAAAAATTTCCCATATAAATCACTACATAATACACATTAATTATAAGTTATTTACTCGTGAAAATTGAGACGTGAACGATGTACGAAAAAAAAAAGTGTGACTAGACTTCCTCTTTTTTCATTAACAAAAAAATTAATCCATAAAAAAATTGCACAAGTGAAGTGGAATTTGCAATTAGAATTGCCGAATTGGTTACCCTCTCAAAAACTTGGTAAAATGCAATGGCATTCTCTAATGTTCAACTAAAACATTCCTAAATAATACAAAACACGAAAGGCTAATAAAACAAAGCGCATGTGGACAAGAAAAATGGAAAAAATTTGGATCAAAATGAACATTTCTTTTTTACCCTTTCCATATTGTGAAAATTTGTTTTTATCTTTAAGTGGGGTCCTTATATTTACCAAATTTAGGACATGTTAACATGGACGCTGGCAGTTTTGAAGGATTTACAGATGGGACAAGCGTGGAGAGTAGACCCACAAACAGTACACAAACACAAGTGCCTGCACGGCAAGATCAGCACGCACGACTCCTCTTTCGCACAGTTCCTGCACAATCTGCAGCTACTACTGCTATTGCCAATAATGCCATTGTTGTGACCACCACCACCACTGCTTCTTCTCATTATTTTCCCCTTCGTACAAGCACCACCCTCTCCTACATCCTTATCCTTAACCCCAGCGCACCCCGCTAACGTGCGCCACCCCTCCACCTTCTCTTCTTCTTCTTCATCGTCATCGTCCTCGGTGCTGCCACAGCAAGACTGTGCATCGTCCATCAGCTCCGTTGCTCCGGCGTGGAACACGGTGGCGTCTCCGTCGTCGACGGCGGCTCCGCCTTCCCGTTGTGCGAGGACTTGCTCGAGGTTGGTGCGGAGAGCATTGGCTGTGGCCTCGTTGGTTTGTGCCAAGTCACGCCATATTTGGTTCTCTATGCAAAGGGACTTAACCCTCTCTTCTAAAGCCCAGTTGAGTTTCCCAATCTTCTCTATCTCGTCCTCTTTGGCCTTCAGCCTCTTCACCACGCCCACTTCAATAGCCTCTATGATCCTCCTCGCTTGCCTCTTCCACTTTTCCTCTAGCTCCATCCTCACCTTCTCCATCTGCACAATTAAAAAATAAATAAATCAGAATTTAATAGAAATATTGGAGATTGTTAATATGAAAAACCGCTAACAATACAAAATTAAATTTATTAAAGGTGAAAGAGCAATAAATAGTCTCCTTAAGACAATGACTATTTGGTTAATTAATTGGTCTTCTTTTTTCTCTCTTAATTTTGTATTGTTAGTGATATTTGCACTAATTCTATCTTGTAATATTGTATTGTGTTGCATGATGGGTATTGAAGTATTGATTGTACTTACGCGTTGGGCAATGAGGTAATCGATGTCGAGTTGTTGTTGATGGATCTGAAGGGAAATGTCTTCGCCGAGGAACGAGAAAGAACCGCAATTACTCTTGTTGTTGTTGGGTTGGGTTGTCTGGTAAGAGGGGAAAGGGTAGCTGATTGAGTTTGAGGTATCTCTGGAACGTTTTCTTGATAAGGGGACGTTGTAGGTGAGGCCGCTGTCGGATTTCATGGCGGTTTTCTGAGGTAAAGAATCGGCGGCGATGAGGGTGTTGTACGGCGGCGGGAGCAGAGTCTCCGTGGCGGTGGTGGTGCCGGATAATGGTGGCAGAAGGGAAGAGTAACCCATCTGGGTGTTGTAGAGATTCATGTTTGCGTCAATGGGGTTCATCATTTCTCTGCAGATTCATGCCACAAAACCAACTCTTAAAAATTCTGACATATCAGAACAAAGAGAAGGGTAATGAATATTAAAGAAGAAGAAAGGGGATACGTACCTGTTGCTTATGAGTTGAGGGGGGAAGAGGTTGAGATGGCGAGCCTCAACAGCCATGTTGATAAACACAGAGATGAAAGGGGAATGATATTTGTGCTTTGTTGTGGGATCTTCTTGCTTCTTAGGCTTTTTATTTATCCCTCTCTCTCTGTCTATGCGTTTTTAGCGTGGTTCTTATTTGGAGTCTTCGGTAGTGGCTTTGAAGAGAGCTAGATGAGAGAGGATATGAAGGAAGAATACAACGAGTGAAAAACGAAGAAAATGGCATGCAAATAGAGGTGGCAAATGGCAACGCTGGATGGTGGGGTTTATTTAGGGTTTCCTTCAGTCCACACATTATTATTATATAATATTAATTTTAAATAATAAATAAACAACGTTAACCCCAATAAAAATAAAAATAAAAAGTAAAGATACTGTTTGTTTTAGTGTGAGATCTTTTTGTCTAATCCAGAGCGCAGAGAGAATTGATGAGGCAGACCGTAGTTATGGCCAAATTTTAGGGGTATTTCAGTAATACCAAACCATCTATATCGTAACTAGAGATTGGTTCAGTAAGTACATACACCTTTACTTTCTCCTTTAACCAATAGTTAAATAGTAAAAGGAAAAAAAAAGGTAAAGTGCCACGTAATACCTGCCGACTAGGGGTTCCACGTAGGCAGTGCTACAATCCAACAAAGATTTTTTTTTTTTATTAAAAAAATTAATTAATCTTGGTGTTTCTTTTTTTCTTACGGTCGTCCAAGGAAGAAGAACAACGTGATAATGGTGGGGCCAGCGAGGTGCGGGGAACACGTGTGTGGCAGGGTTGTGGGGTGACAGTACAAGGTGAGGGTAGTGGGCACGTGCGACCCGCCAGCGTGGAACCGGGCGTGGGACCCGGAGAAGAGGGAGGAGGGTACGGTGTACCCAGTTCAAGGGAAGGGCTTTTTGGCTGTTTCCTTTGCTTTTTCTGAGGAACAGGTTGTTGGTTGTTTGGTTGAGTCATGGTGGTGGTATGGGAAACGTTGCTTGTGGTGCCCTTTGGACCTTTCTCTGCCACGTGTCCTTTTTCTGGTTCATATATTGCATTTGCTTGTGTGCTGGTCCACACTCCCATTGTGCTGCACCTTCGTCCTTATGGAAAAATCTTAGCAGTTGAAACTTTCAACGCTCTTGATTCGGCCACGTTTAGATTAGGATCATGAGATTTCTATTTCTTAAAACTTTTTATGATTCTATTTTGTATTACGTTAATTGATGATTGAATACTTCTCTAACATATCACATTGATTACTTATGAAGCATGAAATAAGAAATTTGCTTTTGTTAAAATATAAGTGGCAACAGAATGAATAAATTGATAATGCGTTAAATGACGGTTGGGTTAATCCATAAGATTAAATGAGTTGACAAAAAAAAAATTATTCAATTTTCGCCGATAGTCCTTCACTATAACTATGTTCTCACTAAGATTGAGATAATTCTCCTTTTCCTAAACTTTTTCATTACCAAAAGGAAATAAATAATGCATTGATCTTAAAAGAGATAACATGGACATCAATTCAGTGGCAAATTTCTAAATTTAAAGTGATAATACATCTTTTCATAGATATGAAAAGAAAAGAAAAATAGGGATGCATTTACTATAATAATTAATGTTGAGCTTTTATGAAGATATCAAATTAGTCATGTGCTCTGAATCTGAATTTCTAGTAAGGTCTCTAATTAATTTGAAATTGCCAAGTTTTGATATATCATATATATTCTGTGAATCTCACATTTTGTCCATATCCACCTATTCATAAAGGAGAAAACTTTCAAAGTTGTGGATAGACATGGATGTGTTGAATCCATTATTGGTTTTTAGCTAGCCTCTGTCCATAGTTGCATATATCATCTTATCACTTTCCCATAAAAGTTTGTCCTCATATATACCTGTGTTTCTGTATACAGGAATTATTTAATTTATTTTAGTACCAATGTTTTTCTTAAAGTGTTGATATTTACAATGAATTGCTAAATATTAATTAATTGATTATATTTAATAAGTTCTTAAACATTTATAATAAAATTATTAAACAACAAGTATTTAATAACTCACAGCTGCTACAGCAACTTCCCGTGTAGGCGTGTACGCATCGTTAAGGCTTGCCTAGCAAAAATGCCAAAGTTAAGTTGAGCTATAATAGACATATATGCAGTGGTTGTGGTTCACAATTTGAACAAACTTAGCTGCTAAAGTTTAGCCTGAAAGGAAAGGAACATATGTATTATTCTCCCAAACCTTTCTTGAAGATTTGTGTAAAAAAATTAAAGAAATAGAAGATATTTTGAACAATTTCAATGAGATATTACAGTACATAGTATGTATGCCTTTTTATTTAATATATACGATTTTAGGAAATAATTTATCTCATCAATTTCATTTGAACAAATTTGTTCCTTCTTTCTAAAGTGTACATAAAAATTAAGTCAAAATTCATATTTTACCTTCAATGAAAAGAGAACATCATACACTAATATAGGATATGTTGATACTTGAAGAAATATTAGATCCTCTTAATAAATTAGCTTAATAATTTTCTTAATTTTTCCAAAAATAAAATATTAAATATTTTTTTATATTTTTTAAAATATGAAATTTTTTTACATTTTCATTTAACACCGCAAATACACATTAAATGCATTAATAAAAAATACCAAAAAAATTACTATGTATCATAGTATCAAGAAGGAAAAAAAATACTATATCACTACAATTGAGATTAAAATATTAAAGTGATTATTTCCATCTCAATGTGAGATTGAAATCTACTTTGTGGCCACTTTGGGATAGATCTTGGTTTAATTTCTAGATGTGCAATCTCATCAATCAAGCACACATATGTTGGTGCCGTTTTAGTATATGTAAAACACCTTAATAATTTAGGTTTTTCTCATTACTTGGACATTATCATCACAACGAGACATGGATGGAGATGTAGCTTTCCTAAAAAGTTGATTTGCATATGCTTTTATTATGATTATTTTTATTATTTGTTATTATGGGTGGCACAGGACAAGTAGGGGCTGCAATTACATTCAATTTACCGCACAATAAGCTCAAAATAAGACCATGCGATGTTGTTGCAGATTTTTTTCTTTGTTGCATGTTTTTTACTTTAACATTTTATATTTGTTTTCATATCCAATCTTGGACATGCTAGCTTGCTTTAAGGAGACAAAATGACAAATACACGAGCCTCTTATGCAAATGCCAACCAAGGGAGTGAGCCCAAAATTAATTTAACTCCCAAAATATTATTAATTAATCCATGAAAAATAAAAAACTACAAAGCAAAATCAAATTAATGGCAGTGCCAACCAAGGATTCCCCAAGTTGGTTTTAGTTTTACATGCAAATCAATTAGCACATTACGGATCAATTGAGGACACTTAATCTTATAATAACGGGACATAAACTATGATTAATATGCAGTCACAAGGGTAAGATAGATTAATTTAACATGATTATTAAATTTATCATAAAGTAATAGTAAGATCAATGCATGAGGCAGGCAGGCCGTACAGACAGAGAAAGCAAAAGCTTTATTAATGTATGGCAAAGTGGCTTGATTGTTTTTTCCTTGTCCTCGATATTCCCGATTGCTTAATGTGACTGCAAATTTGGCATTAATGTCAGATTAGAAATGTGTGTTTACAAAAAGCTGGGGAAATTAATTTGGTTATATTATGAGTAATGGAAATGAATGGGACGTGATTATGAAGTAACGTGAATTATTATATCAGGGTCTTGGCAGAAAAAAGGAAATTATATTACTGCATATGGAGGGCCATCTTTTTCCATGATTTGAAAACTATAATTTTTTTTAAATAATATTAGCAACATATTTTTTTTATATTGTTTTAATATTTTTTATTATTAATTTATGTCATATATTTAAAAGAATTATTAAGAAAAAATATTAATAATATTTATTTTTAAATCAATAATAAAATAAATATTAAAAAATATATTACTAATATTATTTTATTTTATTTTTTCTGAAGTATGACCCTATGCATTAAATAAGACGAAAAGTGTGAGAACATTCAAATTAACCCAATTAATTACCCAAAGAATTTGAGGTTTAAACAATTGCCAAGCTTATCAAGTTACTTGAAAAAGTGAGATGAGTTAGACAGAGAATGGAGTCTTAGCCAAGATGAGTAGATGAGAAGTAGCTGCTAGATTGATTCCACCTCCTCAACTCTTCATATTTCTCTTTCATTCTATCTCCATTATTGCTCATATATACCCGCAACCACATTGACCCTACTTTATTTTAACCACAAACGAAATGAATACGAAAAAGGAGGAAGAAAAAAAGAGAAAAGTAAGCAAAAGTTGGAGAAAAAAAAGAGGGGTCATAAAACAACTACATTTTGATTAATTGCTTTAGTGGAGGATGGATATTAGGGGTATCATGTGTTTGTGCTTGCCCCTCTTTTAAGGGCAAATCGTTTGCATCTTGACTTGTGGAAATAGTTTCTTTAATATATATTTTTCTCCATTCAACCTAAAGTTTTTGTTAATCTACATGTGATCTCCACCCCTTCTATCTCTCATATTATGAGAATCTCCTACTTTCTCTCTCTCTCTGGCTTTGTTTTCTTTCTTTGGGAATCTCATTCATCACCTCTTCAATACAAGCATATAAAACCAATCTTTGAACATGTCAAGCCTCAATCTCTCACTTTCTCTCTGTCAGTCAGTGTGTGTGAGAGAGAAGGAAAAAAACAAAGGTTGATAATTAATGAAGGAGGATCTTCTGTATTACAAAGTGGAACTGAAAGAACACTTTCTTTTTCTTTTTGTTTTAGGTTTTCAAAGTTTTATTTTTTAACTGTGCTAGGACAAACTTGAGGGGATGGTTTTTGCCGAAACGGGTCTGTGAGTTGAGCTATCATTATTTCTTGTATTGGAAACATACCTTACTTGTGCTCAGGATACTTGAAAAGAGGGAAGCTTTATATCTATTTTTGGCCAACAAAAAAATTTGACCGTTAGGTTGGAAGGAGTGAATTTCAGAGAAATTGCATGCACTCATCCGTGGGGTCTTTGTGGACCCCTCCTTTTAAATAAAGCTAGAGTACTTGATTCTTTTTCTATCTTTACTGATAGGCATATTTTATTTATATATTCAGCTCCAAGATCTTCCATTTTTATCTTTAGCACTTCCCTATTCAACAGCAGCATGTAACTTCACAATCAGAATTCAATTCCCATGAAATGAAAAACTACCAAAATTGAATGGGGATATGGCAATGAAACTAAGTGTGAGATTTTGGGAAATGTAGTTTAGATGTGGTCAATGGGAATAAATATATACTTGGAGAAATCCATTCCCTCAACTAAAGGGTACATTTCCCAATACATGGTCATTTTGGTATATAGTAATTGTTTATATAATCTTGAATTGTGAGTGTTAATTAGATAAAACCTTCGTCAGAGTGATGATTTTAAGATTTAAATTCATGATATTACATATAAAGTTCACTTAAAGTTCATTTTTACTGTTGCTACCAACCACTTTTAGGTACCAATACATGGTCTAATTCTTTTTTATATTTTGTCAGCTTCATAATTCCATGTGCATTAATGTGTTTTCTCCTTCCCACAATAGGACAGGTCATTTCACATTTAATTCTCACACATTGTATTCAAGAAAATATGCTTATTCTAGAGTAACCACATTTGCTGGCAAGGATGATGAGTCTGCTGTTGCTAGTTGGGAGGAGTGGTCCTTTGTCGATACCATTTCTTGACTCATTTTCCGCAGTGAAGTTCCCTACATTTATTGTCTAATATGCTTTAGAGGTTCCATTGGAAACACCAACCCTTCAATAACACTGATCATTGCAAGCCTCGTAGCATAACACAAAAGTGATCGAGACAGGTAAAGATGAACAATAGTGCATCCATGTGAGAAGAAATAAAAGTTTCAACCAACTTATTGGTGTTTAGTAGGGTAGGTAAGTTGATTAAAACTTGGATAAAAAGGAGTTCAATTTAAGTCATGACAAGTTCGACTGGCACTTGATAGAAGAACTATGATAATTGAAAGAGCCCTTACTTGATAAAGCAAAAGCCGAAAGCTAAAGCACTACCATGACACCCTGTATATCACATAAGCATACTAAGAAGCCAAATGTTAATCAAATCATTAACTATTTTGTGTAGACTAACAAATATTTTACATTACAAAGCAAAATGCATTGCACTTTTTATTGAAGAAGAATTAAGAAAGTCGAATATAAAAATGATAATTGTTCTGTTAGTCATTATCCCTATTTACACTGTTACCAGTAATTGAAGCATATATAAAACAATTTTACTGCTTTAAGTAATTGATTTTTAATTTTATTGCTAATTTTATTTTTATTTATCAATTTTAACCCTCAAACGACAGAAGTCATTGTTTACTCTTACACTTACGTACAATGCATGGTATATTTGTGTCTACTTGACTTCTTGATGCAAAATATGAGAGGATTTCATAATTCTCTTTCTAATTCAATGGGTTAAGTATGCTATATATGTCATTCTTGGACTCCAACTTTTCTGATTAAAACTCTGCTCCCATCAGCCCAAGCTCAAACAATGGTGCTTTAAATTTTATTTCAGCCCATTCAGCCTTGCGCAGCACTAACTTTGGTAATAAAACATGGATCCTATAATGTTAAGAATGGTCATGAGTCATGAGTCATGAGTCATAAGCCCACTTCTTCTTCTCACGAGATTCTACAAGCCCACTTAAGTACAATCGCATTCTGCCCATTCGAAACACAAACGAAAAATAGAGAACACAAAAACTAACTGCAGTGCTTTGGACCCATTTGATGGTAAAAGCTATCTGACACTGGTTTTCACTTAAAAAAAAAAATGACTGCTCGTTTCAAATGATAGCTTGCTGCTTGAAACCATGGCAATTCATTCAGATTTTGTCTATTCTGTTAAAATTCTTATGTTGCATTATGAGCATAGTCTTTTTCATTAGCTTATGTATAGTAAAATAGTCATATAAACTAAAAGTGAAGCAAATTAATAATGACAGAATGAAAAACAAATTATAAAAATAAAATAAAATCGACGCCGTAAGTTATCGGCGCGATAAACAGTTGCTCTTCCAATAATTCATTACTTTCTTTGTACTTCAAGTGATTTGTTGTGCGACGTTTACTGTGCTCAAAATTGGATATGGAGCATGGGCGAACACGAAAAGCCAACCAGTAACAGTCGATCAATTTTCATTGACCGATATATATATATTACATTTTTTCGGTTATAGTTGAAAAGAATATAAGTGGTGATTAAGGAAAAAATAAATAATGACTTTTGAATAAAAAGTTATGATAAATAATTTGAGTTTAAATTATCACCTAATAAACTTATTAAATTATTATTTTTCATCACTCATAGGTCACTAGATCATGAATTGATATACATGAAAGTTACTAAGTGGTGGTAAAAGAGAAAATAAAATGGTGATTCTTGTATAAGAAGTGATGATTAATTACTTGACTTTAAAACATCACATAATAAACTTAAATCACAATTTTTCACCACTCATAGGTCACCAGATCACAAGTTACCAAATCATAAATTAATACACATGAAAGTTATTAAGTAATGACCAAGAGAAAAATAAATGGTGATTTCTGTGTAAAAAGTAATAATTAATGGCTTGAACTTAAATTATAATATAATAAACTTAAATCACTATTTTTCACTACTCATAGGTCACTAAATCATAAATAAAATTAATTGAGGTGATAACCAAATAAGTAATGAACCAATTGAGGTGATAACCAAATAAGTAATGAACCAGAGAAAAAATAAATGGTGATTTTTCTGTGAAATATGGTAATTAGTGATTTGAACTTAGTTGATGTCTTTGAAGACTTACCTATTATATAAGTATCAGGTAATCATTTTGGACCATTGATCAATCTCAGATCAAAATCAATGACTCTAGATACTTAGAGTTTTTGGAGCATGGATGCTTCCAAAATATTTTATGAGTACATTAAACTTTATGTTTTCTTGTATAGCTTTAGGATGCGTTTAACATGCTCATAAACGAGTTTGGAGCATGGATGAGCATGGATGTTCATAATATTTTACTTGTAATAACCCATATTTTTTGTTGACTTTTTTATGTAATGTGTTAAAACACTTATTTAAATGGTGAATAAGGAGAAAGTAAATGGTGACTTATGCGAAAGTAATGTTAACGAATGACTTGAACTTAAATCATCGCATAATAAACTTAAATTATCATTTTGTATTAATCATGGGTCATCATATCATATGTCACCAGATCATGAATTAATACATGTGAAAGTTACTAAGTAGTGAATAAGGGAAAATTAAATAGTGACTTTTATCTAACTAGTGTTGATAAATGACTTGAATTTAAATTACCACATAATAAACTTAAATAATAATTTGATACTAATCATATGTCACCAGATCATGAATTAATACACGTGAAAGCTACAAAGTGAGAAAAAAAAAGAGAAAATAAATGGTGATTTTTGTGTAAGTAGTGTTAATGAATGACTCGAACTTAAATCACTATATAATAAACTTAAATTACCATTTTACACCACATACATGTCACTAGATCTTAAATAAAATTAATTCACATGACAACCAAATAAGTGGTGAGCAAGAGAAACAAATAAATGGTGATTTCTGTATAAGTTGTAGTGATTAATGACTTGAACTTAGTTGATACATTTGAAAACTTACCTATTATACAGGTACCAGATAATAATTTTAGGCCATTGATCAATTTCATATGAAAATCATAGGTTGTGGCTACTTGGAATATATATAGATGATCTCAACTTATTTATGAGCAATTTAACCATAGCTTTATTGTGTTAGTGTTGGTAACATTACTCAAATTCAAGGGTTGATCCTGCAATTGGAGTGTGTGTCGTGGATTTAATGGTTAGGGATGGAAATAAGTCAGGTAACCTATTGGGGGTCTATGGCCTGACTTGTTTATGACTTGGCCTAGTTTAACCCATTTAATAAAAAAGTCAAGTCAAAGTTTTTTAAAAAGCTTATTTAGTTAAGCGGATCAGACTTCAGGTTTTTGAAAAAATCTTTTAAGCTTAATGTGCTGATCTATTTAATTATATATATTATAATATTTTAATATTTATATAATATAATTAATTTTATAAAATAATATAATATTTTTTAAAAGTATAGGCTCGTTAGCTTATTCCGTTAACTTATTTAAAGATAAGTTTATTAATCTATTTAAAGGCCTTTTAAAGACTTTATTGTAAAGTAAGCCTTTAAATAGGTTTTCAGGTTAGGTTAGACTTCTAAGAAGGTCAAGTTAGATCTAAAAAAATCATCTATATCAAGTAAATAAGTTAGTCTCAGACTTTACATTTAATAAACAGGTCAAGTCCGTTTAAGATAAAGTCTGAACTAACTTGACCTATTTCAATCCTAATTGATAGTTTATTTTGGACTTAACCAAGTAGACTAATTAAACTACACATGATTGACACAAACATCATATAACTCAAATATTAAAAGAAAAATGCATTCAAAGATTCCATGAAAGATTGTGGCATGCTTTCATGAAACTATTGTTTGAAAAAAAATCCAATGAAATTGTACACGACTTCTTCTAAAATAGGTGAAGAACTTTGATTGGTTCTCAATTTTAAACTACATATATATTATTCTCTTATGGTAGAGGACGAATTAAATTTGAACAAAATAGATAGTTGTTTCCCAAAAAAAAAAGTCTATTAACTCAATATATATATATATTGTCTATCCCATATTACACCAAAAACTTCAGCTTATTTAAACGTGTGTTAGTCTGAGTGAAAGGAGTTTGAGTCCTTTAAGCATGCGATTTTGGGTTCAATCCTATGATTCATGTATATGGAAATAATACCATTAGAAAAGATTTTCACTTAAGCGTCTGACCATATTCTGAGAGATTAGTCTTTCATCTATCAAGTAGGAGGATACTTTAAAAAAAATCAACTTATTTCCTTTAAGACTTTAACAAATTTCATCTCAATCACAACAAACTCTAGCTTATTTTTCTTAAATCTCATCTCATTCATTACTTTTTATTGAAATGATATATATATATATATATATATATATATATATATATATATATATATATATTTATAAAAAAATATATAAAATTAAGACTTTATGTCAAAAAAATATATAAAATTAAGATCAAGAAACAAACTTTTGACATGTGTCCATTGAAAAGAATAAACATGTGACAAGTGTCTCTTAAAAATTTGACAAATGTTCTTATATTAGACATTAGATAAGTATTGTAATGGTCTCTAAGGACATCCAACAATTATAAGAACTTTAAGAAGGATAATAATTGTAGTGTGTGTTACTAATTATATGAATTTTAATTTCTAACTACTCCTAATAATAACCTTTAATGGATGAGTATATGATTGGACTCTAATGCTATTTTTATGAGCAATTTAACCATAGTTTTATTGTGTTAGTGTTGGTAACATTACTCAAATTCAAGGGTTGATCCTAGCTTGTAAATGTAAGAAATAGACTTTTGACAATTGTTCATTAGAAAGAATGAAAATGTGATGAGTGTCTCCTAGAAAATTTGACAAATGTTACTTATGGAGGATAAGTATGTTAGCCCAAAGTATTCCTTTGGATCAACTTTGTATTCATAAGAAACATAAAATTTAATATTCCATGATAATCTGACTTGCTTTTGTCACTAAAGTCATAATATTTAGGGATTATGAAATATTAGTGCTGACAAAAGAAGATGAGATACTTATAGTTGGAGATGAGATATTCAAGGATGAGCTGTTGTCAATCTGACATACAAATCTCAAAGGATTAAAGATACATTGTGTGTTATTGAAGATCTTCTCAATTATAGCGAGATTGTTTGAAAAAATCTTAAACTACTTCTATATATATTATTCTCTTATGAGGAACAAAATAGATAGTTGTTTCCCAAAAAAAAAAATCTATTAACTCAATATATATATATATATATATATATATATATATGAGATGAGATATTCAAGGATGACTTGCTGGCAATTTGACTTACAAGTCTCAGAGAATTAAAGATAAATTGTTTGCTGGTCTTTTTGGGCTTCCAAGAAAATCAAGAAAGAAATTGTGGATATGTGGTTCTGACATAAGCTCCTAAATAAGACGCTTGATGAAGACCACATGAGATACCTCATATGCGTTAGAAACTTAATTGTTGCATCAAAATATGATTAAGAAAATTTCAAAGAATATTGGAACCTTTGTAGATGTACAAAGAAGCCTGCAACATTCAAAAAGAGATACAGAAGTAAAAGAAACTAGCTGGACCAATCAAAATGCTAGCCTTTGATAAATATCTCATAATATGACAAAATTGTTTTCTCAAAATTGTGATGGTGACATAAGCTCCTAAATAAGACGCTTGATGAAGACCATATGAGATACCTCATATGCGTTAGAAACTTCATTGTTGCATCAAAATATGATCAAGAAAATTTCAAAGAATATTGGAACCTTTGTAGATGTACAAAGGAATCAAAATGCTAGCCTTCGGTAAATATCTCATAATATGACAAAATTGCTTTCTTAAAATTGTGATGGTGCTAGCTGGATGGACCTACAAGGTCATTATTCTTTCTTTATATGGGCATCCTTTTTGTGAAGCAAAACACTAGAAACCAGAGAAGAAAACTTGTTACGTATTGAGCTTTCTGCATAGACTCCTTTTTGCGAGTGTTTAATCTTTTCATTCACTTCTTGTAAAGCCTTTTGAGGGCTCTTATTCTAGCTTGTGAGTTAGGGAGTGTGCTTTGTGAGTATTGTTGAGACTCAAGTTGAGAGCTTTGGTGTATCTATTATGGAGAGGCTAAGAGATTAAAAGATTAATTGGAGAGGCTAGGAGATTAAAATCTCAAATTAGGTGGGGGTTAGACATGCATAGACTCCATATTAGAGATCGAACTAGTATAAATCCTTTAAGCAGAATTTTGTTAATTAATCTCCCTTCCTCTCTTTATCTTTTGTTTGTCTAATTGATCTGTTATGTTGTGTGTTAAAATTTTGTGTTTCTGTCAAGTATCTCATTTTGCTTGATAAGTTGTCTCATCTCTATGTGTCATTTTTAAGTGTTTTGTTTTTAGATCAAGTATCTTATCTTTCAATATAAGATATCTTATCTCTATTAGAATTACATTCTAATTTTGTGTTGTAGAATTTTTTTTTGTAGAACCCTTTATTCAACCTGCCTTCTCAAGGGCTCTTTTACCAACAAAGTATTGTATTGGTATCTAAGAAGGACATCCAATAATAATGAGACCATTAAGAAGGATAATGATGGTGTTTTTATTAATGGAATGAATTTTAATTTCTAACTACTCCTAATAATAACCTTTAATGAATGAGTATATGAATGATCTCTAATACTATTCTTAGTAGGTCGTGATTTCATTGAAATGTGAAAAGTGATTTACAGAATGTGCATGAAAGTATGCAAAAGCAATGCCACATAGGATGACAAATCTAACTACCCTATAACCACTGCATAACCATACCTCTAACAAACTATGAGCTAAGTTTACATACAATGTAGGGCATGAATACCACCATGCACACTCACTCACGTAACAACAAAAGTAGAAGTATTCTTCTTCTCTAGTTGCCCCCTGCAAGCTGGGCATATACATCTAAAAGTCCTAGCTTGTTCACAAATGATTGAAAGGGAGAAGGATGAAAGGCTTTGGTGAAAGCATCGGCTAGTTGACATTCTAAATACACAGGAAAGAAATGCAGTAGTCCTTCATGTATTTTGTCACAAATCAAGCTGCGATCTATCTCTATATGCTTAGTACACTCATGGAAAGTAGGATTATGCGCAATGTACATAGTCGATTAGTTGTCCAAAACACAGAAGCTGGCTGAGTAACCAAAATAAGGTGGAGATCATGTAGTAAATAATTAAGTCACTGAATCTCGCATGTAACAGAAGCAAGAGCACGGTATTCTGCCTCTGAGGAAGACTTGGAAACCGTGGGCTGCTTCTTAATACGCTAAGAAACCAAAGCATATCCAAGGAAGACACAAAATCCAGTTAAGGAACAACATATTTCTGGACATCTAAACCAATTTGAATATGAGAAGCCCTGAAGACACAAGCTGTTAGTAGCTGGGAAGAATAAACCCATAGCTAGAGACTCCTCCAGGTACCTCAAAACTCTCAAACCAGCCTAATAATGAGTGTCCATTGGTTGGGAAGCAAAATGTGAGAGATTCTAGATTGAGTAGTATATATCTCTGGATATGTATTTGCAAGGTAGAGTAAGCTGCCCACTAAATATGGTAGGACGCATGATCAATATATGGTGATGCTTGTGTTCTTTGTAACTTAGTTGCTAGATCAGAAGGTGTAGAGGCTGGTTTGGCTCTAAGCAATCCACTGTCTGCTAGTAATCCAAAGTGTATTCCTTTGGTCGAGCTCCAAACCTGACTTGGAGCTAGAGATCTCAAGGCCAAGAAAATAGTTCAGCTGTCCAAGATTCTTAATACAAAAAGTAGCATCCAGGTAGTGTTTCACGTGAGGTATAATCTCAGCCATAGAATATCTAGCCATCACAATATCATCAACGTAACTTGCAAGGTTGTGAAATAGTGATCAATGAATGCTTAACAAAGAGGAACAATCAACCTTTGACTGTGTATAACTACGAGAAATCAAGGCACTAAACAATTTGGAATGTCATTGCATTCTGGCTTGTTCAAGCCCAATAATAAACTTTTGTAATTTGCACACTTAATGTGGCTGGTGGGTGTAGCACCAATAGGAAACTCCACATAGACTTCTTCAAGTAAATCACCAAGTAAGAATGCATTATTGATATCCAACTGGTCGAGAAACCAATCCTTAGCAGAAGCAAAGGAGACGAGAACTTGAATTATAGTAAGCTTTACTATAGGGGAGAAGGAGTCAAGGTAATCTACACATTCAATTTGAGTAACCTCTTTGTCACAAGTAAAGCTTTATAACGCTCTATGGAGCTATTTGCCTTATACTTCACATTGTACACCCACTTACACTTAATGGGTTGTTTCTTTTCTAGATGATTAACAATGGAACGAGTTTTATTTTCTTCTAGAGCAAAAACCTCAATGACCATGGCCTTTCTCCAACATTCCATATGGGCTGCTTATGCATATGATGTGGGTTTCGATTGGGAAGAAATAAGATGACAAAAATGTGCATGTGACTGTGAACAATTATCATAGGAAACGACAAGAGAAGAAACATGTTCTGCACCTATAAATACTCTTGTACTTGTGTTACTCAAACCAATCTAAGAAATTAATCCAATTGAAGTGAGTTTCATTAGAAGTCTTCTTCCTCCTCTACCAATCTCCTTTATATCCTTCAAAGTGGTATCAAAGACATAATTTTTTAAGATGTCTAGTTCTATTGTTTCTATCCCAAACTCACAAAAGAGAATTTTGATAATTGGTGTCTTCGTATGAGAACAATTCTTAGCTCACAAGAGACATAAGAAATGGTTGAGAATATGCATATTGAACTAGAGAATAAAGGAGCTTTGAGTCATGCTCAAAGGAACAATTTGCAAATAAATCACAAATTGGATCAAGTTGCTCTTAGTATTATTCATGCGACTTTGGATAATGCGATGTTCAAGAAGGTTGCTTGTGCAACAAAGGCCAAGGAAGTTTGGGAGATTCTCCAAGCAAAGTTATCTTTAAGAGACAGAGAGCAACAACATGCAAGTTACAAGGTCAAGAAAGAGGAAGAAGGTATGATACATCTAAGATTAAATACTATAATTATTTTAAATATGTCCACTATACTAGTGAATGTCGGAATTCTCCCACCAATGAAGAAGAAGCCATCTTGTTGAAAAGAAAGAAGATGAAGAGTAATCTCTGTTATTGTCTAGCAAAGGAGATGAAGACAAAATTTTGTGTTATGTTGACACTGGTGAAAGCAATCATATAAGTGGCAACAAGGACTTATTTATTAATCATGATGAGAGTCATATAGGCCAAATTGTCTTTAGAGATAATAGAAAGGTGAAAATTGAAGGAAAATGTGGTGTCCTAATTCTTACACAAGAAAAAAGTGGGGAACATGATGGAGAATATAAATTTGTCAAAACTATATGTAGAAATTTGAATGCTAAATTACTCTTCAACCAAGGAAATTTGAAAAGAATTTTATAAAGGTGGAAGAGGATTGATATGATGGTTCTAAGGGTGAGACCCATGAAAGTGTTGTTTCTCCAATGCAAATGAGTTATTGTCTTCAAAGACCAATTATGTCCTTTCCTCCATCACCAAATCAATCCCTTAATGGTAGTTCATCTAAACATTTTAGAGGTACAAGAAGTCTTAAGGAGATTTTATGAAGTAGAAATATTTAATCATACAACTTTATTTTATCTCTTTGCCAAACACCAAGCTACAAAATTTTGAAGAAGTATTTTTTTCTAAAGTTCAATTAGAGTTACCAAAAAGGATCAAGTTTAAGAAGGGTGTTGGAAATTTAAACTTGATTTAATTACCCACTATGCATGTATCTAGATGTTTATGCACTTGTAATTTCTAGGACTCAAAATTTCAATAAGTTGAAGTTTCAAAGTATGCATGATGCATATGCTTAATAGGTGCATTAAATAAATTTATTGTATTATATGAATCTAAAAATATATATATATTCTACAACTATAAATACTATTATATTTATACTACTCAAATCAAATCAAAAAATTTAATTAAAATAAATTTCATTAGAAGTCTTGTTCCTCTTCTATTAACTTCTTTTTATATTCTTCAATATTGTTGCCAATAGCTATGGTGAGACCACCATGACATTATTAGAGATACCTTGGGGGATGCCTAGGTCGAGTGGATTGTCTAATGGTTATAGCCATGACATTATGGTCAGAAGGTAGTTGACTTGGTGGACGTGATGTAGGTACTGAGTGGTTACATGCATGGTCAAGAGAAGGTATAGCACATGGATTGGCAGGTGTAGGCTGTATAAAAGTGTCTAAGGGATGGTTAGATGATACACGATTATCTAAAAGGAAGGGTAAGTAGGGGTGTTTAGTGGGTCAAGTTAATCCACAAATTTGTAGGTTTTGACTCAACTTAATTTATAAAATGTCGGTTAGGTTGAGTTTGTAGGTTGAATTGGGTTAAAAAATGCTTTAACCTGCATTGTATGAGTCGGGTAGTTGATTAGAACACGTTTAACTAACACAAACTCGACCCACCCACACTTTTTTTTAATAAAAAGTCATTTAGATGATAAAGAATATATGTAAAAAATAGAGAGTGAAGTCAATGATTATGTCAATACATATGACATGTGTGATGACACTGACTTTAATTGGTTAGACTAATTTATTGTTTGAGTTATGACTAACTTTGTTTCATTTATTCTAAACTTAGTAAGACTTGGTAGTTGTTAATTTGTTATGCACTTATTCACTTATGATGTTTAATTTATTTAAGATTGAGACCTATTATATTTGAGTAAGATCAATTGAGACTTATGGAGTTAATTTGTTAAATTGAGACTTATTATGTTTGAGATTGAGATTTATGGTGTTAATTTGTTAGATTAAGACTTATTATATTTGAAATTAAGATTTATGGTGTTAATTTGTTAAATTGTGTATTTTGACTTTTTTTAGCAATTTTCTCTTTTAAAAAAAAAACATATCGTACTCACGGGTTAAACTCAATCCAACTTACTCTTGAGCGAGTTGGGTTGAGCGAAAAAATATCAACCCAACTCAACTCACTACTCTGTTGAGCAAGTCAAATTTATAAATGCTGTTGAATCCACCCAACTCACCTAACAAACACCCTTAAGTGATAGCATAGGTAAAAGGGTGCACGGACCATGCGATGAAATGTCACTTGGAGAAGCAAAGGGAAATTGATTTTCATAAAAAAAAGGACATTTCTTGACAAAACACATGCTTAGTGTGCACATCAAATAATACATAATCCTTTGTGCCTTCTTGAAAATTGATGAACACACGTACGTGCTCTAGAAGATTATTTTGACCGATTGGCATAGAAGGTACTAGCATTAGACAAACAACCGAACACCCTGAAAATTTTAAATCAGGTAAACAATTAAAGTTTAGTTCATGTGGTGTCTTATTCCTAAGAATTGGAGTGGGTATTCTATTAATAAGATGTACTGAATGAATTACCTCGCAAGACAAAAAATTCGTAGGTAATTTTGCTTCAAAAATCAAGGCTCTTGTAGTATTCAAAATATATTAATGCTTGTGTTTAACTAGCCGTTTTTGTTAAGGTATTTCAACACAAGTAAATTGATGGACAATACATATTTGTATGTAAAATTCATGCATTCAAAGCATTGTCATTCCCAAAAGTTTTAACGTTGGTATCAAATTAATTTTTCATTTGATTTATGAATATTTTAAAATGATGTCTTGTTTCATCTTTAGTTTTCATGAGTGACACCGTTGTGAAATGTGAGTAATTATCAATGATTGTTTAAAAATACAAAACTGTTTATAATACTCTTGAAAACTATTTGAGCATGGATGTTCCAAGTTAAAAACCTACTATTACAGGTTGATTCCAATTTCTTTAATTTTTTTATTTATTTTCTATTACTTGTTTTATAAAAATATGGTTCCAATTTTTTTCCTTTTTTTTTTTATTTCCTGCCTTCTGTTGCCTAATCATTCTGCACTTTCTCTTTTCTAACCGCCACCACCCTCTATTCCAACAGCACCACCATATTCATCACTTTCACCACATTCACCTTCCCATGTTTCACACCCTTTGGTGGCACAACCACCATCTGGGTCGCCACTTGAGTCGCCACCTTAGTCGCCAACCACCGACTGTGGCATCACCCTCCAACAACCCTTCATCGCCTTTTATTTCACCATCTTCAGTGGATAATCCTCCATCCATATCACCATCTTCGGAGAGCATCCTTCCAACGGGGTTACCAAAACTGCCAATGGACCTTTGTCTATAGAGTTTTCCTTTAAATTCCTTTCAATTTTCTATAATCCTTTTTCCTTTTATTAAAACCATTAAATAATAACACGAAGCAAATAGAAAACTAAAAACTAGTGACTGAAGTAGTGCTCTGTGTTCGTCGTGTCAACTACAACTTTCATAAGGATTCGTAAATGGAGAAACATACAAATTAGGGACCAACTTCATAAAAATCAATTGTACTAAATTTTACCTATTATTCAGGTTACTGGATATAAACTTGAGTCGTTGATTAATTTTAACACAAAATAAACAGTGATGCATTTTGTAATATCCATACTCCTAGATCTTTTAGAAGCATTAAAAACGTTTCCAAAAAATACATATATCTTTGAATAGAGGGAATGCTAATTGCATAGATATAAAATCTAGTTCAGACATTAACTCGATTAAGAGGCTGAGTCATTGGATATTTGGATCATTAATCCAACTACCGGCTCAGCTGTTGGACCAAAAAATTTGTTCACTCAAAATAAGCTCTCCTATGTAGTCATCTATTGGGCAACATTTTCAATACTCCACAAAAAAAGTGGAGTATCGATACTCAACACCTCACACACCATTGATCCTGCCTTGAAAGTGATCAATGGCTACTGTGTTCTACCAGTAACCGTGATAAAAGGTTACATTTGGTAGACGTTGGAATTTTACATGTTAGTCCCTAATATCTTAAAATAGTAGTTTATGAATTGCAAATAGAACCCTAATATATTACTTCCTTTATTTACAGGTCATTAACAGAAATGTTTTAACACATTTGTTCCCTCATTTCTTCGTTGTTCCAGGCAGCAAGTGCTACCCACTAGGAACTTCTTCTAAACGATTCCAGCTACTTCTAATTGCGAGTCACATAGTTCTCTTTGATGTGTTATGATTTGTTGAATATTGGTGTTTTATTTAAGTAAATAAGTTTTATCTAATAGAGCTTTGATTTTTTTTTAATTATGGATGCTTCTAAATGATTCTTTTAACGATTATTTAAGTAAAATAGTATTTATCTAAATGATTCTAGTTGTGAATAATTGCGAGTGACATACGGTTTAAAATTTGTTTTATTTCGACCCATAATTAGCAGAAACAGGGTGTAGGTGTTCCAAATCGAAAAAAATGGCGAAACTGTTTTCAGCTGTTGGGATGTATGTGGCTTCTTGCATCGCTGTTGGCTAGGACGGAGAGAACGAGTCGTAGAAGAGGGAAAAAGAAAAACATTAAACCGCACCGTTCATTGGAGATCTCTGACCACCGTAAACTCGATATCTGTAGATCTTTCCAAATAAACACTATATCTGTCCATACCTTCCTTCAACGCAGGAACGAAGTTGCCTTCCATATGGGAACGATCTTTCATCAGAGACTGAGACTATCGTTCTCTCTATCCAACTAGAAATGGAGAATAATTCTTAGATTTGAAAACTTATTATTAATTAATAAAATAAAGAACTTAAGCTACAGGGACTGGAATGCAAAAATAGCATTCTTAAGAGTTTAAAAATTAAATGGTACAGAAAACTTTACATCGTTAGAATAACCTGTAATAATCAATTTTTTTAGTGTAGTATCGATACTCTACAGTGTTGTTGGAGTATGTTAAACTCCTCCCATCTTTTGTTTGTTTGGTGACAAATTCGAAAGGTAATATAATCATTATAAATTTATTTGAGTTTTTAACTCTTGGACAATAACCAAGAGGAAGAGATATTTTATTGTAAAGAAAATATGATGTAGAAGATTTGCTTATTGAAGCTACATGAAAGTTAATGCACAGCCCCATATATTTCTTTGTTTGGTGTGACGCAGACCACAGCAGGAGGAGGCATGGACGACCTATGCAATACAGATGAATGAAGCTGATCTTTTATCCAATGCAGGTCGAAGAAACTTGAAAAATGAGCAAAGCAAACTGGAAATCTGATGCAAGGCAACCCATGTACAATTTTCGAACGAAGCTCCATCCTGTAATTCTACACTGTTTTATAATAATACCTCTGAGTCCTACCTTTGGCACCTTAGGTTAGGTCACATTTCTCATACTAGATTACAACAAGTGTCTTCCCAATTTCCTTTTGTACCTTATACAAATATTCAACCATGTGACATTTGTCACTTTGCAAGGCAAAGAAAACTCCTTTTTTCTTTCCAGTGAGTCCAAAACTATAAAAGCATTTGAATTGATTCGAGTTGACATTTGGGGGCCAATTAGCCATAGTTGTATGTATGAATCAAATTGGACCGTCCGATCCAGTCAGAAAACCTTTGAACTGGCCATTTGGCCGGTCCGGTTCGAGAGTGAAATGAGTTTTCTTGTTGACAGGTCAAATCAGGTTAAACTCGTTAAAAACGTGATGACCGGGACAGTTTCTTCGACCCGGATGACTCACTGAAACTGACAAAGCAAGTTCAAATCCATGGAATCACATACCAGCTTTGTTCATCCATGACAAGTTGAAGATACAACTCAGAAAAAATAAAATAAAATAAAATGCTAGTCTGAAATAGACATCTCCTACATTTGTTAAATTGTTAATGTTCATTTTTCAGAACTGAATTCACCAAGGTAAAAAATTGCAACAAGTTCACAGAATACACATTTTTATGTTTTCATAAAGTGTCAAATTTAAATATAAACAAGTACTGTTATGGTTAATATGAAAATAACCAATTTAAGAACTGACACAGAGACACACAGATGAAAAATGGAGGAATAAGTTAGTTCATAGTACCTGAATGCTGCAATCACGCTCCCCAAAGTGAACTACATTACCATATTTATCTGCAAGAACCTGCAAAGCCATGAAGCAGAGGATACATGAATTAGACAATAACACAATGAGGCAAACTGGAAAGTAGATTCTGAAATTGGAAATTCAGAAAATTAAAACACACAATATTATAAATTTAAGCAAGCAAGCAAACATTTAACAATGATAAAAGTACTAAACTGCAAGTGCTTCAATAAGAGTTGGAATTTAATAAATTAATTTCTTAATCTGTATTCTAAACACACAGGTGTTGGACTCAAACCAAGGCACTCAAACCAACTTGGAGTATATTGAATAAATTATAAGACTGTCCAATTTGCCAAACCCCTATGCAGAGTTTTTCTTCAACATACTATAACCAGTATATAGCCAGAAAAGGAAGCTGCGAGGTGCTTCTACGTGGTTGAAAAATAACCAAATGTGAAGCATGAAATTGGCATGATACAGATTTTATTTCTCAAGTGAATTAAACTACATGGTATGGAACTTTTTGGAGTTTGGAGTTAAATTTTTTTCATTATTGATCTAATTTAGTTAACCAAATGGAATAATGTTATTGATTAGCACTGCTAACTTGCTGTTTTGGAGCCTTTTGCAAGGATCAGGATATTTGTATTTGACGTAGGAGATCGAGTATTGCAACGTGCCTTGGGTTTTGAATGTACTTTTCCAAATAAACTCCATCATTGCCAAATGCAGCAGCTGCCTCACTCTTAGCTTGCTGCAAATAAATGAAATAGAAAAAAAAATTCACCAAAAATGCACATTACAGTATTGTAAGTTGTAACAGCTAATAAAGTAAAGCCTGTTAAATTAAGGAGCAGTATAGACAACATAATAAGAACTTCCACTCTAGAGGAAACCTGAGTGTTCAGGTGCTGCAACAATGTATATGGTCCATAAAAACAGTTTCACGTGTGTGCTTAGACACATCCTTGAATAACAATTATCCTATACTTTTTCACTAATTTTGTTTATCATCCAATTTCTTTAGGAACGAATCACAAAGGACTTATATTCACTAAGCCATAGTGATTCAGATTTTAGATTTTTAGATATATGTCAACTAAACTACACAAGGATTTCACAAACACATGGTAAATAGATTGCAAATGCACAGATCAGGTTATCAGACAAATATGATCACAATTTGAAGGGGCAAGCCAAGGCTCCCTAATAGCTTAAAAACTAATTAGTTCTACAAAATAAATTATTAGTACAAAGATAGGGAACGACCCCAAATGAAACAATTGAATTTGGAAGGAATCCCCTAATTAATCAGTTTCATTCACAGCAAAATGTAAAACGACAACTTCATCATCTAGTATCATCATTTACAGCAATGTACAAAACCTCATCCCTTTGAATCAGGAGAGACTAAGCGGGCATTCTTCCACAAAACACAAATACTAAAAGCATTTGTCTTCAAATTACAAGTTTAGGGTCTGTACAATATCAGTGCCAAAAATGCAATGGAGTACCAGAAATCAGTACTAGAAACTAGATACCAGACCCATATACAATATCATAAAGGAAAATGTTTTTTGTGCAACTCAAATACAATAAATGTATGTCTATCATATATTCATGTAAGATAGATATCAAATCAAACTGTATGTGATTGTAATATTCTCGCGAGGTATAGAACAACTTTGTAAGTGAATTGAAAAAAAATTAAAATATAAAAATTAAACGAATAATACCATTGTATCAGAAATGCAATGCAATGTAGTACCAAGACCAGTACCAGAAATCATAAATAAATGCAAGAACTCATATACAGTACAAAAATCAGTGGAGGACAATCTGCACATTTTAGTGACAATCTGCACACACGTATCAGGTTGAAGCTGATTTCAAATATACTTGTCTAAAATGAAATGAACCTAGATAATAATTTTTTATATATATATGATGCTGGGTGTTTTATTTTTTGACTTCTTCTGAAAAATTCTCATTATTTATTTTATTTTATTTTATTCTGGGGGGGATTGAGATCAGTTTGAACATCCTGTGACAGAAATTATTTCGTCTATTGATTTAGTAGAAGAGCAAATTCGTGTAGCTATGGAGGAAAAGCTTCGATACTAGCAAGTACCAAAGGAGATATTTTACTTGTGATTCGTTTTTATTTTTTAAATAATTTAGTTTTTTATTTAATTTATTAAAAGTAAAATATAATTAAAAAATGAGATTTTAATAAATAAAAAAATTAAGAATTCAAATTTAATGAACTTAGACGAGTAAGATGATGTCACGTGACATCTCTATTAATGATTTAATAAATGATTAATGAAATGATTTATTAAGTCATTAGTTAAAGTTTAAGGATTAATAAAGATTTTTAAATTTATAGTAGTGATTTGTAAAAATATAAAATTCAATATAACTCTATATTTTTTTCTAAAATAATTACTCAGGGAAATTATATAAAAAACATGTAGAAGTATATTTTTATATAAAAATAATCATTTCACCAATTTTTTATATTATTTTTGACATCGATTAATAAAATATAAATTTATGATTAATTATATATATTAGTTAGTTAATGAAAATTATATTAATTAATTAGTTAATAAAATACTTATTAACTAATTTATGTATATAATTAATTATAAATTTATATTTTATTAATCAATATAAAAAATTATATAAAAAATAATATGAAAAAATTGAGATTTATTTTTATGAGTGAGTTAAAAAGCAGCTAGCTTCTGCTATTTATAAAGTTCCATAAACATAGTCCTTGTTGCTCGATGAGATTGGACCAACGTTCAATTACTGGCTTTCTCAACGTACGCCAGCAGAAACGGTTGGTAAAAGTAGCTGATGATAAAACCCCAACGTGCTCACAAAGATAGAAAAAGTAAAAGTGACGTTGATAAGTTCTGTTATTCGATGAATTAAAATATATTTAATTTTATTTAATTTATTAATAAAATTATTTTGTACATTTTTAAAATATTATAATTACATATAATATAATATAATTTTTTATATTAATATATAATATAAATATGATGTACATATTTTGATATATATAAAATATTTTAAAAAATAAAAAAAATAATTATATATTTTTAAAATATATATATATTGTTAATATTTTTTTTAAAATGTCAGATTTAATAAAAAAATAAATATAATAAATGATATTAAAAAATATATAAAAAATATATTATTAACAATAAGAAAATCAAAACTTAAAAAATATATATATTTAAAGCAATTTGCAGGCAACAAATTGAAAGGGAGGTCAAGTCACGAAGTTGGATGGAGAGAGAAAAGATGAGGTGAAAGATTAATTTTGACTTTGAAAAAATCAAATAAAAAAAATTATAACATAATTTTGGTACACCAATTTTACTCCGATAATAACGTATAAATAATTGACAATAAGCCCGTATTGTGTAGTAATCAACGATGTCGATCAAGGGGTTGCTATGGTATTAAAACTTGTGCTTGTATGAATAAATAAAATAATAAAATAATAACATGTATTAAGTAAAATTAAGGTAAATTTTAAATAGATTAGTTGCAAATAAATACTTATTAAAAATTAAATTATAATAGTCTCTTTTAATTTTGATTTTTACATCAAATAAATTAAAATTAAAGAGGATTTTTTTAAAAAAAACCGAAGCTCTTTCATGGAGTTTCCGAAGGCTAGAAATAATGGAGAAAGGGAAAGATCGTGTTTGTCATCATAACAATTTCTGATAAGTGCCAAAATACTGTTGGAATCACTTTTCATTGATCACAAGGCAACAGCCAATATTTCAAGGTATAGATAGAGCATAATAAATTCTCCAAATTTCTGCTATGGACCTATGTTTATCGAGGTGGTCCCAAGATTAAAACGGAAGGCTCCAATGACACGTGACACATTCAGAGTTAAGAGATTGAAAGATTATTAATATTATATTCTCTATTATATTTTTTAATACATTTTTTATTGTGTTACATTATATATTAAAGTATAAATTTAAATTTAATTATATATTAATTAAAATTTAATATATACTTTAATATGTAACATAATTTATTAAAAAATATATTAAAAAATATATATAATAAAGAATAATGTTCTTAACATATCTCTTTAAAAATTTTAATAAACTCATTACAGTAGTTGTATTAATGATAAAATAATCTTTATTCATAACCAAAAAGAGTCACGTTGATCACATATATTTATATTCATATTATTTTATATTTATATAATTTTTATTATTTAATTATATTTAATCTCATCTTATTTTTTACATAACTCTTCTTTGATTCTATCACATAAAATGTGTCTTATTATAAATATATAACAAGTATTTTCCAACCAAAAATAATACATCAAATTTCTATTATCGATTTGAGCAAGATCAAATGGGAAGAACAAAAATTTTCTGAATATTTTTTTCAAATAAAGGTTCATCTCTTATAAATTTTATTTTTAAAAGAATTATTTTATAAAATTAATTATTAAAAAATATTTTACATGTAAACACCACTATTACCACATAATAATTATTTAATTAATTCACATAATACGAATTTTAGAACCCAAACTTATCATCGTGTTAAATACAAATTTCCCTGTCAACTATGGTTTTCGAAAGACTTAATCAAGATGATGATAACTCAATCTAGAAAGGCCAAATGTTTAGAAACATACGTGTGGAAATTGAAATTTTGGAAGGATAAGGAATGAATGAATGACTTGTGTCACGTGGCATGCTGCAAGCACCATAAATTATTGTAAAGACTAAGTAATACACTCGTTTAACAAAAAATTGACACATAAGAACCGAACAATTATATAATTATTAGATTAAAAATAAAATATTATTAAATTAAATTTAAATGATTATTAAATTATGCTCTAAGAGTGAATAAGAATTTTCCCACGTGGCTGCGCAGAAAGTTCAAATTATAACACCGTCTTTCCTTTCTCACCTGCAACGCCTTTGTCCCACACGTCATTCGAATCTTCTATTGCATTTAGGAAATTGTTTTGGATTTGGTTTTGAGTTACCGATTTATGAGTAATTTGATCCAATATAATTAAAATTTAAATATTTATTAATATTATTAAATAAATAAATTTATTTATTTATAATAAATAAATATTTCATAGGATCTTTCATAAATAAAAAAATTAATTATATTCATAAAAATTAGATAAATCGGTTATAAGAGATAATAATCTCATTGAATTATTATTTTAATTAATAATATTTAATGTATATTTAATTACAGTTCTTATCAATCAAGATGTTCTTATAAATACCACATAAGGTCACAAACGTATATAATCTAATTCTAAACACTACTCATCTTGTGCATGATCTAACTTGAGTGTCAGAGTTTATTTTACAAGTACTTCCCCCATCATACCATCGTCGCAACTACCATGCATCGGAGGAAACCACCTTTGTCAACCTTAATCAGATGATTCTCTTAACCCCGTTCAGAACATTGCCACCATCTATGGGAACGATAAACTTTGATCCCAATTATTCACCATCATGGTCACTACAAGGTGAAATCATATCTCAGTCACCCAGAATCAACCTTCTTATGGTCATCGCCGTCTAGCATCTGCCCTACTTCAGGAGCCAGTCGCAACCTAATCGGAACTCAAGCCGGAAGAGGTAGAGACATCCCATACTGGAGAAAATCCCTCTCCTCCACCGCGGTGAGTTTAGACAGCGACTCGGTTTGTAAGGAGCACCTTTTGGAGATACCTAATAGCAGGTATTGATGCTGCAATACTTAGGAGCACAAGTGGATAATGATGAAGCTCGGTCCCACCAGGACGAATTTAGTCTCCCGGAGCTATCTAGAGAACAACTCATCTATCTTGTTAAACTCTAGGATGAACATATTCAGAACCTAGATAGAGCTGTCAATCAGGAGGAAGAAAGCGAAAACAAAATTCTAAATAGAAATCAAGAAAAGCAAAAGGACCAAGCCTGCGACAGGGTTCGTCATCCAGAATATTTTAGGATCATAGAACCCAGTCAGAGAGCTGAATCTCAGATCGGGAAACAAAGAGCAGGATCAAGGATTGGGGAATTCAGTTACACAAAACCAACATTTCTCCAACAAACTAATGGCCTATGAGATCCCGAGGCATCTAACAAATATTGAAGCCTATGATGGGACTACAGATCCTCAAGAGCACTTAGATGTTTATGTTTTTGCTCTCCTATTCGTTGGAGGAGATAATCCGCTCATGTGCCGCATTTTTCTTCTTTCTTTAAAAAAAGTCGTCATGTGATAGTTCACCACTTTGACTCCTATTATTAATTGAGAAGACTTGTCCTTAAGATTTTTACTGCACTTCACTACTAGTAAGCTGCAGCCGAAATCCATTTCATGTCTCTCCTATATTAAACAAGGAAATGAGGAATCTCTCTGAGACTTTATCCCAGTTCAATAAAGAAATAGTAAATATTCGTGAATGAGATGAAAGACTCGGGCTACACTACATGAGGGAAGCACTCCACCCTGGGCCGTTATATTTTTCTCTTACTAAAAAGGAACCTAAGACTATGGACGAGTTTCATGTCAAAGCTGATAAATACATCAATGCGGAAGACGTTTTTTGAACTAGGAAACATCTACAGAAATGAGAAGATGTCAAACTTAAGCCCAAATAACCCACCCAACAAGGCCAAAACTTGACGCCACCTTTGAAGGGAAAGTACGAGAATTACACCCCTTCAACACATCTCAAACTCAAATTTTTCAAGAGGTAGTGAATACAGAGTTCAAGGACATGCAAAGACCTCCCCATTGAGAAAACATGTACAGAAGGATAAATCTAAACATTGTGCATTTCACAAAGGTCATTGGCATAATATTAAAGACTACATCAACCTTCAAGATGTCATTGAGTTTTTTATCCGAGATAGCTGCCTAGGCCATTATGTGCGTCAATCTTGGAATAATAATTAGAGAGTTATAGCCCTCGAAGAAGCCCTTCTCCACCATACCAAATAAGATGCTCACCTGCAAGGAATGAAAATTTTGGCGCAAGCCCATCTCAGGGTAATGCCTAGAACCAAGAAAGGCCACAATCCTAGGATAATCCCAATATGGACAACGATCGCCATCACACTGAAGTAACCTGGACAGTCAACGTTATTTCAAGGGGCTTCGTGGGTGGCGATGAATCGAGAAATGTAAGGAAAAAAGCACTCCAGACTGTATTGAGCGTGACATCTCTTTCAATATCTAAGTCGGGTAGTGAAGTAAGAAAGACCCTGCCAATTTCATTTACTGATGAGGATTATGGATGCACTATCTCAGATCACGACGATCCTATGGTGATCTCGTGAATAATAACCAATGTTAAAGTCTGTCGCATATTTGTTGACCAAGGAAACTCGACTGACACTATGTTCCTAGATCTCTTTGTAAAGTTAGGACTATCAAAGAAGGAATTGATCCTATATACTAGAGAGTTGATTAGATTCACTAAAGACTAGATCACCGAGGTGGGATACATCGAGACTTATTTAACTTGAAGGAAGGGTTCTTTTTTCAAGACATTCAATGTCAAATTTCTCGTGGTTAATTGCCCTTCAGCTTACAATGTTATACTGGATCGTCCCTTGCTTAATGCTTTCGGGGTTGTCATTTCAACACCCACTTGGCCATGAAGTTTCTCGACCAGCATGACAAGGTTGTTTTGGTTAAAGGAGACTAGACTACAATAAGGATATAACGAAATCCTGAAGATTACGAAGAAGCCTCAAACCACGAACTAATGTAACAATCTAGTTCCAGTCATTACGGATCACGTTAATGTCCTCCTAACTAAGTTAGATGTTCGTAAAGAGATCCGTGGTACGCGCCCTCAACCCGATGGATAATTTTAGTCCTTTCAACTTGGTTCTAAGTCCGATCAAGTAACAAAGATTGTAGGACATCTGAGCTCGAAAGAAAGATCCTTGTTAATTGAATTTCTTGAGAAAAACAAGGATCACTTCACTTGGACGTCAACGAATATGCAGGGACTAGACCCCGAATTTATTTGTCACGACTTTCCATAATGAAATATTCGAAGCTGGTGGCACAATGAAAGAGGAAAGTCGGACCTGGGAGATAAGAAGTAATTCAGAAGTAGGTAAAAGAGCTCCTAGACACTGGATTTATCAAAGAAATTTCTTATAGCACATAACTCTCTAACATGGTCTTGGTTAAAAAGTCTAATGGGAAGAAGCGTATGTGTGTCGACTATACAGACTTGAATAAAGTTTATCCAAAAACCCTTATCCACTTCCCAACATAGACAAATTGGTGGACAATTCATCCATATTTCAGCTACTCTCGTTCATGGATACCTATTCTGAATATAATCAGATTCCCAATAACCTAGAGGACGAATACAAGACCTTATTCATAACCGAGATAGGAAATTATTGTTACATTGTTATGTTGTTTGCATCAAAGAATGCAGGAGCAATTTACCAACAGATGATGAATAAAGTTTTCAAAAAATAAATTGTTAGAATGATAGAAGTCTATATAGATGACATGATAGTCAAGAGAATGGAGACAGGTGATCATGTGAAAGATCTAGAGAGGTATTCGCCCAAATACGAAAGCATAACATAAGACCGAATCCAGAAAAACACACTTTTGGAGTACAGATCGATAAATTTCTAGGATTTTTGTTGACAAATTGAGGTATTGAAGCCAACTGATGATCACATATTTGATACATTAATAAGCCTTCATTTTTAATCATTTACACTCTCCATGTACTTAATTGATTGCGTTTGATTATGTTTTGTAAGTTTGGACTCAAATTGGACTTAATTGAATTTTTTAGCATAATTTACGTCTTACATTGTTTCTGTATTTGGACTATATATTGGGATGTAGGTGGTCAAATGAGGTGAATCTAGTGACATTTTAAAGATAAGAGAGAGCTCTATAACTTTCATGAAGACCTCAAAGGTCTAATCACACGATTAGATAACTCAAATTGGGGTTGAAACAAAAACTAGAGTGCTGTTCCTGACAGATTGACCTATATGTACTGTTCATGACATAGATCGTGCTATAGGTTGTCAAATGGGTTAAAATTTTGACGCTGAATAGTTAAGACCCATATCTACAACTTTTATATTGAACACTTTTCCAGAATCAGAGACCTAATGGGTGATATTGGGCTTGCAAGTCAGAACAAAGGAGCTGTGACTGGGCCTGAGCAGTGTGCAGTAATTTGAACGTATCTGGAGTTATAGAAATGATATTGGACTCAAACTAAAGTCATTTGAAAGTTAAGATCCAGGCTTACAACTTTCATGAAAACCACATTACTTCATTCTGACGCATTCAATGACTTCAGAGCTAAATTATTTCGGAGATAAGGAATCTCCATAATTTTTCACTCACCAAAAGTCATTTGGCATTTTCCACTCATCCATTCACTAATGACTCAACCCCCTTGTCATTTTATATCTCTCATCCTCTATAAAAGGGGGCCTTGGCAGATCATTGAGGGTGTTAGATACCAAAATGATGTTAGTTTGTTATTAAGTTTTCTTATAGTAATTTTTCTTTGTTCTAAATTGAAGTCATGTTCTTCTTCTTCTTTTTCTCTCTTCCTTTCTTCTTATCTATGAGTAACTAAGTTTCATTTTGTTTAGGTGAAAGGGTGAAGCTCTTGGTAATAAGTTAAGGTTAAATTAATTTCTCTCTTGTGCTTAAATGATATATTTTCAAGTGGTCATTATACGTATTGTATTTTGTTTCCAATTAATTTAAAAACCCTCCTTGTAAAGTGGAGTTCTTGATTTGTTGTAGATAAGATTTTTACACAATAAATGCTTGAACCCATTTACAAGTGGTGGTGCTAGAAACTCTCCTTATAAAGTGGAGATCTTGATTTGTTGTAGATAAGGTTTTGACACAATGAATGCTAGATCCCATTTATGAGTGGTGGTGTTAATAGATGATTAAAGGAATCATAATATAATTACGTATATAATTTTTAATGAACTTTGAACGTTGTATTTTCTTATTGAAACCTCCGTTATGAGTGGATTCTAATTGAGTTATAAAAGAATTAATCTTGTCATTAATTTATTTACCAAGAGTGGATCTCCTAGCCCAAGCAATTTTTTTTTATTTGTGACCAAGTTTTATCACCTTTATTATTATAACAAAATATTTTCCTTACGTCAAATAAATTTTTCTTCATCAATTCCCTGTGGATCGACCTCGGACTCCCGAGAATTTATTACTTGAAACAACTTGCACTTGGGTTTGCAACTTTTAATCCCGCATCAAGTTTTTGACGCCGTTGCCGGGGACTTGATTTGAAGAATAAATTTATTGTGTAAATATTTTGTATATATATATTCTACTTTTTTAATTTTTTCTTCCTTTGTACTTACTAACATACTAACTTAGTGGGGGTAGAGCTGACAAAATGGGTCCAACCCGTTGGGTTGGCCCACCAACCCGCTAATTTTAAGTGGGTTGGGTTCAATGTTTAAACACTATTTTTTTCAACCCGTACAGCCCGCTCCGCTTAACCCGTGCGCGGCGGGTGCTGGTTGACCCGTCGGGTTACTCTTTTTTTTTTTCAAATCTAGTTTTCTATATCCTAATTCTAAATTTTTTATTCTCCTTTGGGCCCTCTCACTCACCCATGGTCCACGACACCATGGTCCATTCCATAATTGATAATCCATTCCATGGGCTTCAGTCAGTTCAGTGCTTCACTTCACGGTTCACATTTTATTTTTATCATTTATCACCCTTCACCCACGAGCACCGTGCACGTCCCACATGGCCACACAAATCACAACACACTCTCCCACTTCAGAATTTAGATCTGACTTGAGACTTCACTTCACATTCACAATATCAAATCAATATCTCATTACTCTCTTGTCCTGTGTATCTCCTTCTCCATTTCATTTTCAATTTTCTTTTCTCCTTGCAATTGCAAATCAGCCGCTACTGTGTTGTTCGTCCTTCCACTTCCAGATCGGGACGCCGCTCCCCAGCCAACAACCACCGTCTCGTTCCTGCTCAGATCTGCCTACACGACGCCGTCCCGCGCTCTCTCTCCGTCGCCAACGATTAGTCTCTCTCTCTACCACACACTCTCTCCATCGCACTCTCTCTCTCCGTCGCACCCTCTCTCCATCACCGGTGGTACGTAGTAACGTAGATAATGATATAGGATTATTTTGACATATTAAAAGAAATATTCAGTAAATAATTTACTTAAAGATTTTTGTATTTTAAAATTATATAAATGTTAAAATAAATATAAAAATAATGTTTTTAAAATTTTAATTTTATTTACATATATTTTTAAAAGTTTACAAGAAGTTTTTAAATGTGTTATTTATATTTCTGCATGTTTGCTGGATTGTGTGCTGGGATTTTTGCATGTGTGTGCTGGATTGTGTGCTGGGATTTTTGTATGTGTTATGTATGCCGGTCTGCTGGATTGTGTGCTGAAATTTTTGCATGTGTGTGCTGCTGGATTAATGTTGTTGCATAGTACTCAGCTTGTATTCTTAATTGATTGTTATTACTTATGGTTATGGATGAATTGATAATCATTGCGTGTATTTTTTTGTTACAAATTTTGCAGTGATTTTATTTGAGTGTTTGTCTGAAACTGAAAACATAAAATGGACTCCATCAATAACAACCCTCTTGATCTTGAAAATGTAGATCTTACTATTGATGAGTCCCATTTCGAACCTCCAAAGAGAAAGGCTAAAGCATTAACGTCTGATTGTTGGAAGTTTTTCACAAAGATAGGAATGGGTGACGATGGAGTAGAAAGGGCAGAATGTAATGCTTGTAAAAAAAAGTATAAGGTTGGGGTAGATTATATGAGATGTCATCTTTAAATCGTCATATCTCAAATTGTAATGAAGTTAAATTTGATGGTGTTGGTCAAATGATGATAGACATGTAAGGAAAATTGAAGTCTCAAAAGATAGATCAAATGGTATCACGTGAGATGTGTGCCACTGCAATCATTGAGCATGATTTGCCATTTAACTTTGTTGAATATAAGAAGATTAGGAGTTGGATAAAGTACTTGAATCCTGATACAAATCTTATTTCTAAGAATACAGCAAAAATCGATGTCTTAAATATTCATAACAGAGAGAAAGATAGGCTTAAACAAACAATGGCTAGCATTCCGAATAGGATATGTCTAACTTCTGATTTATGGACAGCTTTTACAACTGAGAGTTACATATGTTTAACTACTCATTTTGTTGATACAAATTGGAAGTTAAATAGCAAGATTCTCAATTTTTGTCACATGTTTCCTCCTCACACTGGATTTAAAATGGCTTCAAAGATTTTTGATTTTTTGAAGGAATGGGAAATAGAGAAAAAGATTTTTTCTCTTACTTTGGATAATTCATCCGCTAATGACAACATGCAAGAAATTTTGAAAAATAACCTTGCTATGAGTGATTGGTTGTTATGTGATGGGGAATTTTTTCATGTTCGTTGTTTTACTCACATTTTAAATCTCATTGTTCAAGAGGGATTGAAAGTGACTAGTGATGCCTTGTATAAAATTAGAGAGAGTATGAAATATGTGAAGGGATCAGAGGGGAAAATGAGAAAATTTCAAGAATGTGTTGCACAACTTGGTCTTGAGTCTATTGGCACCAGGAAGGGATTGCGTCTAGATGTTCCTACTAGATGGAATTCAACCTATATCATGCTTGAAAGTGCTCTCAAATACAAACGGGCATTTGGTAATTTCCAAGCAAAAGATGCAAATTATAAATATTGCCCTTCGGTTGATGAATGGAAAAGAGGAGAAAAAATTTGTGAGTTCTTGTTACCATTTTATGACACTACTAATTTGATTTCTGGCACATCCTACCCTACTTCCAACTTGTATTTTTTGCAAGTTTGGAAAATTCAATGTGTGCTTCAAGAAAGTCTAAGTAGTGAAGATGAAGTTATAAGGAGCATGGGGGAAAAGATGATGAAGAAGTTTGAGAAATATTGGGATGAGTATAGTATTGTGCTTGCACTAGGAGCGGTTCTTGACCCACAGATTAAGTTTTCTTCATTGAGTTATTGTTACTCAAAAATTTATGAATTTACTTGTGACCAAAAGATAGAACATGTGAGGAGAAAATTGCTCATGCTCTTTGAAAAGTATTCAAAATCGATTAACAATATCTCCGCTTCCAATGTCACAAGTGTTGTCCCTACTCAATCTTCATATTTGCCGAAGGAACTCAAGGAAATAAATAAAAGGATGTTTAGTGTAAGTATATGTATATTTTAAATTGATAAATTACTTTCTTTCTATTGTGCACTTTTTTAAATTGATCTTGTTTTTCTTTTCATGTATTTCACTTGTCAAATATGATAGGAATTGAAAATGCACAAGGATCAACTTGCATCTAGAGTTAGAAGGTCACAACTTGAGCTTTACTTAGGTGAGCCAACTTTAGATTTTGATATTTATGAAGATTTAGATGTGTTACAATGGTGGAGGGACACTATGAACCACCGCTATCCAAATCTATCCATAATGACTCATTACGTGTTGAGCATTCCTATTACAACTGTGGCATCCGAATCTGCATTTAGTATTGGTGCACGTGTTTTAAATAAGTATAGAAGCAGTCTTTTGTCACAAAATGTCCAAGCTTTGATTTGTACTCGTTGTTGGTTGCATAGTTTTGTTAATGATGGTAATTTCTTTAATTTGAATATATAACATTGTAATTATTATTTTCTTTAGGATCATTATCATAATATCATTTGTCAATTACTTATTTATTTTTGGATTGTGATTTGTAGGTAAGGATGTTGATGATGTCAATGCTACAACCTCAAGAGTGGAAGCCATCTTTATCCAAGGGAGCATCAAATGTTCTTAATCTAGAAGATGATTGATTTAGTTGTTTTTGTAACCTTGGTCTTTGAACTTTAATTTGTGTTTGATGGATGATGGTTATCAATTTATGTTTTATGGTTTGATGGAGTTGGAACTCTTTGTTATGGAAATCAAAACTATTGAGTTATGTTATGGTTATGGATTAGACTTAATGTTTGTGTTATGAAATATTGGATTTGAATATTTGTGTTATAAAAGATGGTTCATTCATTATGAACTTTCAGTTATTATGCAAGGATAGGACTTCGTAAATGATAAGACTATTTCTTATAGTTTGTTTATTAATATTGTTTGAATTTCTGAACAGGAACTGACATCCTTGCATCTCATTATTGACTATTGAGAAACATAGAGCCACAAATGAAAGCTTAAAGAGAATGAATGTAACTTTTCTTTATCTTCTAGCTTTTTCGTTTTTAAAATGCTAGCTTAAACATTGTTGTCTTACTGATTTTGCATCTCCTTTTATAATAGACTTATTATTTTTAAAAAAAATTATAGTAATTTTTGATTTTTTATATATTTTTTTATTTTTTAGACGGGTTAAGCGGGTTGGCGGGCTAACCCACCAACCCATCTTAAAGCGGGATAAGTTGATTCTTCTAACCCATTTTCTCAAAACGGGCAAACCCACCCCACACCGCATTTTACGGGTTGAGGCGGGTCGGGGCAGGTTGACCTATTTGCTAGCTCTAAGTGGGGGAAACTCTCCCTAATCTCTCTGTAATTTTTAATCATTAATGAAATAATCTTTCTTCTTCTCTTCTCTCTCGCTAGAGCAAAAAATCAGCTTTGCCAATTCTCTGATTTTCATATTTTAAATTTAATTTTCACACTTTATTTTTTGTATTTTATTTTCTATACTTTATTTTCTCGTATTTATCTTCTCATCATTTATTTTTTGTTATTTTATTTTCTCGTCATTTATTTTTTGTTTACTAACTTACTAACTCTCTTACTAACTATCTAACTTTTTCTTTATCAGCTATTTAATTTTTTACTTTACCTGCTTCTAATATTTTAATTTATCTGTATATTAACTTATTTGGTGGTTAGTTTATACCACACCTTTGTTAATATTTAATGGACGATTTATACTGCTAGCTTGCACATTTTATTTTATATTTTAAGTTACTTGTTTATGCTTAATTGGTATCATGATTTAAATTCTGATCGTTTGGTTAAAATTAATTCTGGTACTTTATATATTGATCTGTTTGCATCACAATCACACACAATTGACACAATGGCTGAAAATGATAGTGTACATGATGAACATGAAAATCAACCGTTGCGAACCATGCGTGAGTATTTACAACCATCTCGAAATTCAAGTCCATCATGTTTTATCTTTTCATTCAATGCTAATAATTTTAAATTTAAGTCAGGTATGATTTCTTTACTTCCTAATTTTCATGGTTTAGAATCTGAAAGCCCATATTTATATATAAAAGAATTTAAGGAAGTATGTACTGCTTTTCATGATCAAACTTGCACTGAAGAGGTTGTTAAGCTTAAATTGTTTCCTTTTTCTTTAAAAGATAAAGCAAAAACTTGGCTTAACACTTTGAAACCAAGATCAATTGGCACATGACAATAAATGTAAGGTGAGTTTTTTTTTAAAAAAAATTCAACACATAAAATCAATGCTTTGAAAAGACAAATCGAAAATTTTTTCTAAAATTCAAATGAAGCATATTTTCAAAGTTGGGATCGTTTTAAAGATTTGTTAAATTCTTGCCCACATCATGGTTTTGAAAAATGACGTACTATAAGCTTTTTTAATGAAGGGTTAGCACTCGAAACTAAACAATTTATGGAAATAATGTGCAATGGTGAGTTTCTTGATAAAGAACCTGAAGAAACTTTAGACTATTTAGACCATTTGGCTGAAAATTCTCAATCATGGCATAGTACTAATCCTTCTGAAAATTCAATTAGATCTAACCTTACAAATGCTAGTAAATGAAAATATCATCTTAGTCAAAAAGAAGATGTAAATGCAAGATTTCCTAGTTTGGTTAGAAAGATTGAAGCTATGGAATCAGGGAAAGTAAAAGAAATCAAATATGTGCATAATAAAGAAATTTGTAGCATTTGTGATGAATTGGGACATTCAACAAATGAATGTCCAAAAATTTTATTTTTAAAGAAGTTATGCATGAGCAAGTAAATGCAATGAACAATTTTAAAAAGTCATTCACTTATTCTTTTCCAGATACATATAATCCAGGATTGAGAAATCACCTGAACTTCAGTTGGAGGACTAATAATCAGGCACAATTCATGCAACCACCACCTCCTCAGGAATAACAAGATTCTCAAAATCCTCAAGAATATGCACCCTAAATCCCACCATATAGGAAAGACCTTGAAGGAACATTGCATGCATTCATGGAAAAGAAAGAGGCCATTAATAACCAAAACACTCAAGCCATGATTGACATAAAAGACACTCTTGCTAAACTTTCTTCTGCACTTGCCATTCACGAGAAAGGAAAATTTCCCTCTCAACCTCAACCAAATCCCAAGAGTCAGTACAGCCTAAATGAGGGTAGTTCAGAAAGTCAAAAAATAGATCAAGTCAACTCAATGATAACTCTTAGGAGTGGAAAGGTTGTTGAAAAACAAATTCCTGAACCTTGTGAGAAAAATGATGAGTCAAGTCCCAAAGATGAGGAAGGAGTTGATAAGCCACCTAGCCAAAAGGAGACCAAACCCTCGTCTTCACCCCCATTTCCTTAAGCATTAAAAAATTCAAGTAAAATGAATCATAATAGTGACATTTTTGAAATCTTTAAACAAGTGAAGGTCAATATCCTTCTGTTAGATGCTATCAAACATATTCTTTATTATGCTAAATTTTTGAAAGACTTGTACACTGTTAAAAAGAAACATAATGTGAAAAAGAATGTCTTTTTGACTGAACAGGTAAGTTCCATTATTCAGAACAATAATGCATTGAAATATAAAGACCCTGGTTGTCCTACAGTCTCATGCATTATTAGTGAACATAAAATTGAACGAGCTTTACTTGATCTTGGTGCTAGTATTAATTTGCTTCCATATTCAGTTTATCAGCAACTAAACCTGGGTGAGTTAAAACTAACTTCTGTAATTCTTCTACTTGCTGTTAGATCAATTAAAATTTCAAAAGGAATAGTAGAAGATGTGTTAGTTCAAGTTGATAAATTCATATATCTTGTGAATTTTATTGTCTTGGAAACTGAACCTATGGTTGATAGTTCTAAGTCAGTTCCTATTATTCTAGGTCGCCTATTTTTAGTAACATCTAATACTTTGATAAATTACAGAAATGGAGTGGTGAAGCTAACTTTTAGAAATATGACACTGGAGCTTAATGTTTTCAACATGTGCAAGCAACCACATGAAGTTTATGATGACAATGAAGAGATTGAAGGGATTGAGGCCATTATAGATGATAATTTTTAAACCAAGAGTTCTTCTGACCTATTAGAAATTTGTTTAATTTATTCATTTGATTCAGCTACACAATTAGATGATGATGTTTCTGAAATATGCTATTTGCTTGACTGTACACAGGAAATGAAATATAAAGGAAGGAAGCCAATATTCGAAGAGCTAAAACCCATGAATGATGATACCTATGAAGAAGTACCCACACTGGAACTGAAGTCATTACCTGTTGGGTTGAAGTACACATTTTTGGGAGAAGAACAAAGCTTTTCAGTGGTAATTTCCTCATCCATGACCAAAGAACAAGAAGGTAGAACAAGAAGGTATGTTGATAGAAGCACTTAAAAGGCATAAAAGTGTAATTGGATGGACATTAAAGGACATAAAAGGTATTAATTTATTAATTTGTATACATAGAATATATTTAGAGGATAATGCTAAAACATCTCAACAACCTCAAAGAAGATTAAATCCACACATGAAAGAGGTAGTTAGAGCTGAAGTTCTTAAATTACTTGATGTTGGAATTATCTAACCTATCTCTGATAGCCAGTGGGTAAGCCTTACACAAGTTGTGCCTAAGAAATCTGGAATAACAGTGGTTGAAAATGAAAAAAGGAGAATTAATACCTACCCGAATCTCATCTAGTTGACGTATGTGTATTGATTTCAAAAAATTGAATGCAGCCACTAAGAAAGATCATTTCCCTTTGCCATTTCTTGATTAGATTCTGGAAAGAGTAGCAGGATATCCCTACTATTATTTTCTTGATGGTTATTCAGGGTATAATCAAATACCAATTGCATTGGAGGATCAAGAAAAGACCACTTTTACTTACCCCTTTGGTACTTTTGCATATAAAAGAATGCCTTTTGGTCTTTGTAATGCTCCAGTAACTTTTCAAAGATGCATGCTAAGTATTTTCAGTGACATGATTGAGCATTATTTAGAGGTTTTCATGGATGATCTGACAGTTTTAGGAAATTCTTTTGAAAATTGTCTTGATCATTTGGAAAAAGTTCTTAAAAGATGCGAAGAAAAAAGATTTGTGTTAAATTAGGAAAAATGTCATTACATGGTTACCTCAGGAATAGTATTAGGTCATGTGATATCTTCTAAGGGAATTGAAGTTGATAAGGCCAAAGTTGAATTAATTGCTCATTTGCCTTCCCCAAAAATAATCAGAGAAGTTCGTTCCTTTTTAGGACATGCAAGATTTTACAGAAGATTCGTAAATGACTTTAGTGCCATATCTAGACCATTATGTAATTTTCTAATAATCTCCTGACTGGTCTTTGCCTTTTGAGTTGATGTATGATACTAATAATTTTGCTGTTAGTGCTATTTTAGGACAGAGAAAGGAAGGTAAGCCTCATATAATTTATTACGCAAGTCGAACTTTGAATAGTGCACAAATGAATTACACCACTACTGAAAAAGAACTACTTACTGTAATTTTGCATTGGATAAAATTTGAACTTATTTAATTAGTTCTTCCACTGTTGTTTTCACTGATCATGCTGCTGTTAGATATTTAATGTCTAAGCAGGATGCCAAACCTAGGTTGATACGATAGATCTTGTTGCTTCAAGAATTCAACATCACAATAAAAGATAAGAAATGAGTCGAAAATATTGTTGCAGATCATTTGTCCAGACTTACAACAGGCTCATCTTTTGATAGCACACCTATCAATGATTCTTTTCTCGATGAATTTTTATTTTTTGTCAATTTCATGCCTTGGTTTGCTAACATTATCAATTTTCTTGTAACAGGTAAGATGCCGCCTCAATGGACGCACCAAGACAGAAAAAAGTTTTTGATTGATGTGAAAAATTTCTATTGGAGTGACTTATATTTGTTCAAATATTATCCTGATCAAATATTTCAGAGATGTGTACCCGACAATGAGGTAAGTAGTGTTATTAAATTTTATTATTCAGAAGCATGTGTAGGTCATTTTTCTTCAAAGAAAATAGTTGTAAAAATCTTGCAGTGTTGATTTTATTGGCCCACATTATTTAAGGACAGCTATATTTTTTGTAAAAGTTGTTAGAAATTAGGTTCCATTTCTAAAAAAGACATGATGCCTTTGAACCCTATCATTGTCATTGAAATTTTTGATTGTTGGGGAATTAATTTCATGGGTCCATTTCCATCATCATTTGGATTTGTGTATATTTTGGTTGCAGTTGATTATGTCTCAAAATGGATCGAGGTGATTCCATGTCGACACAATGATCACAAAACTATGTTGAAATTTTTAAAAGAAAATGTTTTGAGTCGATTTGGAATCCCTCGAGCTATCATCAGTGATGGGGGAAAATATTTTTGTAATAAACCATTTGAATCTTTAATGAAGAAATATTGCATCACACACAAAATTGCTACCCCTTATCACCCTCAGACAAGTGGACAAGTAGAATTAGCAAATAAGGAGATTAAACAAATTTTGAAAAAAACGATTAACCCAAATCGTAAAGATTGATCTTTAAAACTAAACGATGTACTTTGGGCTTACCGTACTGCTTTTAAAACATCTTTAGACATATCTCCCTATCGGTTAGTTTATGAAAAACCTTGTCACTTGCTTGTAGAATTGAAGCATAAAACATTTTGGGTCATTAAAGCTTTCAATATAAGTCTTGATGATGCTTCCAAGTTACGCAAATTGCAATTGAATGAACTTGAGGAATTGAGAAATGATGCATATGAAAACTAAAAAATTTATAAAGTTAGAACAAAAGCTTTTCATGACAAATCAATTTTGAGAAAATCTTTTGAAATTGGTCAAAAAGTTCTGCTTTATAATTCTCGTCTTCACCTATTCCCTGGAAAATTGAGATCTAGGTGAATTGGTCCCTTTATTGTCAAGTATGTGTATCCTTATGGGGCCATAGACATTGAGAATCCTAGGAATGGTAATGTTTTAAAGGTCAATAGACAAAGACTCAAACCATTTCTGGAATATCAAGTTGCTGAGGTAAAATTCATCTCCCTTTCTAATCCTTGTTATGAGTAGAATTTATTTTAAGTTTGTTTCTTTCTTTTTGCAGTTCCTAGTTAAATGGCAGATAATGGTACTCCGTGACTCTCAAGTCGATTTGTTTTCCAGTTTCCCATAATAACTTATTCATTCTCCTTCAAAATGGATGTCATTCTCTCAAATCTAAGAAAACATTTCCCTTCTGTTCCTAAAAATGCTCTAACCAAAATCTACAAAGCTAGGTGTGAAAAACTGAGACTGTTAATGTACAAGGGCATCTTAGAAGATATACGCTGGATAATCGAAGTAAAGGTTCGTTTAGCTAGTGAATCTTCAGATTCATTTGTCTCATACATGTCTGGTTTCGGTAAAAGTTCATTTTCAAAAAGGAGAAGAGCAAAAAGAATGCAAGTTTGTTATAAATGTGCACGATAAAATTGCAACACGCGATATCGTTCTTTTGAAATGGTTTTCGTAAATCGAGAAGATAAAATTTACTTTATCAATAATGGACTGAGTAAGGAGTCATTAGATGATATCTTATTGACTATTGAGACGCATTCTTGTGGAGTTGTACATCGTGAACTTCTTAGTTTGTGGAATCTCTTCAAGAACGAGTAAAAGCGTTACAGTATTGGGAATCTGACTCAAAAAGATCCTGTTTGCCAATTTATAAGAAAATTAGATGGAAAGCTTATCCTCGACTCATAGAAGACGTTTAAGCCATTTCTGGACGTAAAATCAGAGGAAGATGTGAGCCACAATCACAACAACACGTATATATATCTTGTACATCTTTAAAAAAAAGGCAAAAAAAAGAAGAAAAAAGGAAATAAAAAGAAATAAAATAATAAAAAAAGGGCAAAACTTCGGTTGTACTTGGTCTTTAATTAGATTAGGAGCCCCTGCCAGTGGCAACCCCCTCATTGACTCGGGTGGATCATTGCACGCCGGTCCGTAAATAAGGTTCGTGTGTCATGCTCTGTAGAGAGTCGCACTCCATAACCCAATGTTCACCATTTAGGCACTGTGGAGTTGATGGACAGGTAGAAGCGTCCCACTTTAGTTATTAGTGAGAAGTAACTCGCGGTTGCCAAAGCGTATGAGGCATCTGAGCTTGATCCTCTCTTTTATTAGAAGGGGCTCTTAGCGCCCTAGGATGGAGCGTTTTAGATCTTGGACATTGCAGGTTTCAGATTTTAGCATCATTGTTGATGTTACGAACCCAAGTGTGAGCTCTCCAGGTTCTAAACCCAGGATAGAAACTCACGATGGTTTTTTTATTCTCTTTTCTTCAAATAAGCGGGAGGGGGAAGAATTCCAAGATTAGTTGAGCCATCTTGGTATTATTGCACTCATTACGCACAATATAAAGATTCACCATGAAACCTGTACATAAAGGTATGTCAGCATTTGTTATTATTATTTTATCTTTGTATGATTTTGTTATATTTTAGTTTTGGACAGACGATCCTTTGGGCAGGGCCCTTCAAGGATTTTTAGATTTCTTTATCCTGATGGTTTTCTTGAAGTCTAAAAAGAAATAAAAAAATAAAAAAATTTATTAAAAAAATAAAAAAAATTAAAAAATTAAAAAATTTAAATAAAAAAGTTTCTTAAATTCAAACATTTCTGACAATAGCCAACCTATCTATATAGGTGCTATCATTACTTTTTCTATTCTCTTCTCTATTTAAACACTACATTTCCTTCAATTTCCTTCAACTCAAAATCATTCAAAGGGAGTGTGAGTGTAAAATGGAGGGAGCTTCTTCTTCTTCTGTTCGTAGACTTACCAATATCTGTGTATTTTGTGGGTCAACTTATGGGAAAGGTTTAGAGTATGTAGACGCAGCAATCACTCTTGGTCGAACACTTGCTGCGAGAAAAATTCATTTAGTATATGGGGGAGGTAACATTGGGTTAATGAAGGCTGTATCACTTGCTGCACATTTAAGAGGCAGTCAGGTTTTAGGTATCATTCCTAAACCTTTAGCTCGACAGAATATCACTGAAAAAATAATTGGGGAGGAGCTTCAAGCATCATCTATGGATGAACGAATGAGGACAATGCTTGCAAACTCTGATGCATTCATAGCCTTACCAGGTGGTTTTGGTACTATGGAAGAAGTTTTTCAAATTATTTCTTGGGCCCAACTGAACATCCACCATAAGCCCATAGGTTTGTTGAATGTTAATAATTTCTTTAATAATTTGTTATCTTTTATTGACTATACTGTGGAACAGAAATTTATCACACCTTCGGCAAGACGACTCCTTATATTTGCTTCTACTGTTGATGAATTAAGTGATAAATTATAAGCTTTTGTTTATGAACCTGAATCAATAATAGCTCAGATAGATTGGTCAAGAGGTAGCAGCAAGGGAGGCAGCAAGGAACAAGAGTGTGATCTGACACTTCATCTATAACTTTCCTTTATCTTTAGTTTTATTTATCGTACTTTATTTCTGTTTTAATTTATATAAGGTTTCTCTTTTCAGTAATTGCAACAACAGGTACTATATTCTATCCTTTACCTATCTATATTTGATATTGAGGACAATGTTGTGATCTGGTTGGGAGGAAGGATAGTTGTGTAAAAAAAACCCCAAAAAGAAAAATTTTAAAAAAACCAAAAAAAAAAAATTAGGAAGTATGTTTATTATTATGTTTGTCATGTTTACTAACAGCTAAACCAATTAAGGATGGCAGAGTAAGGAGTAAATTTTGCTGTGGAGGTAATTTTACTCTTGAGACGCATCTAGATTAGGGTAGATAACTAGTTTGTGTGGAAGTAGCAATTCAAATTCAGGAAAATTTGCATGACTGAGTAAATTGTCTTCTTTCTTAAAATTCACATGCTTGGTTATGGATGTTGAATTAGTGGACTGAGAATGATAGAATTAAGCCTTATGAGATTTTGAGCTTATTGATGAATGGATTGAACATTTGTATCATTCTCTTCTTTCTTGTGTGAATTTCACTCATGGAATTGTTACTCTAGAACTTACTTTGATTCTTTTTGAAACTACATTTTCACATGTATACATAAACATGATTGATGCATTTTTTTTGAAATAGCTACTTTAGCCAAATAGCCAACCTTGTATATTTTCCATTGCTTAACCCCTATGAGCTTATTTGACCATTCTTTGTTTCGAACTCATTATGTGCCTTAAATGAAAAACTATGTTCTTACCTGACCTTAGGGAATAAGATAACATTAGCTTTGCCATTCGATGATTTCTTGAATAAGTGTGGGGGTGTATGTGTAGAATGGTTAAAAAAGAATGTATATATGATGTTCTTTTTGTAAAAAAATAAAAAAAATAAAAAAAACAAAAAATAAAAAAAATGTAAAAAGAAAAAGAGGGTCAACAAGGCAATAAAGGAAAGGAAAAGAATATGTAAAGAAAATTTATATTAGGTGGAGTTGGGATGAACTTTCATAATTATTAATTGAACTCAGCTTTTATGTTCTTTTATTCTCTTTGGTATTTAACTTATCATATTTATATTACCTTCTCCTTTACCTTAACCTCATTACAACATTGATTAAAGTCCTCATGATTTGTGTGTGTATGTGCTAGTGGAGAAGTAGAAGATAAGCAAGCTTATGGTAGTGTAATTTTCATGGGTTGAATTGAGTGAAATACCTACCTTTTAAACACTTGAGGGATTGAGAGTAAATCTTGTGAAGATCTATCATTCTTGACTCACGCTTTTCAATTGAAGTTTACTTACTTGTTGATTTGAGATGTGAAGATATGTTACATCATGAATGTTTTGATTACTTGAATGATTTGTTGCTCTTTATTTTTAAATATTATTAGAAATTGAGTCTTTTAGAGTGTTCAGCTTTTGAGTCTGTTTCGTTTTTTTTAGTGAGTGATCTTATGTGTTTTGCTCAAGAGTGCAAAAAACTAAATGTGGGAGAATTTGATAATCACATATTTGATACACTAATAAGCCTTCATTTTTAATCATTTACACTCTCCATGTACTTAATTGATTGAGTTTGATTATATTTTGTAAGTTTGGACTCAAATTGGACTTAATTGAATTTTTTAACATAATTTACGTCTTACATTATTTATGTATTTGGACTATATATTGGGATGTAAGTGGCCAAATGAGGTGAATCTGGTGGCATTTTAAATATAAGAGAGAGCTCTATAACTTTCATGAAGACTTCAAAGGCCCAATCACACAATTAGATAACTCAAATTGGGGTTGAAGCAAAAACTAGAGTGCTGTTCCTGATAGATTGACCTATATGTACTGTTTATGACATAGCTCGTGCTATAGGTTGTAAAATTAGTTAAAATTTTGATGTTGAATAGGTAAGACCCATATCTACAACTTTTATGTTGAACACATTTTCAGAATCTGAGGCCTAATGGGTGATATTGGGCTTGCAAGTCAGAACAGAGGAGTTGTGACTAGGCCTAAGTAGTGTGCAGTAATTTGAACGTATCTGGAGTTATAGAAATGATATTGGACTCAAACCAAAGCCATTTGAAAGTTACGATCTAGGTTTACAACTTTCAGGAAGACCACATTACTTCATTCTAACGCATTCAATAACTTCAGAGCTAAATGATTTCGGAGATAAGTAATTTTTATAATTTTCCACTCACCAAAAGTCATTTGACATTTTCTACTCATCCACTCACTAATGACTCAGCTCCATTGTCATTTTATATCTCTAATCCTCTATAAAAGGGGGCCTTGGCAAATCATTGAGGTTGTTAGGTGTTAGGTACCAAAATGATATTAGTTTGTTACTAGGTTTTCTTGTAGTAATTTTTCTTTGTTCTAAATTAAAGTGATGTTCTTTTTCTTTTTTTTTTCTCTCTTCCTTTCTTCTTATCTATGAGTAACTAAGTTTCATTTTGTTTGGATGAAAGGGTGAAGCTCTTGGTAATAAGTTAAAGTTAGATTAATTTCTCTCTTGCGCTTAAATGATATATTTTCAAGTGGTCATTATATGTATTGTATTTTATTTTCAATTAATTTAAAAACTCTCCTTGTAAAGTGGAGTTCTTGATTTGTTGTAGACAAGATTTTGGCATAATGAATGCTTGAACCCATTTACAAGTGGTGGTGCTAGAAACTCTCCTTATAAAGTGGAGATCTTGATTTGTTGTAGACAAAGTTTTGGCACAATGAATGCTTGATCTCATTTATGAGTGGTGGTGTTAATATATGATTAAAGGAATCATAATATAATTACGAATATAATTTTTAATGAACTTTGAACGTTGTATTTTCCGATTGAAACCTCCGTTATGTGTGGATTCTAATTAAGTTATAAAAGAATTAATCTTATCCTTAATTTATTTACCAAGAGTGGATCTCCTAACCCATGCAATTCTTTTTTATTTGTGACTAAGTGTTATCACCTTTATTGTTATAACAAAATATTTTCCTTATGTTAAATAAATTTTTCTTCATCAATTCACTATGGATCGACCTCGGACTCCTGAGAATTTATTACTTGAAACAATCTGTACTTGGGTTTGCAACTTTTAATCCCGCATCACCAACCCAGAGAAATGTCAAGCCGTCCTTGATATGCGTAGCCCATAGTCTATGAATAGGTGCAAAAACTGATAGGTCGAATAACGACATTCACTCGCTTTCTAGCCAAGGTCGCACAAAAATATTTTCCTTTCTTCAAAACCTTATAAAAAGGAAGGAATTTTGAGTGGACCCTAGAGTGTAAGGCTTCCTTTCAAGAACTGAAGAAGATGCTATCCACACCACTGATTTTGACAAGATCGAATCCCGATGAAACACTTTATGCCTACCTCTATGTCAGCAATGAGGCAATCGGTTCATTCCTGATAAGAGAAACCGACGAAGGTTAGAGGTTGATTTATTTCATTAGAAAAGTCCTGCAAGGCCTTGAGATCCGCTATTAGAAGATTGAAAAATTGAATCTAACATTGTTGATTACTACAAGAAGGTTAAAACAACACTTTTAATGTCACCCCATGATAGTGAGGACAGATCAACTGATCTGGCAAGTGCTGCATAAGCTGGATCTCGCTGGGAGAATGATTACTTGGTCGGTGGAGCTTTCTGAACTCAGTATCGTTTATGAGCCAAGATAAGTCATAATGGCTCAAGTCTTATCCGATTTTTTGGTTAAGCTTACACTAAATTTTGACCATCCTAGAGCGAATTCCTGGACCATCTATGTTGATGGATCTTCAAATGCCAAAGGGAGTGGCGCTAGAGTAATGTTAAAAAATGAAGTCAAACTCGTATTAGAACATTTTCTGAGGTTTGAGTTTCTGACTTCAAATAACCAACCTGAATATGAAGTATGCATCGCGAACATCAACATGAAAAAAGAGATGGGGGCTATGAATATAATTCTATGCATCAATTCGCAATTGGTGAGTCCTAAATTGGTGGCGAATACCAAGCTAAGGAGCCCTTATTGCAGAAATACTTAGCCAAAGTTAAAAAGTTAATGGAAAGTTTTGATAGTGTTAAGGTGGAACATATTCTAAGAGAGCAGAATTCTAAAGTCGACATTTGGTCAAAGCTTGCCAGCACCAAGAGCCTTGGCAACAACAAGTCCATAATCCAGGATACCTTACTCACTCTCATTATTAAGGATAATGAAGTCCTTCTATTAGAAGATTACAAAACTTGGATGACACCCATAGTTGCCTACCTCCGCAATGACTTATTACCTGAAGACTAGAAAAAATCCTAGAAAATAGTACGAACGGTGGCTTGGTATACCATCTTTGATAATCAGTTGTATTGTCGCATATTTTCTTCTCTCCTTCTTAAGTGCCTTGGCCCTAAGGAAGTGGAATATGTCTTGGCCGAAATCCACGAAGGGAGCTCTAGCCATCACCTTGGCAGAAAGTCCTTAGCACGGAAAGCGCTAAGGGTTGGATACTATTGGCCTAGTATGGAAGTTGATAACAAGGAACATGTCCACAAATGTGATCAATGTCAGCGATGTCGAACATCTGCGTTGCCCCACTAGAAGAACTATCTACAATGTCCATCCCTTGGCCTTTTTACCAATGAAGGGATGGATATCATATGTCTTTTCCCCCAAGCACCAGAGCGGATCAAGTACTTAGTGGTGGCTGTTAATTATTTCACTAAGTGGATTGATGCTGAACCATTATCCACCATCACTTCATCCAGGATCCAGAAATTTGTTTATAAGAATATTATCAGTAGGTTTGGTATCTTAGAGTCTATCATCACAGATAATGGAACCCAATTTATCGATCAAAAGTTCAAGGATCTCTAAGCCGGTCTCAAGATTAAGTAGCATTTCACCTCAGTGGAACACCCAAAGACCAACAGGCAAGCTGAAGCCGCCAACTGAGACATACTTTGAGGAATCAAGAAAAAGCTTGATGACACTAAGAGGAATTGGATGAAGCAGCTCGATCATGTCTTATGGGCATATCGGACCATATCTCATTCCTCCACAAGAGAAAATCCCTTTAAATTAACTTATGGTTGCGAGGCTATGATCCGGTGGAAATAGGAGAACCAAGTTAGAGGAGACAAAACTTTTCAGAGGAGGCTAACCCGGATCTCATCCGTCATGACTTAGACTTGTTGGAAGAACAATGTCGCATTGCTCATGTCCGTGAAGCCACCCTTAAACAGAGGATTGCAACACGATATAATTCTAAAATAATACCACAAAGATTTACTCCTGGTGATCTCGTACTTTATAGGGTGGATATCAAAGGTAAAAATGCGAAAGATGAAAAATTAGCTCCTAATTGAGAATGACCATACATGATTGTGCCCAAAACAAACACAGAAGCCCATACTCTAGAAACTCTCTCTGGCAAAACTATCAAGAATTTCTGGAATGCTGATAAGCTAAGGAAATATTATAGTTTGATACATTTAATTGTTATTTTTATCATATAAATGACGAGTTCTGACATGAATAAACTAATTATTATTTCTTCAACACTTGGCTATTTTATTCATTTATAACTATTACAACCCACAAGGTGATTGCACCTTGGAATGGTTTGAGGAATATAAGGTCCAATTAGGATAAATATTCTAATGCATAAATGAAGGTCAAAAAGAAGAATCCATTTGACTAGTATCTGAGTTCAATGAGTGAATTCAAGGGTTTTAACCCGTATCCTAATAAGCACGACCTTAACTCATAAGCCTAAAAAAAGGTTTAAAGAGGTTAAGAGTAACAGGTTGTTGCCTGGGATACATGGACGTCATTTCAAGAGGCTTCTGTGTCAAAATCACACTTCATAGTTTCATACTTAAAAATTTGACTAAGTGTCAACAAAAATGTAGAAAAACTGTCTCGATTAGGAAAAACACGAGTGTTCGCTAAGTGTAGAAAAACAATTGAGATCGAATGTTGGACCCATCTCGATTGGGAAAAACACGAGTGTTCATTAAATATAAAAGAGAAATACCGAGATCGAGCATTGAAGCCATCTCAGTCGAATAAAGCAAGAATATGTACTAAGTGTAAATGGAATCATCAAGATCGAGCATTGAACCCATCTCAGTAAGGAAAAAGAGAAGGTAATAGGAACATGTAGAAAAATATTCTATGTATAGAAAATGCCCGAAACCCAGGAATTGCCAAAATACAAATAAAATTAACCCCACGTAGAGGCAAAACAAAAAGAAATAGAAGGAAGAATCAAGCATCTGGGGCATGCTCTTCTTTCGCCTCAGCCTCCTCAACTGGGCCGCCCTCTGAGCTCTTTTCCTCTTCTTCCACGTTACCATTCGTTGCTAGAACTTGATTCACCGAAGGGGATTCGGGATGGCGTCCACAATGCAACCATCTCAGACCACTTCCTTGAATCATTCCTTCCATGACAAGGTTTAGATTCATCAAGCGCAGTTGAACGAGAGCATTGGAGAATGATTCATCCACCGATTAGCCCATTCATCATCAAGATATAGAATATCACTTTTTAGCTTAGTCTTGGATTGTCAGAAAATCTCATTCTTAATTCAGAGTGCGGTTAAGGTGGACTCAACAAAAGATATCTAATCTTTTGAATTGTTTTCTCGAGCAACCTCTTCAGTAACTTTGACCTAGAGCCCGGTTACCTTAGCGACCCGTTTAACAATTCTGGCCTGGAGCCCGGTTATCTTAGCTTTGCGCAAGTCGAGCTCTTCATTGACTTGAGCAAGTTGCTTGTCTTTTTGAGCCATAACAAACTCAAGCTCCTTCTTTTCACCCCGGAGAGTGTCCAACTCCTTCTCTAGATCTCGAGTTTGACGAATATATTCAAAGGCAAATTCCAGAAAGCAGAAAATGAAACCATTACGGAGAGCCCGCACCTGGGCATCCTGGAAGAGCTCAATTAAGTCTTGCTCGATCAGGACATCCTGGTTAGCTTAGGAAAAAAGGACATTGTCAATGATCCACCCAGAATCAACCCTATGCCCCAAATTGACCTTCTAATAAATTGCAGAGGTGCACCATCCGAGATTTCAGTATCTCGGCCAGCAGTAAGATCGAGGGGAGCAGCCTCGGTTATTGGTTATTTCCCTCTTTGCTCCTGTTGACCCTCCCCCTTCCTCTTTCGAGGCTGAAGAAGTTGAGCAGGTGATCTGAGCTCCACCTCCTGTATAGTAGGTTGAGGTGGAGGAACAATGACTATTGGCTAGGATTCGGACCCTGAGGCCCCAACTTTTCTTTAGGCTAACCATAAGGCGAGAACTTTAAGCCTACCAAGAGGCGCTATGCTTTCTACAAATAAGAAACAAACATGTTACAACACTTGAAAAAATTATGAAATACTAGTCTATCAAATATATTTTACATGTGATACCTAAGAACGACCTTATTGAGTCAGAGGACTCATCTAGGACATCTTTACAGTAGATAACCTCACCTTTATCGGCCCACTCAACTAGAAAGTTGAGGACGTCGGCCTGATCTTTTGACAAGGCAGACATTGGAGTCTCTATTTCTTCTAAGCTCTGATCCCACACCGCTTAGGTCCAGTATAAATACATTCATGGTTCACCATCAGGGGTAACAAATAAAGGTGTTAACTCCGGAGCTCATTCAATTCAGAAGAAATCCTTCTTAAAGTTCTTAAGGACTCTTGGTATGGTTTGAATACTTTCCGCTCTACTTGCGTGCGTAAAATAACCCACCCCTTTTGAAAACTGTTCCTGGAGGGTGAAAACTGGGTGAAGAGGAAAAAGAACGACCTTATAGAGTACGACCATCCGAACATCTTGCAGATGAGTTCAAAAGTTCGGATAAAACCCCAAGTGTTTGGATGTAGCTGGGTTGGAGTCACACGCAAGTGGTTGAGGACTCTAACCTCGAACTCAGAGAATAGAAGTCGGACCCCAATACGAGTGAACAACACATCGTACATGTATATAAAGTGGTCACCCTCCATTCTCATTGAGCAGACTCTCTCTTAATCTGACGGAGCTCAGATAATGTACTCTCTATCTCTTAATCTATCCTCTGTTAAGTGAAGGTATTCTTGCTTAGCAAAGGCGTCCTCCGAGTTCTCTACACTGGAAAGAGTACCCATCACTTCTCGGTCAATCCATTGGTATAAACCGACATTTTCTAGGAAGATGAACTCTCTTGATTCTAAAGTAGTTGCTCTCTGATGTGTCATATCCGAATTAGTAGTGTTACCTATATAGAGGTAGTACTCATGTCAGAATCAAAAGAGGATTCACTAAGATTCTCTAAATCTATCATGAACACGGAGAGCAGACGTGTTGGTCTTTGCCTAGTAAGTTCCCTAGCACGATACGCCCTTTGTAATGCCTCCAGGATATCCATCCCGGTTATCGACCTCAGATCTCTATCAAAATCTCCACTATGAGAAGAACATCTTCTTCATGCCTGAGGCGGCAGAGATGGTGGAGTACTAAGAGTTTATGTGGAACTACTCTTTCCATCACGGTTTTGTGACTTTCTCACCCTCACCATGGTATTTTCAAAAAGAAAAGAGAATGAAGAAGGAGAATACCTTGAGAAGTAGTGAAGAAAAAGGCTTGAAAGAAATCAAAAACCACCAAGAACCTCAGTTTTTGCTCACCGAAAATCACCTAAGGTCATCGAAGAAGGAAGCAAAAATATGTAGAAGAGAGAAGAGTAAGGGGTTTTCCTCGCTCTCTCTATTTATAAGCACCTAAAAATGTTCCTCAATCGCTCCCATAAGCAGGGATAAAATTAGAAGTTCGCAATAAATTTAAAATAGTAATAATGGTGGTACGAAGCTCAAACGGAAACCTCCAAACCTTTTAGCCACGCATCTGAACGTACCTGATATAGTAGTGGAGAGGACAGCGCTCAGAGTCAAAGCGACGTATGACGTTGCAAGAAGATATTCAAACCAGATCACAGACTTATGTCATGATATAATGATATGTTTGAAATACGAATCTCGGTTCAAGATCAAAATTAATTTTAGAATTAAATGGGCCTTACAAATAAAATCTATATGGGGGCAACTTACTATAAATTCTGAATGATAGTGTACTGACTTTAGGCAAAATGATTCATTCTGATCCCGACTTTATTCTTTAACCCTAGGGGCATTCTACCATATATCACGGACCTCGATCCTTTGGTAAAAACATCGTGAGATCCAACATTTATATTATGACTTGGATCCCTTTGTCCTATGTGTGTCGTTTGCTCATGTCAAACTCAGATAGTTTGACACTCAGCTATTACATCTAAGCGTTATGTTGGGAGCAACTATTGTGGATCGGATTTTGGGTTAGCAGCTCATGAGCAACCTGGCCTGCTAATTCGATCTCAGATATTTATGAGTGCTATTAGATAAGTAAATTTATTTATTTATGAGGAGTAAATCTCTCACAGGATCCCTCATAGATAGGGAAATCAATTATATTCCTCACAAATAAAGGAATCAGTTATGAGATATAACAATCTCATTGGATTCTTATCCTAATTAATAGTATTTAATGCAAATTTAACTACGATTCTTATAAACCAAAACGTTCCTATAAATACCATACAAGGTCGTAAATATATGCAATCTAGTTCCAAATATTACCTACTTGTGTATAGTCTAACTTGAACATTAGAGTATCTGTTGCATATATCTACCTTCTCGTACCACCATTGCAACCACCATGTATAAAAAAAAACGACATTTGTTAACCTTATTCAGGTAATTTTCTGAACTCCGTTCATTACATAAGCTTAGCCCCCGCTAACCTATATATTCATATATTTGCTTCCAAAGTTTCCAATCACACTCTTTCATCATCCCCTCTTATCTTGTCCTCTTTGATTTAGTAAGAAAAGAGCAACTTCATCCTCACCATGAGTCACTTTAACGATCAGCAAGAAGGCCCTGGTGAGTTTTTCTCTTTGCCTTTCAAAATGTCAGCAAAATGTTCTATCTTTTACTTGGAACAATAAAATATGGCTTCCTATGTGAATTTCTTAGATCCATTTCAACTCAGACAAATGAAGATGAATTGGCCATGTTCGCAAGCTCAATATATATTAATGTATTAGAAATACTTCTTCTGCATTTATATGAGAAGTATTATTTTAAATATATTTTTTACTGGGATTAATTTAAAAACTATTTAAGCATTCAATTCTGACCTCTTCTGCAATAAGAAAATGCTAAAGGGTTGGAATTTGCTTCCATGTATTGAACAAAAAGACTCATAAAATGCTTTGGTTCATTTTGTATATAAAAAAAAAGGGGGCTTGGACCGCGCTTTTTCCTCGGTCCATAAAGGAAGATGCGGCCGCCCCCTATAAAACACCTTCTTTTATTTTATATATATGCATATCTGTCTGCTAAAACGCGCTTTTATCCCAGTCCATAATGGATGATGCGGCCGCCCCTATAAAACACCTACTTTTATTATATATATATACATGTGCATCTGCTATCAATGCTTTCCTTCTATAAATAAACAAACACTCTTTTGTCCCTGCCTCATCTTCTCATTGTATAAAAAGTCAATAGCAATTTCATCGTAACCATGAGTCACTATATCAATCAACACGAAGCTCCTGGTAAAGTTCAGTTTTTGTTTTTTTTAATTGCATGATTAAATGCTTTTTTGGTGGATGCATGATTAAATGGTTTGTTTTTTTTCTCAAAATTGCCCTCCAACGTGAAGGAAATTGTTCTATCTTTTTTGTCATTGAAAGTATTGAACAAAATATGGTTTTCAAATCCTAGAATTAATAGATGGATTGATCATATTTGGGTACTCAAAAATCCATGTTATATATTATAGTCAAAGCTAGAATTATTCATTTCTATAGGAAAACAGTGACCTTTATATCTAATTGTTTCATATCTTATTTTCCACCAGTAACTGCATATCCAGCACAGGGTCAGGGTCAGGTCAAACCCCCAGCTCCATATGTTGCTGCTCCACCACCACCTGTGGGTTATCCCACCAAGGATGGTCCTGCAGGGTACCCCCAACAAAGTGTTCCAGTGAAAACCACTAGCAGGGGTGAGGGCTTCTGGAGGGGATGGTAAGTTCATAGCCAAAATTTCTGTATTTATCTAATTTAATTCCATTCTTATATATTGATTTCTCATACTATCTGACTTTTTTTTTTACTCCTTTTTCTTTTCTTGCAGTTGTGCTGGATTATGTTGCTGCTGTGCCATAGAAGAATGTTGCCTCTGATTGAATATCACAGCATATATAGATTTGTGCTTGTCCGCTCATGTTTTTGTGTCTTTTTTTTCTTCTTTACCACACTACTTTTGTATCTTGTCTAATAAGGATATTTATATCCATCGGGGCAGCAAAAATTTATCCATGTAATGGAACTTGTATTTGTTGATCTTTTCACTTTGTAAAGAGAATCATATGGGTCATTGCAATTATAAACCATAAAGCCCCCTACAAAAGCTGTATCTTTTAAATAATTCAATCAACAATTTGATCCGTTCTTTACTGGCAGAAGGTGCGTTTATTCATTAAAAAATTAAAATATCTGAGTTGCAATACCAAGTAAAAGAATAGGTAGATAGATGGTTTTGCTCAACTACACCACTCAACAACGAAATGTATATCTCTTGAACCTTGACTAGATGGTGTTGCTCAAGTTTTAGATAAAGATGCGTTTTATTGATAAAAGTCGTGCCTAACTCACATAATTGAAGTTTTTTTTTCCCCTTAAATTTGAACAAAAATAATTTTATATGGATTAGATATGACCAATGCCGCACTCTAGTTAATTCATTGAAGTTATGATCCAACTCCCCTTGTTTTGTTTGGTCAACCTTTTTTTTAGTCAACGATCCAACCCTTAACAACGGACGAAACTTAAGTTGGTCTTGAACTTGACTGGACCCAGAACACTTAAAACTCTGTTCTTTGGCCCAAGCCCGATCTGAGTTTGACCAATGAACAACTATTGGCATGAATAAAAACTCCTTGGCACAAATTGGCTGAATCGCCGTGCCGCTAACAAACCCAGAGAACAAACATGTATAATCATTCCATATAAAGCTTGTTATTAATGAATGGGCTTTCAGAGTGTTTCCAGGGCGTTTTTAATTTCTAGGTATCATAGCCTTTCTCTGCTTCAACTCATACTTCTCCATTCATATAGGGGCTTTTGGAAATAACATTAATATTGTATGCAGCATATTAAGTTCAATACTAGTTTCACACATTTTGTGAGGGTATGTGTACAATGAGTGATATAATCATATAAAAAAGATCCAGGTGAATCCTAGTTTTTTTTATTTTACTCCTTTTTTGTTGCAAAGAATTCCAATTATTTTTCAATAATTTACACCAATGTTGTTAAATTAAATGTCTCAAGAGATTGACATGCGATTTATCTTATTAATTTAATAAATAATTAAATTAAGTAATGAACTAAACTCTTATTAATTAAAAATAAAAAATAATTTTAAAATTACAATAACTATCAATTTAATAAAGTTAATAATATTTAAAAAATAATTTTTATATAAAATTTAATGTCTTGTTCCTGGTCGTAAAGATTTTTATTTCTTCATTATCATTAAAGTAGAAGAAAAGAATAAAAAAAACAAAGAAATAGAAAGTAAATTTTTAGATCTCTTTACCATAGAATATAGTTAGCTCTTATTAATAAATAAAGATTAATATCTTTATACTTTCTTATTTTTAAAAATTATAAATTATAAGATCTTTATATTTTAATAATAATTTTTTATATTAAAATTCTTTAAAAAATTACAAATTAATTAACTTATAGTAGATTATAGAATTTATAATTTTTTATTAATGATAGTTAGTTTTTTTCAATTTATATAAACCTTAATTGATAAAATTATGAGTTCTTTATTATATTATTCCATTGTACTGTATAAATTAATTTTATATCATATTATTGATTTTAAAGTGAACTATCAATTTTAATTATAAGAAATTGAAACTTGATCTACTCGTGGCCGTTACGTCTCCGCATGCTTGTTTGCAATGTTGTTCAACTCTCTCCATCACGTCATATCAACGACTTAAAGCATTAAAGAATATGCAAGAGACGTGACGCTATCAATTTCATTTATATAGAATATGATCAAGTGACGTCAGTATTTTATCAAATATCATCTGAGACTTATTAATTATCAAGGTAATCAAATTTTTAAGTTAAATTAATATCAAATTATATGAATTTTTTTCAATTATCCAAAATATAAATAATGTGAATAACATGATAATTATTTGTATATAAGTAAATTAAAAATTATTATTATAAGATATTTATGAATCGCTTAAGATTGATTAGTTATTTTTATAATAAATGAACATAATTATTAGTCTTGTAAGTGTATTATTAATTTCAGATAATAATTATTATTATAAGATATATCATTGTCAAATAATGTTAAATTTGTTAGTATCATTATGTTTGTTGTAATATGTTGATGTATCACCTAAAAAAGAACATTGATATAAATTGAATACTTAAGTGATTTGTTATCTGAATCTGTATAGTATTGAATACTTAAGCGATTTGTTGTCTGAATCGCTTAAAGGTTGATTAGTTATTTTTATAATAAATGGACATAATTGTTAGTACTGTAAGTGCACTATTAATTTTATTTATATATCCAAATATAATAAATATTTCTAATTAGTGCATATATCATTGTCAAATAATGTTAAATTTGTTAGCATCAGTATGTTTGTTATAATATGTTGATGTATCACCCAAAAAGAACATTGATATAAATTGAATACTTAAGTGATTTGTTGTCTGAATCTGTATAGTATGTTAACTTATAACTCAAAGTGTTAATGTTAATCATGTGATAATTCAAGTATTTGTCCTTATTTCTTTAAATTCACTTGTTTCGTTTGTTCCCGTCTTTGATGGGTTGAACTTATTTGATTGGAGTAAACAAGTTCAATTTCACCTTAGTGTAATGGATCTTAATTTAGCACTCCAAGTTGAGAAGTCTGCCGCTATTATTGTTGTTAGTAGCAATGAAGAGAAAACTCATTATAAGGCTTGGAAACGGTTAAACAGACTGTGTTTGATGTTTATGTGAATTAGCATAGCAAACAACATCAAGTCGGCTCTTCCCAAAACTGAAGTACTAGAAGATTTATGAGTTTTGTGGAAGAACGCTCCCAAACTGTTGACAAGTCTCTTATTAGGACATTAATACTTTAACCACCATGAAGTTTGATGGTTCTCATACTATGCATGAGCAAGTCATTGAAATGACAAACATTATAGCAAGACTTAAGTCATTGGGAATAGAAGTGGATGAAAATTTTCTTGTGCAAATCATTCTGAACTAATTATCGTCTGAGTATGGTCCATTCCAAATGAACTATAATACCATGAAAGATAAATAGAATTTGCATGAATTGCATAGTATATTAGTTTAAAAGGAAACCAAACTTAAGAATCAAGAAAATCACTTTTATCCATGACGTGAATCATCAAGGAGTTGAAAAAAAAGTTGAAAAAAAATGGAAAGAGCAAAGGACCATCAAAGATTGATGAGTCTTTTGTCAAAATCTAGAAAGAGTCAAACAATAATAGATGTCATTTTTGTGGGAAGTCTAGACACTTCTAGAAGGATTGCCCAAGGCGTAAGGCTTAATTTGAAAAGAAAAGTAAGCTTAATGCTTATGTATATTTCGAATCAAATTTAACTGAAGTTCCCTATAATACTTGGTGGATTGATTCTGGATGTACAACTCATATTTCTAATACGATGTAGGGATTCATTACAATCCAAATTATAAGCCCAAATGAGAAGTTATTCTTCATGGAGAATAGAGTGAAGGTTCTAGTGGAAGGTGTTGGGACTTATCGTTTAATCCTAGACACTAGATATTATTTAGATTTATTTGAAACTTTTTATGTACCTAATATTTCTAGGAATTTAGTTTCTTTGTCTAAACTTGATGTTGGTAGATACCTTTTAAGGTTTGATAACGAATGTTTTAGTTTGTATAAGCATACCTATATGATTGGTTCTGATATACTTTGTGATGATTTATATAAATTGAATATTGATAATTTATATGCTAAAACTCTTATGACCTTGCATCATAATATTGGCACTAAACGTAATTTAGTAAATGAACATCATGCTTGCTTGTAGCATAAACGTTTGGGTCACATTTTCAAAGAAAGAATGGAAAAGTTGGTAAAGAATGATATCATTCCAGATTTAGATTTCACTGATCTTAATATTTGTATTGATTATATTAAAGGAAAACAAACAAAACACACAAAGAAAGGTGCCACGAAAAGCACTCAGCTTCTTGAAATTGTACACACCGATATATGTAGACCCTTTGGTGCCAATTCTTTCCGTAAAGGAATGTATTTTATCACCTTTGTTGACAATTATTTATGTTACAAATATGTTTATTTACTGCATGAGAAATCTCAATCAGTGAATGCCTTGGAAATTTATGTAAATGAAGTTGAAAGAAAATTGGACAGAAAAGTGAAAATCGTAAGGTCAGATAGAAGTAATGAGTATTATGATAGATTTGGTGAAATTGGACAACACCCAAGTTCATTTGCTAAGTTTTTAGAAAAACGTGACATATGTGCTCCATACACCCTGTCAGGTACACTATAACAAAATGATGTATTAGAAAGATATAACCAAACTTTAATGGATATGGTCAGGAGCATGTTAAGTAGCACGTCTTTACTCTTGTTATTTTGGATGTATGTTAAAAAATGTTGTGTATTTGTTGAACATGGTTCCTAGTAAGGTAATTCCAATGACACCTTTTGAACTGTAGATAGGTAGAAAACCTGATTTAAGGCACCTACATGTTTGGGGATGCTAGGTAGAAATAAGAATTTATAATTCACATGAAAAGAAATTGAATGCAAAAATAATCAAGAGATATTTCATTGGATATCCAGAAAAGTCTAAAGGTATAAATTTCATTGTCATACCCATAGTACAAGAATTGTTGAAACCAGAAGTGCCCGATTCATTGAGAATGGTGAGACCAATGGGAGTCAAGCTTCACGAAATGTGGAGATTAAAGAAGTTGAGTATAAGTTCCTTTGACTTGTGCTCCTACTTATGAAATTGTTATCCCTCACATTGTTGAACCGCATAACAATCAAGAAGAATAACAAATTAATGATCCCGATGTAACATTCTCCTTAACCTAATAGTTCGAATCAGGATTATAGAAACTCAATATTATTGGTATAAGTTATCTATTAAATTTTGGATTAGTTTGAACATAATTCTATAACACTAAATATGAAGAATAACAAAAGTTTCTGCATAAATAGCTAATATGATAGAAATAAATATGAAAAATTTATTTCCTAGTCATAAATGATTGATATGAGTTATAGTAAATTTTGAAAAATCAATTGAGTTGATTTGGTATTTCTAAGAATACTGAAAAGGGCTAAACTGAACAATTAAGTAGCTCAAAAAATCATGAAATTATATGCAGATGATAAGAAAAATATGGAGAATATTTTGATACAAAATATAAACTAAGATAAGTATCAGTAAGCATATTTACTTAATTCCTAAGTTTAATTTAACTTAAGGAAGAATAATGAAACTTAACTAATAAATAGCAGTATATGAAAAATTATAGAAATATAGATATAAGGACTAAGTTGAGTCCTAAAATTTTCTATAACACTTATGGAAACTTGAAAACTCAGCTTTGAAAGATTAAAATGTACTTAACAAATACAAAAGTTTCAGCACAATCATATTCATCCTTTCTTTGGTCTTCCACCACCTCACCCATTTACTTCATCTTTATTAACGTTTGACTTTTCTTTTCTTTGGTTTGCTTCCAAAATAATGTGCTTCAATAGCTCTAAAACAAGGGAAGGGAAACGTACAAGAGAAAATAGAAAGAGGAAAGGAAGGAAAGGTGAAGAGGAAGAAGAAAATCCAAAGAATCAAGCTACAAGGAGTTAGGAAGAGAGGTAGACGTTCTTTATCTTCAAGTTGCTATTCTCTTTTCATTGTTTATGAATCAAATTTATGGCTTTGGTACTCTAGAGGCCACGACCAAAATTGGATTTTATAGAGGTTATTGGCTTAAATTTGCTCATTCTTTTCTATTGATTCTTGAGTTAAATTTGAGATATTGGTTGTGATAAGAAAAATGAAACCCTTATATCTTGAGATTTGGAAGGTCATGGTCAAACCATGACCAAGCAAGAATTTTTTACCTAGCCTATGCTTTCATCTTGTCTCTATGATTTTGAGAATTTTTTGAAAGAATTTAGTATGTAAGCATAGAAAATGTTTGGTTTTGGTTCTATGTGGTCACGACCAAGTGTTTAAAAGAAGGAAAAATGTGTGGATTTTCATGTTACATTTAACTTTGACTATTGTGGTTAAATATGCTTGTTAATAATCATTTTAGAGAAATCTTAAGTGCTTGAATTCTTGAGTTGGCCATGTAGGCCAAATAGGAACTCAAAGAGATATGGTAATCTCCATATTACATCTAATGCTTATGTGCTTGAATTATTATATGTATGAAAATTTCTTAGAATAAATTGTATTGTACTTTCATGGAATTGATTTAGTTACTTAAGTGGCAAAGTAACCAATGTATGTATATGGAATGTGATGAATGAGATTGGTAGTGTGAGGAATGATGACTCTCTCTCTATCTTAGATGAAGAGTAATATGAGGAAGAATGATTCATTCTTTACCCTAGATGATTGATAGTGTGAGGAAGAATGATTCTCTCTCTATCAAAGTAGTTGAGGACCGACATTCTCTCTTTACTTGAATTGAGATATATTAAATGAGGAAGGATGATTCCATCATTATTAAGATAGCATGAGGATGGACATTTCGTCACTACCTAATTGATGATTAGATATGATGAATGATAAGAAATGATGAATGACGATATTTGAATATGATGAATAGTGATATTTAATGAATAATGATGTATGATGAATGATATGAATTATTTGATTATATAAATGATTTTTTATATAAATGATATAAAGTGAACCTCTGTTTCGGGAAGAGAAATGACTACTTTTGACTTTATGCCACCTTTTTACTTAAAAATTTACATTTTGAAATGAATTTTCCCCTAAAACAACTATATTTATTATGATGACATATATTTTTAATAATATTATTGAGAATTTCTAAAATTCTCACCCATTTTATTTTATTTCATAATATTTTCAAGGACGAGTTCTTCAATAAGGAGATGAAGAAAAAGATATAGAATAGGTTTTTGATATAATTATGTATTTGTAATGTATAATTAGTTCTTTGGGACAAGTTATGTAATTATTGTGTAATGTAACATACTTTGTATATTATTGTTGATAATATATGTATATTATCTTCACCTCTCAACAGGCTCATATTTCGTGTATATTGTATAAATGAATTTTCAAAATTATTTATATTAGTTGCAAGTAATATACTTAATTCTAATTATTAAAGTATAATTCCAAATACACTATTAGTATTAGTATTAAGGATGTTACACTCGAGGTTAACAATGAACTTATAGTAGAACAACCACGAGAAATAACATTAAGAAGATTCTAAAGAGAAATGAGATCTACTATTCTGAATGACTATATGGTGTATCTATAATAGTCATAAATTCACTTGAGAATTAATGACAATTGTCTAGTTTCATTTTCATAAGCCATTGCTAGTGATAATGCTGATAAATGATTAGATACCATGAAAGATGAGCTTAAATCAATGGAATATAATGGTGTATGGGATCTTGTGGAATTACCTGAAGGGTTCAAGATAGTTGGGTGTAAATGAGTCTTTAAGATTAAGTGCGACTCTCATGGCAACCTTGAAAGCTACAAGACCCGTCTTGTTGCCAAAGGTTTTACTCAAAAGGATGACATTAACTATAAGAAAATATTCTCGCTAGTTTCCAAGAAAGATTCTTTCAAAATTATCATGACATTAGTAGCTCATTATGATCTAAAGCTGCATCAAATGGATGTGATAATCACCTTTCTAAATGGAAATTTAGAGGAAGATATTTATATGGATCAACTAATAGGGTTTTCAGTTAAGGGAAAAGAACACATGCTGTGTAAACTTAAGAAATCAATATACGGACTTAAGCAAGCTTCCTGGCAATGGTATATCAAGTTCAATAATACTATTGTATCCTTTGGATTTAAGGAAAGCCCTATTGATCGGTGTATATATTTGAAGGTCAGTAAGAGTAAGTTTATCTTTTTGATTTTGTATGTTAATGGCATCTTGCTTGCAACTAATGATCTTGGTCTATTGAGTGAGACTAAAAAGTTTCTCTCTTATAACTTTGAAATGAAAGATATAGGAGAGACAAGCTGTGTGATTAAAATAGAAATATTCATGACAGATCACAATGATATATCAATAAAGTTTTAGAGAGATTTATAATGCAAAGAAAGTCTTAAGGTACTTACAAGAAATGAAGGATCACGTGCTTACTTATAGAAGATCTGATTATCTTGAGGTGGTTAGATATTTAGATTCAGATTTTGCCGGTTGTGTAAATACAAGAAAGTCCACATTTAGCTATTTGTATCTTTTAGCCAGATAAGCGATATCATGGAAGAGTGTGAAGCAATCAATCATTGCTACATCTACCATGGAAGTTGAATTTATGGCATGCTTTGAGGCTATAGTTCAAGCTAAGTGGTTGCGGAACTTTATTTCAGGACTTGGAGTAGTTGACAGTATTGCCAGGCTGTTGAAAATTTATTGTGATAATTCCACAGCTGTCTTCTTTTCTAAAAATGACAAGTATTCTAAAGGTGCTAAACATATGAAATTGAAATAATTTGTTGTTAAAGAAGAAGTTCAAAAATATAGAGTGTCAATAGAGCACATTAGCATCGATTTTATGATTATTGACCCTTTGACAAAAGGGTTACCGCCCAAAATATTTAGCGGACATGTTGAAAGTATTTGCATTGTTGCCAAGTAAGCATTATTGTATATTATGTTTATGTTTATGTTTTATGTACTTTGACACTTTAAGCTCATGAATGAATATGTTTTTATCTTACCTATTTTTCGAGTTTGTATACATGATTGAATATGAATGATGATAACAAGTTTTGTCTTTAATAGAGACATTATTGTTAGACCAATTATGTGCTTCCTATTTATAGGTCATTTCAAGGAGAAGACTAACTCTGTAGTACATGGAATGAGCTATGTCGATTGAATGATATATGACCACTATGACTTATGTTATTTTTATTCTTGGTCATCATGAATGATGTATCCAATGTAAAGAAGAGCTTAGTTATATATATGGATTCATATTATGTTTTGACAAACTTATCAAATTATAAAGAAGGTAATGTCACATGAGCCAAGTGGGAGAATGTTAAATTAAATGTCTAATATAATGGACATGTGACTTATCCTATTAGCTTAATAAGTAATTAAATTAAGTTAATGAACTAAACTCTTGTTGGGTAAAAGAGAAATGACAATTTTACAATTATAGTAACTGTCAATTTGATGGAAGTTAGTAGTATTTAAGAAATAGTTTCTACGTAAAATTCAAAGTCTTATTCCTAGCCGTAAAATGTTTCTTCTTGTCCCACCATCATTAAAGTAGAAGAAAAAAGTAAAGAAAGACAAAAGAATAGAAAATGAGTTTTGAGATTTCTCTAATATACTTGGAATACAGTTTGCTCTTATTCATAGATAAATGTTAGTGTCTTTATATTTTCTTATTTTCTGATAATCATGAATTCTAAGATCCTTATATTTTAATATAATTTTCTATATTAAAATTCTTAAAAAAACTATAAATTAACAAATGTTTGTAAAACATATCTTTTTATTTTATCTTTGATTAGGGTATTCACACAAGTATTATTGTGAAATTAGTTCTTTGGGAACTATTGCGACTAGTAGTCCCTCCCAACAGTTGCCTTATCTAAGGTCTCGGTTTTGGTTCTTTCCTGAAATTGTGGTTCACGTACCACTGCAACAATCTCTTGTTGGTTTGTAAGAAATATTTGAGACATCTAAATTTATCTCTATTAAATATGGCTTTGTCTATTATACATCCAAAGATGGGATCCATGTTTTAGCATCATATATGCATTACACTTTTCAATTCATTCCTATTTATTAAATTAGAGTACTTTTATTTGTGTTTAATTTCTTATTGTTTCTTATTGTACTCTCTCCTAAAGAGTGACATGTGTCACTCTTCCTCGTTGGAGAACTTCTACGGAGCATAGGAGGGCAACTCCCCCCCCCCCCCCAACCAAAAAAAAATTGTTGCCATCCCTTAGTAGTTAGTATTACTAATTATTATATAATGATTCTTGTAATTAATTATTGTTAATCTTAACTTAATGGATAAACTCACAACTACTTCTTTATTCTATAGAGCATCTGAATGTTATAGTTTTGGGATATATAACACACATTCAACTAGCTAATATATAAAATTTGTGAAATGATACTGATCCAAATTTACACTCACCCACTCCTCACATATACTAATGCAATCCCTTGAATGACACCCTAGTCCTACTATAACTTTTTTTGAATAGTTACACATACAATTTTGGAATGCTTCTCTTTGAGATTTTTGGTAGTCAAAACACCATTATGAGGTTTTATTTAGACTTATAGTTTAGCTTTTAATGCCCTAATAATCCATTTAAAGATTTTTTTTTCAGGTAAGCCAAATTTAAAGAACTTAGTTAACACCTCAATCATTTTTGGTGTGTCAAATTTGAAGAATTTAATAACATCTTTGTCCCGCAAATTTTTTTACCAAATTCCACCATTGCTTTTTCTCAAAAAATTACATGCATCATTTTTAACTTTTTTTTTTCAAATTTCAAATTCAAATATCTTTTAATATAATTATACATACCTCCTTTTCAATTTTAATACATTCTCTCTTTTAATAATTTTTTTTAAGATTCTAGTTGATTTTAAAAATACTCACACATTGTGCAGAATACTCACTAGTTGCTAATCACAGAAAAAGTACCAAACGAGTTCATTTATATATGTATTTCACCAACTTCAAAGGAAATGACGAGGAAAATAAACACAGAAAATAATTCTCTAGCATTAGCGCAAGATATGAGTTGTTTTTTAATTAAAAAAATCAATTATATATTTATGTAAGACCTAAGTGCATCAAAAGACTATCAATTTTTGGTATTCACACACTAAATTTAATACACTAATTTTACTCCAATAATAATGTATAAATAACAATAATGATATTTGTATATAAATTTTTTATGTAATTTTTATATCATTTATTTTAGATAATAAAATAAAATATATATATTTTAATACTCTCTCTATTTTTATTTTTTCAAACAAATATATTATAAAATTAATATAAATTTTTAATATATAAATAACATTACTATATAACTGACAATCAGCTCGTATTATGTAACGATCAACGATGTAAACTATGGTTTTCGAAAGACTATTTTATGATGATGACTCAATCTAGAATGGTCAAAATGTTTGGAAAAACGTACGCGTGGAAATTGGAAATATGGAAGGATCAGGAATGAATGACGTGTGTTACGTGGCATGCCACAAGCACAAGCACGTTGCATAGAAAGTTCAAATGCTAACACCGCCTTTCCTTTCTCACCTGCAAGCTGCAACGCGTTAGTCCCACACGTCATTCGAATCTTCTCTTGCATTGAGGAACCTTAGTGGAACCTTAGCCACGCACGAACCTATATATTCATATATTTGCTTCCTTGGTTTCTAATCACATACTCCATCATCCCCTCTTATCTTTTCCTCTTTGATTGTGTAAGAAAACAGCTACTTTATCATCACCATGAGTCACTTTAACAATCAGCAAGAAGCCCCTGGTGAGTTTTTCTCTTTGTCTTTCAAAATGTCAGCAAAATGTTCTATCTATTTTTTGGCACAACAAAATATAGTTTCTTATGGGAGTGTTTGGAATGCAAAAAAAATGAAAAATGATTTTATTTATAAATTAAATTTAATTAAATTTTATGTTTAAAATGTTAAAAAATAAAAAATGATTTGATTTTTAAAATATCATGAATTTTATTTTTTTTATTTTTTAAATTTTATCAAATTTGATAGGATTTATTAGGAATTGATTTGATTTGAAATAAATATACTATTTTATCCTTAATAACTATTTCTAACAACTTCTCATAAAGGTTAAAATATAAAATGATAAAATCAAATCAAATCAATTCTTATTTTAATAAATTTCAAATACAAAATTTGATTTCTAAATCAATTTAAATCTTATTTTTTTTTTAAATTTTAAATATAAAATTTGATTTTTATCAAATCAAATCAATCAAATCAAATTTAAATCATTTCTCATTTTTATTCATTTCAAATAGTGTGAATTTCATTTTAGATCCACATCAATCGACATAAATGAAGATGAATTGGCCATGTTTGCATGCTCTCTCTCTCTATATAAATATATTTAATTAATGTCCAAGTTGGTTTTTACATAAAGCTTAAGCTGAAATTACTCTTGTATTCATGTGAACGGTGAAATCTTTCTAACTAGCCTTTAATGATATGATATTATGTTGCAGCAGTATCATATCCACCACCAGGCCAGGCCTATCCTCCAGCTTCATATGTTACTACCCCACCATCTATGGGTTATCCCTCCAAGGATGGTCCTGCAGGGTACCCCCAACAAAGTGTTCCTGACCAAACCACAAGCAGGGGTGATGGCTTCTGGAAGGGATGGTAGGTTCATATTGCCAAAATCACTACACCTATTTACTGCTTTTTCAGAAACACACGCAAAGCTCTTTGTTTTGACTCTTTCTCTTTTCTTGCAGTTGTGCTGCTCTATGTTGCTGCTGGGTCTTGGACTGCTGCTTCTGATTGAATCATGCACAGCTTAGATTTGTGCTTACGATTTTTTCCCCCTGCTGCTTCCTATTGTATTCTTTGTAGTTTGTAGAAGAATAAGGATCTTTATCCTCTTGGACAGCATGTATTCATCCATTTGATGGAATAGATTTTCTTTTTCCTTTGTACTTTGAAATTTTTTATGACATATTTAGTCATTATATCATATGATTAATTTGTTATCAATAAGAAAAAAATATCATAAGATTCTTACGTTTAGAACATTCGAATGGTTGGTCCACCCTGCCCTGTTATTCCAATTTCGGACACCTTGCAAGCTGGTATTAGTTTTATTATAATATCCGTTAATTCATTGAAGCAACCTTCACTTCGTCACTGATTCAAGCTGTCTTTAGGAAAACAATCTGCACTTTTCTGCATTATCCTTTACTTCGCAAATAATCACACATATTGCTTCGACAAACGAAAAAAGAGGACAAACTAATATAAAAAACTGCGATGCTGCAACCTTTTTATTTTTTAAACAATTTCCCAAACAGAAGATTCATTAATGACTAGCATGGTTTTAAATCTTGATTGCGTGTTGCGGCATGATGCGGGCTGATACGGCCGCAATCGCGGCCAGTTGCGGTTTGCAACCGTTTTGTCGTGGTCACATCAAGCGTAACGGACCGTTTTTTGAAACTTTGAGCACAAGTTTCAGGCATTCTGTAATGGGAACAACAACCAAACAAGAAAACATAAATTCAAACTAAAAATAAGTTAGATAGCTAGAGGCAACCAATGAACCAAGTCAACTAACAATTCACAATTCATAGTAAAGAATTAGAGACTAGAGCAATAGCAAGTAGCAACTCAATAACATGGACATAAGAAGCAAATGAAAAGAACAAAATCAAAAGCAAGCAAGCAACCCAAATAGATAGAATAAAACAGGTCATAGGCAAATGAAAAGAACAAAACATAAATCAAAGATTCAGAGTCATTCTCAAAAGTCATGAAAAGAACAAAACTTGAAAAGAACAAAAATAGCTTGCAGCCTTGCACCTAAATTCGAAATAAAATATAAGTATAGAACATATTCAATTCAACAAAGGCATCAAAACAAAAGCATCAACCAAAACAGAAGCATGGAGTTTGAAACAAAACAATAGCATGAACCAGAACAAAACTATACCAAAAGAAAGAACAACAATACATTGACTATGTTCAACTCACTCCTTCAAGCTATGGAGTTCGAAATTGAAGCATCAATGATGCATAATAAATTAGGATTATTTATAATTTTGATAATTTAGGATTTGACATATAATTAAGTATGTTATTTAGGAATTTTATCTTTTCATATTTTTAGAGATTTTATCTATTTTATAATTAGATTTTAGTTTTAATGAGGATTCTATCTAAATCCCAAATCTTATCATTTAGTTATATTAAAATTTTAAATTAAAATAGGATTAGTCTATTATCTATTTTAGTTATGATTGATTTTTTTTGTAAGAGGACTATAAATACCCTCCTATCATATTTTAGAAGACAGTTGATTATTATTGATTATTGAGAGTTTGGATTATATTCCTACTTTAAGACCGAGTCTCTTGACACAGAGTGTTTGACACATAGTGCCTTTGGAACCCTGAGGGTTCTTTGTTCTTTTGGTCTTTTGGTTCTATATCAATTTGGCATCTGAGTCTTGTTAATCCCCACGCTTTGAGTTGTTCCAAAGCAAAGATTTTTTACAGCTAAAGTTGTTCTACTACTTACCGCTCACCAGATCTCTGTCCAAAAGCCATAAAAAAATATATTTCCTTCGCCAATAAACACACAATCGTACAGACGTCATTAGAACATTGTCATCCAAACCTCGTTTTGAGACACCACTACTACCACCATCAGAACTAGAAGCCTTAAATCCACAACACACAAATTTCCCAAGGATGAGTACTAGATTTCTACCTCTCAAATCTACTTGGATTTTCGAGGATACTCTTCGTCTCCTAGACCCTTCTATTTTGGAGGAGTATCGACTTTCTAACTCTCTAGAGGAGAGTCCTCTTAGAGGGGGAGAATGATGCATAATAAATTAGGATTATTTTGATTTTGATAATTAAGGATTTTACATATAATTATGTTATTTAGGGATTTTATATTTCTATATTTTTAGGGATTTTATCTGTTTTATAATTAGGATCTTAGTTTTAATGGGATTCTATCCTAGTCCCAAATCTTATCATTAATTGGTTATATTAGGATTTTGAATTAAAATTGGATTAGTTTATTATTTATTTTAGTTGTGATTGGTTTCTTTTGTAAGAGGGTTATAAATATCTTCCTATCATATTTTAGAAGACAGATGATTGCTATCAATTATTGAATTCAATTTAGATTATATTCCTACTTTGAAATTGAGTCTCTTGGCACTGAGTGCCTTTGGAACCTCAAGGGTTCTTTGTTCTTTTAGTCCTTTGGTTCTACATCAATCAAGCATGGAAAATATTAGAAGAAGAATTCTAAATATACCTGGAGTTCGATTCAAGTCGATGCAGGATTTCAAGTAGTCGGTGTAGCTCGATTCAGGTCGTGTAGATCATAGAAGATGAAGGCTTCCCAATGGCGTTGTCTCTCCTTCCCGACACTGGTAACTCGACGACAATAGTTTGCAAAAGATGAAGACTTCATGGGGCTGAGTGAGGCTACCTTCAATGGGTTTGAGCAATTGAGCCCTAGGAGAATGCTGCACTTTTTGCTTTCACAAACTTAAAAAATGATGTGTTTTGTGAAACAACACAAAATGCCATCGTTTACGACAATTTGGGGGCTAAAATTGCATTTAAACTCAAACTCGTTCAATTGTTAGTAGACTCGCGATTTTAGGTGATTTTGTCCGAGTCTATGCAGAAACGAGTTTTGAAGTGAGTTAACTCAATTTCTCTACCTAGACTCGTAAATTCGGACAAGTCTATGAGTTGACTTGCGATTTTGACAACCATGCTTAAGAGTAATTTTGTGATGGATATTGCTTTGCTTATTACTAAAATCGACCTAGTTGAGATAGACAATGTTATTGTGGCATTTGTTTCTGAGACCAATATTATGATGGAGTAGAAATCTTGGGTGGTAGACTTTAGGACTATCAAGCATATACGTGCCAACAGAAATGAGTTTACCTTCTACAATGTTATGAGGGAAGGAGAGGAATTTACGTTTTTAGGTGGCTCTAGAACAACCACCGTTCTTGGTAAAGGAAGGGTGAATTTAAAACTCACCTCAAGAAAAATCCTCTCATTAAATGATGTTTTCTATGTGCCTGATATTTGCTACAATTTGGTATCGATATTTGTGTTGGGTAAGGCATGTATTAAAATCATTTTTTAATCTAATAAAATTGTACCCTAAAGTTATTTTTGAATCTAATAAAGTTGTACCCTCTAAATGTGGGGGGTTTTGTGGAGAAAAGACATTATAGTAATGGTTTGTTTCTAATGAATGTTTATGAAGTTATGAATGAAAAGGCATCTTCATTTGCATATTTAATTGATTCTATTGATTTATGGCATGGTAAATTAGGAGATGTTAACTTTTCCTACATAAAGAAAATGAATGAATTAGGATTTATACCTGACGTGTCAATTACTAAGAATGAAAAATGTCCAATATGTGTTAAAGCAAAAAGTACAAAGAAGTCATTAAACTAATGGAATTTTGTGAAACTGATCTTTTAGGCCTAATACACTTTGGTTTAGGTGATTTGAAATCTACAATGACTAGAGGAGGCAAAACAATTTATACAACTTTTATAGATGTTTTTTCAAGATACCCATATGTATATTTACTAAGAACCAAAGATGAAGCAGAAGATAAATTTAAATAGTATAAAGTTGAAGTTGAGAACAAATTAAATAAGAATAAAAAAGGCTTGGATCATATAGAGTAGGAGAATACGATTATGTTACCCTTAGTGCCTTTTGTGAACAATATGGAATAATTCATGAGGTAACCCCACCTTACTCACTAGAATCAAATGGAATAACTTAAAGGAAAAATAGGACATTAAAAGAAATGATGAACGCTATGCTAATAAGTGTTGGGGCTCTTATTTGTGGGGTTAAGCTATTTTTTCTGCCTGTCATATACAAAATAGAATTATATTTAAGAAAATTGGTAAAATCACTTTTGAATTTTAGGAGAAACGACTACCTAATTTAAAATATCTTAAAGTATAGGAGTGTTTAGTTAAAATACAATTACCTGAACCAAAGAAAAGAAGAATTGGATATAAAACTTGTGATTATATGTTTGTTGGCTATGTTGAAAATAGTGCAGCTTCTAGATTTTTGGTGTTAAGAAGTGATGTTTTATAGTTTAACACTATTATTGAATCCAAAAATGCTAAATTCTTGGAAAATGTGTTTCCTTTAAAATCTTTTGTAATAAAATCCTTATCTGAATTTGCTTGTGAACTTGGTTGTTCAAATAATGTTGAACTTGAACCTAAAAGGAGTAAAAGAGTTAGAAAAGAAAGCAACCTAGGTGATGACTTTTATGCCTTCTTAGTGGATGAAGATCCTTTGACATATAGTGAGGCAATTTCTTCTCCAATTGGCCCTCTTTGGAAAGAAACTATTAATAGTGAAATAAAATCAATTATGAGTAATCATACATGAGAGATAGTTGATTTGCCTTATGGAGCAAATCCAATAGGTTATAAGTGGATATTTAAATAAAAAAACTAAAACCTTATGGCTCTATTGAAAAATATAAAGCTAGGTTAGTAGCTAAGGATTACTCACAAAAAAGGGCTTATATTGTTTTGATACATATTCACTTGTGGCTAGAACCTCTTCTATTAGAGTTTTGATAGCCCTTGCTTCTATTCATAATTTGACAATATACCAAATGGATGTTAAGATTGCTTTCCTAAATGGAGATTTAGAAGAAAAAATTTATATAGATCAACCCGAAGGATTTGTGGTTCCTATTAGTGAGAATAAGGTTTACAAATTAGTTAAATCTCTATATGATCTTAAACAAGCACCTAAGCAATGGTACATGAAATTTGATAAAGTTATGTTACTAGATGGCTATAAAGTGAATAATTCTGATAAGGGTATTTATAGCAAATTTGATGATAATTTGAAAGATATTATTATTTATTTATATGTTGATGATATGTTTATACTAGGAACTAGTATAGAAGTAATTAATTAGACTAAACAATTTTTATCATCAAAATATGACATAAAAGATTTGGGAGAGGCCGGCATATAAGTTAACCAAATTAAGATATGGATTCAGAATGTCTCAAGAACACTTTATTCAGAAAATGTTGAGAAAACATGGATTTTATGATTCTAAACCCGTGATGCTAGTGTACAATTGAAAAAGAATATTAATAGTAGTGTATCACAATTTGAATATGCTCAAATAATTGGTAGTCTTATATACTTGATGAATTGTTTGAGACCTGATATTGTATATGTTGTAAATAGATTGAGTAGATACACACACAATCCTAATAAGGATCATTGAACGGATTTATGTAGAGTTTTAAAATATTAACGAGGTATTATAGATCTTGGTTTATGCTATGGGAGGTACCTCGTTGTTCTTGAAGGGTATTATGATACTAACTGATTCAGATGTGACTAAATCCACACGTGGATTTATTTTTACCCTCGAGGGAGGTGCTATTGCTTGGAAGTTATCCAAGCAAATTTGTATAGCCCAATCTACTATAGAGGCTGAGTTTATTGCTCTTGACTTGGCAAGATTGGAGGTTGAATGGCTAAGAAATCTCTTAGCATATATTCTTTTATGGAAGAAACATGTGTCTTCAGTGTCTATACATTGTGATTGGTAGGCGACAATAACGACAACAAACAATAAAGTTTGTAATGGAAAACAGAGACATATTCGTATATATCAAAATTCTACGAAGCAGCTGCTAAATGATGAGGTTATATTCCTAAACTATGTGAGGTCAAAAATGAATCTGGCTAATCCTTTGACAAAGCCATTGAGCAAGAAGCTAGTGAGCAACACATTGAGGGGGATGGGGCTTATGCCTAATACAAAAATTAAGAGTGATGGTAAACTAACCTAGATTTGTGGAATCTTTACAAATTAGGTTCATATGAGTAAAAACAAGTTACTTGTCAATTAGATGAGATACTATCCAACATTTAAGAAAGTCCATCCCTATGATGTAGGATAATGTGTTACTACAGCGTTATAGGGTGAGTTACACTCTTAATGAATCTATAGCTCATGGATGTGTAGTGTACTTAACTGTAGTGCACACTTGATAGATTCACCTATATGAGTGTCAAGGTAGGGCCACCTCTATGAGAGCTTAGGCAAACTCTCTAGAGCACTCATGAAATCCAAGTAACGGTGCAAGGCCAAAATGTATCACACTACATTGAATAAATTTGGATAAAAAGTCAGAGTGAATGATGAGATCACTGATTCACAAGTGAAATGTAGTTTATAAATATTCTAATTTCACTAGCATTTCTATGAGTCATAAATCATTTACTCTATGTGTTAGTTTATAGTCCAAAAGACACTAATATTTATACACTAAATTCTTAAGCTTATGACAACTTTGAAATATGTGAGAGATTGTTATAATTTTTTTTATTACTTTAATTATTTCAAAGTCAAAATTTGCTTTTCAACTTATCTTTTCTATCCACCAGTTATTGCACATAGGTCATTTTTCTATGTCACTTTGTGATTGATGCATACTGTGGTTGTTTCTTTCAATTTTGGTGCACACTGGAGTCTCTGTTTCTATCTTAATTTGTTACTTTTTAGTCCGTCTGCTACACGTTGGAGTACCAATTATCCTATCTTTTTGGCGGTGCTCGTTGTATAGCGTTGCAGCACATTGGAGATCATTTTGTTTTGGAACAAGAAAAACATTCACTTTTGCGTCACTAATATAAATAGGGAAAAGTCTAGGTGCTCCTGAAATGTTTTAGAACACAGGTATTCTAAGGGTTTTTACTTATTATAATTAGTTAATTGGTTTTTTTTAAATATATTATTTTGTATGTAAATATTATTAGTTAAAATCAGTAAAAAATTATATATATATAGTTATTTATAACAAAAAAATAAGATTGATAAATCTATTTATGTGTAAATATTAACAATTAAAATTTATAAAATTTTTGTATATAAAATATGAATCATATCTATTACATGTTAATTAAGTAAAAAGTAATTAACATAATCTGTTCATTTATTTTAATATTATATTTATAGTTACAGATCATAGAGCATCGGTGCTACATAAATTTTTAGGAACACCGTAAACATTTCCTTATAAATAGCTATGCTATGCTGGGTACTTCATGAAACACACAAAAAATAAGTTCTCCAAATATATTCTTTTACTCTAATTCTTATAAACAATTCTACCAGTTGTTTGTGCTATTGTTATTTCAAGTGTATAATTAATAAGAAGTAGTTATTGTATCTTAAAAAATATTAACTACGAAGTCGCTTACACTGAACAATTTATCTGTGATGACGAAATACTTTTAAATACTTGCACACCTTTACTATAAATATGTGATTAGCCTTTATTTCTATTATATTAATTATTACTATCCATCTATATATTTTATTATATTTATTAGAATGTGAAAATTCTTATTTGTTGTTAAATATCTTGCAAGAGTTCAATTACTAATTATTATCTAGTCACTGTTAGCACTTTACCTTGTTATATAGTATTTTCCTATAGTGTTTTTGCGGCTTGCCAGTTGCCACATGCGAATGAACATTGCAAAGAAGAAAGGTCAAATGTTGACACCGTCCTTCCTTTCTCACAGCAACGCGATGTCCCTCAGTCACGTCCTTTGAATTAATCTTCAATAGTTTCCAATCACTTACTCCTCCATCATCCCCTCTCGTCTTTTCCTCTTTGATTGTATAAAAAAAAATTGAATCTTCAATAGTTCCCAATCACATGCTCTTTCATCATCCTCTCTCATCTTTTCTTCTTTGATTGTAGAAAAGAGCAACTTCATCTTAACCATGGATCACTTTAACATTCAACAAGAAGACCCTGGTGAGTTTTTCTTATCTTTCAACAAAATGTCAGCAAATGTTCTATCTTAGTACAACAAAATATGGAAGCCTCTATATATATGTGAATTTCTTTTTTTTTTTTTTTGGTAAAAAAGGTTGGGTAGAAAGCCTAATCTCTGGACTGAGTCGCGTATAAGAGAAATCCTTTTCAACATGATGGCTCCAACAAGATTCAAACACACATTTGCCTTTGGGGTCACTAGCGGTTTACCACATAGCCTGACCACCTTGGATTAACGTGAATTTCTTATTAGTTCCAAATCAATTGACACAAAAAGAAGATGAATTGGCCATGCTTGCATGCTCAATAATCTTTTTATTTTAAATGTCCTAGTTGGTTTTTACATAAAGCTCCCGTTGAAATTCCTGGTTTCCATGTGAACCATGATATCTTTCTAATATTAATGATATGATGAATATGATGCAGCAGTATCATATCCCCCAACAGTTACTAAATATCCACCACCAGTTCAGGACTATCTTCAAGCTCCATATGTTATTGCTCCACCAACTGTGGGGTATCCCACCAAGGATGGTCCTTCAGGGTACCCCCAACTAAGTGTTCCAGACCAAACCACAAGCAGGGGTGAAGCTGGCTTCTGGAAGGGATGGTAATTAAGTTCATAACTAAAACCTAAAATCTGTCCCTCTTCCTATTTTATTTCACTCTCACTGTCTTTTCAGAACACCTAAATCTGTTTTGTCTCTGTTTTTTTTGTTTTTTTTCAGTTGTGCTACTGTCTGTTGCTGTTGTTTTCTGGATTGTTGTTACGTTGAAGAGAAAAATATATGTGGGCTTGTCCTCAAATTTTGTTGTACTTATCCAATGTATTCGTAGAAAGTTTTTGATATGAACTCTCGTGCGTTTTTTGATATGAGGCTTTTTGTCGATGCTTTTATAACACTCTTAACGAAATATTGAAAATGGATGCTCTCAGCAAAATTACTTGGTATAATTGATTGACTCTTTTTTTTTTTCTCCAACTTTCTCATTCTCACTTTTTTCCTCCTTTTCCACCACGTCGATCAGAAAATGGTGATGTCATCATCAAAAAATTAGTCTGGTGGTCAAACATAATAGACTGAGTTGTCGAGAGGGTTGTTGGAAAGAAAACCTCAAGGCCACCCACTAGCAAGTAGAGGTGGCAAACTGGGCTAACCCGCTTCGATCCGTCTTGACTCGCTTCAATCCGCTAAAATGCAGGGTGGGATGAGTTGGCCTATTTTAGAAAATGAGTTGGAAGAGTTAACTCATCCCGCTTTAAGATGGGTTGGCGGATTAGCGGGTTGGCGAGTTGATCCACATAAAAGATAAAATGAGAAAAATAAATGAGTTGGGGGTCAACCGACTTAACTCGCTTAAAAAATAAAAAAAAATATATAAAAATTAATAAATATTATAAAAAATAATAAATAATAATAATAATAAATTACAAATCACATATCTAAAATATAATTTTTAAAATAGTCTAATTAAATATTCAAACATAAATTATATAACATCAAAGAGTTTTTTATTTATAGTATTACTTATCATTTTTAAAAAAAAAAAAAAAGTTAACCCAGAGCCAACCCGCAGGGCTAACTCACCCGCCTCGCCCGCTTAACCCGCCAAGTATGCGAGGCGGAGTTATCTGAGTTGAAAAAAAAATATGGGTTCAATCCTCAACTCAACCTCAAAACAATAACGGCCGACAGTTAACCCGACGGATTAATCCGTTTTCGCCTCTACTAGAAGAGGTCACGATGTCGTCTCCCAACATTGCCCCAACGACTCCCCACCCAAAACCCCCGTCTAGTCCTGCCACAAGATGGAGAAACTCTGCAAGCGCTATCATACCGAGATTCAACACTCTCGCTCCCTCCTCATCTCTCACTTCAACTCCTCCGCGAGAGAAAAGAAAAGAAAATAAAATAAAATAAAGTTTGAGAGAGAAAAAGACGAAAGTTACAATTTTTATTTTTTTAAAAATAAATCAATAAATTGATAATTTTGACACTTTGACCTATTGAACAAGTTATAGATTGAACAGATTATAAGTGATAATTCTCAATCATTGATCATTTTTTAATTATTTTTCAAACAAAATTAATGACTATTAAAGTAGAGTATTGATGCTCCAAAATCATTTAAGAGCATTAAAAACATTGTCGTGTTTGTCCATGGGATTGGGACGGAACTTGTTCCTTTCCAGTGTATACTTAGGAAAGTTGTATAAGAAAAAATTGGTCATTATCATAAGATTTTTGGATTATGAGCATTCAAATCAATTGGTGGATATGAACAACCATTCCGTATTTTTAGTACCTTATAATGAGTTAAACGCACCTAGCTGGAGCCAAACACTATATATGTATTATTCACCAATATAAACTGTTTTTTTTTTCACCAATATAAGTTAGTTGATTCCTACGAGAGTCTATTATTTTGAGTTATTTGAAAGTAACTTTGTAAGCTTGAACTTGATATTAGGATGAGACAGTTATTCTTAACTTTAATTTTGTATATATAAAAAAAAATAATGTCAAATTATTTTGACCAAAAAATTCTGATTATTGTATTTTTTCCATTTCCAAAATATGATAAAATGTTTTAAAGTCCCACTTTGTTTGCTAAAAATTCATGTGTCATTATAAAATTTTTAAATTTGACTCTTTTAAAATTAGCTACTCATTTTAAAAGATAAAGTGACAGTAAGTCAATCTTAATCATTGAAGAATTTAATAATTGAAATGGTTACACGTTATTAAAAAATATTTAAATAAAAAATAAAATAAAATAAAAACAAAGAAAGGGTAAAATTAACTCATCAACTCCATTTTCCAACTTTAATTTGTTGTATTCACATCAGTTTTGTTATATCAATTTTATATCAATTAATAATATACAAATTAGTTATAGATAACGAGTTAGTAATCGATTACTAGTACTATGTCGAACTAGCCAAATCACACATACTTTGAGCAACGAAAAGGAAGTCCAACTATTATCTAAAATTGTGTTGCTGCAACCTTTTTTCTGACGAAATTCTTCAGCAGAAGATTCAGATTAATGAGAACCATCTCTCCTTTTCTCTGAACTCTGAAGAATGACTTGAAACAACTTTATCAGTGTCAGGAAGCAAATTAACACATCAAAACGGCTTAGTTGCTATGGGTTCTATCATGGCAAATTAACAAGCATCACACAAGAAGAAGCAGGAAAGATACAATAGTAAATTCTATAGCAGTAAATGTAATAACAACTATCAGCAAGTTACACAAGCGAAATTCTCAGTCCAAAGCATGCGTGTATGAGTTCAAGCTTCAAAGCAACAAGTTATAAAGAGAATAAAGCCAATGTCACTATTTAAAAATATATATATATATACCTCACAGAACAAAATGCTCAAGTGCACTCATTTAGGACTTGTTTGAGAAAGTTAAAAATTATAATTTATGCTGATAATCGATTATTGTTATAATCGATTATTGTTATAATCGATTATAATTGATTCATTTTTATATTTAGATGCATTAGCTGTAAAGTAATTTTAAGTTAATATGATTTGTTTAGATGATATAAAAAAATTATTTTTATGCATTAAATTACTAAAATAGGTATAGAATGATTAAAAAAATATTTGAAGGACAAAATAGTATTTACATATCAAAGTATAAGAAATAATCTATAAACTAAAATCATAAATTTCAATCTTCAGCTTATGATTATTAGCTGTAAAAAAAAAATTGCATTAAATTTAGTGTAAAAACTTTTTTAAAAAATAATCTTTTTATTCAAACATAATAATTATTTTACAAAATAGCTTAATCTTTCAAAAATAACTGTTTGAAAAAGAATTAATTTTTTTCAAATATGCTCTTATGCGAACAAGATAAAGCGCAACAATGTGAATTTTGAGGGCTAAAAGCTAATCTTATCCACTTTACACTTTACACCCCATCAGAAGCCACAGCTATCTATATTCACTTGTGAAGCACTAACACAGATAGAGACATGTATACATGTATACAGGATATACACAAACATAGACATAAAAATACATTAAAATAAAAAAATTATAAGACAGACATGTCATATATAATATATATATATATATATATAATTAAAATTTTAAGAAAAAATTCATAATTTATAATATAATATTTATGATATTTTGATATATATCATATTTGTCATTATTTGCTACTTGGTAAGTCACTCACAAAAAATATGGAACATTATTTCTATTGATATTTTTAAAAAATTCTTCAAAATCAACTTGTCTTAATAGAACTAACTATATACAAATATATGTACAATAATAAAAATTAATTAAAGAGAATATCTAAGGATTAACTTCATTTTACTCTCTACCATTAGCACGATGGTGGCATGGCTTAGTTGCAAATGGAGGTAGTTAGCTTGATGGGAAAGGTGGCCTCACAGTAAAAAACATTATGATCTGATTAGGATAAGTAGTACTAGTAATTGAGCTTGGGTAATAGGTAATTAGTAATTGAGTATATTACTATTTTTTTACTTTTTATTTTAAATGGTAATTAAGTTTTTTTATTTTAAATTAATTGTGTCTTGCGGTGTCTTTGACATGTCAAAACCAAAAAAAATATTTTTTTAATTGGACACTTATGGACACATACATACGACACATGTGTTATTGTGTGTTCGACACGAATATATGTCTGACACACGGACACGACACTAAAATAGTGTATCCGTGTTTCATAGATATTCACCAATTAGTAGCCCTAATATAATAATACCCATTAATGATAAAAATACAGAGTTAATGAATAAAAACTTTAATCTATTAGATTTTTTTCTACTAGATTTTTTGTATACCAACAAATAATTATGGTATGTACCAAAAAAGAATCTATTAGATTTTTATAATTATTATTAATATGAGTTTTTGATATGAATTATAATTGAGTATTTTGCATAAAAAATATTCATTCAATTAACTTTTTAATAATGAATTTTGAAAATTAATTAAAAAACCTGTTCATTATATATAACATTTCCCCTATTAATTTTTTTGCTGAAAGCATTTCACCCTATTATAAAAAGGAAAATCCCTTCTTATCCAATTTTTAAATTTTTAAAAGGTTTACCATTATTTGTACCACTAAAAAGAAAAATGTTTTACTTGTATAATATAACAGAAAAACAGAAAGAAAATGATTATTTTAAATTAATTACAAAACTTCCCGTCCTACTCTCACTTTTTATTTTAAATTATTTTTATTAAAACCATTTTTTTACATATCACCACTTCGAATTCAAACTTTAAAATTAAAAAAATAATTTACACATTCAAGAAATTGGGTCGAGACTCTTTTTTTTTACGCGGAATTGGGTCGAGACTTGAGAAGCCCACAAAGAGATCAACTTTTTCTTGCAAGTTTAAAAAAAAAAGGGAAATATTAAATTCTTCATTTAAAAGAAAAAAAAATTACAAATGAAGAGTATAACGTTACGCACTTTGACAATAATATCGTAATCCTCTTTCCGGCGACAGACAAGAAGACAATGCTACCATCATCCACTATCCTATCACTCGCCGGAGCCGGTGCCGGCATTCCGGTGAGCTTTTCCGGCGAACCGGGTCATCCAGAAACCAAGTGTTCTTCAAAACCGTCAAAGCTTCTCAGCTGCTCCAGCATAAAGGGGCTTCCTTTACAACACCACAATACTAGTAGCTTGAATTTGAAGAGGAGGAACTCGCTGTTGAGCTTTGCATTCGGTAAAGAAGCCGAGGACAGCTTTTTCTCGGTATAATATTGATTAATAGTTTCCTGCTCCTTCTTTTTTTTATTTTATGTTGGTTAGTTTAATTTAGTTGCCAAACAACATGTTTCATGTTTAGTGTTTTTAATAAGATTGTGAATTGTTGATGGGAAATTGTTATTGTTGCAACTGAGACAATTTGGATAACATAGCAACACTTTTTTTTTTTGTCATTTTCTGGGTTTCAGTTTAGATTTTGGGTTCCATGGAAGGTGAGGGAAGTTATAGGAAGTGAAGTGAACTTTTGAAACCTTAACTTGTAAACCATGTTGATTAGTGCAATTTATAAAACCTTGAGGATCCTCCTCCCCCCCCCCCCCTTCCCTCCTCTTTTTCACTCTATATAGCTGCTCTTCTTTGTTAAATTCCATTGTCATATGTTATGAGATATGTTTAGATTCAAAAATGGGATTCTTAAAGTCTTTTGCTTATGTATATATTTAATAAAATTTGAGGTTAAAGGTGTAATGTCTAGGAATTTCAGTATTTTCTCATCGTCATCTTTCTTTTTTTTTCCCTTGTGGAATGTTGAATTTAAGACAATATTCATCATATTCTGGTCTTCAAGATTGTGTTCATTATATGCTCACGCTACATTTCTTATGGGATTGTTTCTCTCATTTTATTTGTTTGTATGCTTAATGAACTTATAATCACAATGGTTCAAGGTTGCATCAAATTTCAAGTGGCTGCTTTTCTAATTGAATTTAGGCTGTTTTGTAAATTGTGTGTTGTGATTGATGATCCTCATGGAGGGTACATAAGTAACATAAACCATATACTTTGCAGGATGTAAGTGAAGATACCGATGATATGTATGATGAATTATTTAATAAGTATGGAAAAGTGGTATTTAGGAGAAAAGACCAAAAGCCTGCTAGTGCAGAGGTTGATGATGATGCTGAAAGCCTATCATGTAAGCTGAAAAGCAGTTTTTTCAAAGAATTTGCTTGCAGTATATTAAAGTTGCACCCCGTTTACATTTCTTGTCCAATCTGTCTTTTTTAACATCTTGTGGCTTATATCAGGTTTCATCTTAAGTTTAAAAAAGAATCATCTGTCAGATTCTCTGAACGATTATATTGATAAATTACATGAGATTCTTGTAAAGGAATATAATCAATGTGAAAAACTTACTGCTTAAAGCTGTCATCTGCTGCTTCTAGCAAATGCTACTATCTTATAAACCTCCAATCTTGGTCAGTAGTAAATGTCCCCTGAAGCAGTCTAAAGTGTAGTTTTATAAGAACAAACACTAGTACAGCTTTTTAAAACAAAAGGTAGTTACTAGTTATGGCCCTCAGGCAGACATTGATAAGATGAAAAGTATGCAAAGACTATTCATTTCTATAGTTTGTTGGTAGGTTTATTACATAAATTAAAAATATATATATGGGTTAAGGCGATTAGACATGCTGAAAGACATGAAAATTCTGGGTAGAATATGGTTTTATTTATTTTTCTGGAAATTTTGTTACATAAATAGAGAACACAGTTTAGGAAAATTAATGCAGAAAGAAATAGGGAATACTCTATGCTGCTGTGGGGCTGTAAGGGGAAGTGGATGTGCTAGAATAGCTTGACCTGCCTGCAATTTAGGTAGGGGATTGGCATGTTATTAAAGGAGCTGAGCTGGAGCCTTGTTTAAATAAACAAGTTAAGCTCCAGCTTTGTAACTTGACTCATAAGCTTGTTAGATATTTTTAATTTGTATTGCAATATCTATATCTTAATAAAAGATTTTTATTGATTTGGTTTTTTAACTGATAAAATTAATTGGTATCATGTGTGTTTGTAAAAGAGTCATGCTACCTAACTGTTGCAGTCACAACTGCACAATTGCCTCCATCTGAGTTCAGATGGCCCTGGCCCCACTCTATCATTTTCCTGTTAAGCTTAGATTGAGCCATGTGTGCAGTTCTGTGCAATTCTGACTTCATTGTTGAGTAAGTAGCTGTTCTTTGTAAAAATATTATGTTAAGTGTGAACACATGTAATATATGGTGGTTAATATGTCCTGTTCAAAACTAAGTATAAACAAATATTGAGCTTTTCTAGCCAAGATTGAATTGTGATTTTATATAAATGAGACAAGCTTGAAGCTCAGCTTTTAAACTTGAATTAGGTCTTAAAACTTAAATATGAACTGTGAAGTGTCCCTGGAATTGCTACTTAGTCTGAGTGGTTTATAAGCATGTAATTTGAGATGCAGCTTAGACACATGATCTTCAGAAGCTGACTGAACATACAAGATATGATGGAAAAGCTGGAGATTGATTATTCATTTGGAGAAAATATGAAGAAAAAGAACAGAAATGATGTGCACTTCACATGTAGGGTTCCTATACCTGACTACCAGGCATAGAGCTCAATTTCATGGCAAAAATTAAAGAAAGAGTGTAGTTGCTGGAAATTCTTGGTGAAATTGATTTTAAATTTTCAATTGAGTCAAAATCTCTTTTAAGCTAATCTTCAGAAATCAGCATGTTTCCCCTGTAAAGATTGTGCTCCTAGAAAACAATTAAGAGAAATTTCCAAACATTACCACAAAATACTTAAACAAAATAACCAGAAAAGTGAGCTAGCTGAGGCCCAACAGCTTATTACCTTCACTGTTAATCTAATGTGGCCTAACAGCTGCATACTATCTGATTATCAACTAGACAAGCCTATTTGAAGAATCGAAATTGTGAGGTTAAGTGATAGAAAACTGGATGAGAAATATACTGGTTTGTATTAAAGGTAACTAGATACTATTCTGAACTCAATCAGTGTGATACGAGCTCAGATATGGATTACACTCAAAAGGAAGAAATAGCAGAAAAAATAGAAAAAAAGTAGAGACTAGCCCAGACTCTTTGAGGGGTCTGTTCCTCCTTTCCAAACTTCACTCAAAATATGCTTGCCTCACTCTTACCCACCTCCCCCTCTATATTCTTACTCCTCTCAACCAAACTCCCTTCCTTTACCACTAACTTCTGCCAGCTCAGCATTCTGTTATGGTTCAGAATCATGACCTGCATATTTCCTTCAATTCCCATCATATCCTTGTACGTGTGCAGCTCCACTCTCTCCTATTTTCTTCCTTCTCGAATAGACCTTAGTGATAGGGGGTCTAACATTAAGTGTCACTGAATATGTGGCAATTCAATGTCAAGTCCTGTTAGTTTCCTTGAGAATTCTGTAATGGATGTATTGTTGCTGCAGCATGCATCCTTCACCAAACATATAAATTGCCCCTCCTCTTCTCCTAGGATGCTTCTTTGAACACCAATTAAAATAATTCAATCCTGCTGTGAATCTGGAATTCCTTATCTAAACTGCGGAATAGAGTTTTGAAGGGTAGGATGGAAAAGCTGATGTAAGATTGCAATAAAAAGGTGCTACTATTTTCTGTCCTGTAGTCCTTTTTGGAATCAGGCACTGTAACTGGTAGTTGCATCCTTCTTTTAATTGGTATTTTCTTTTGAGAAATGCATGTTGAGTGCATCTATAATAGTAGTCGGAACAATATATAGAACAATTGAATGAGATGACAGAAAATTTATAGCACGGATACTTCAGCTGTGAAGGACATAAAGGAGATTGATAGAGGAGGAAGAAGACTTCTAATGAAACTCACTTGAATTGGATTTCTTGACTTGGTTTGAGTAGCACAAGTACAAGGGTATTTATAGATGCAGAACATGCCTCTAGATTCATCTAATACAAAGAACTTATTTAATGCACATATTAAGCACATGCATCATGCATACTTTGGAACTTTAACTTCTTGAAACTTTGAGTCCTAGAAACTACAAGTACATAAATATCTAGATACATGCATAGTGGGTAATTAAATCAAGTTTACTTATTTTATATTTCCAACACCCCCCTTTAAACTTGATTCTTTTTGGTGACTCCAATTGAGCTTTAGGGAAAAAAACACTTCTTCAAAATCTAGTAGCTTGTTGTCGGCAAAGAGACAAAATAAAGTTGTAGGATCCACCATCTCCGCTTCTTCATACTTTGACAATTTTGTTCCACAATCAATGGGGTTGTCAATGAGTTTGCAATTTTTCATCTTGAGTTTCTCAAGTACTCTCTTTGTATAAGCCTCTTGTTGATGAGAAATAAAATTCCCATCTCCATCTTGCTTTGTTTCAATGCCAAGGTAATAGGATATAAGTTCAAAACTGGTCATCTCACATTCTTGCTCCATCACCTTCTTGAATTCTTCGAACATCTTTGGGTTGTTACCAGTGTAGATTAATTCATCAACATATAAGCACACAAGTAGAATGCTACCATATTTTCCTTTAGCATTTCTTTTGATTTTGTATACCAATTTCATGCCAACTGCCTTTTGCCCAATATGGAGAGTAAAAAGCTCCTTTGTTTCATTCTTCTTAATTGATTGAATCTCTTCATTCATTGCAATTCTCCATTTCTCACTTTTTGTTGCTTCTTCATCTTCTTTCACTTCAACATCATCTCCTTTACTGGACAATACTAAAAGTTGCTCTTCATCTTCTTTTTCTTCAACAAGATGGTCTTCTTGTAGTTGCTTTTCATCATCTTTATCCTCAACAAGGTGGCCTTCTTCTAGTTGCTCTTCATCTTCTTTCTCTTCAACAAGATGGGCTTCTTCTTTATTGATGAGAGAATTCCAACATTCACTAGCATAATGGCCATATTTGAAACAATTATAGCATTCAATCTTAGATGTAACCTTCTTCCTCCCTCTTGTCCTTGTGAACTTGCATGCCCTTGCTCTTTGTCTCTCAAAGAAAACTTTGCTTGGAGAATCTCCCAAGATTCCTTGGCTTTTGTTGCATAAGCAACCTTGTCGAACATCGCATCATCCAAGGCTGCATGAATAATACTAAGAGCAAGTTGATCCAATTTGCAATTTCTTTGCAAGTTGTTTCTTTGAGCTTGACTCAAAGCTCCTTCATTCTCCGGTTCAACAGATCCATTCTCAACCATCTCCTATACTTCTTGTGAGCCAAGAATTGCTCTCATACGAAGACACCAATTATTAAAATTCTCTTTTGTGAGTTTAGGAATTGGAACAATAAAATTAAACATCTTTTGTGAGTTTGGGAACCGCAAGAGAGGAGGAGGCCATCTTCAAAGGATTAGTAGGTGCTCTGATACCACTTTGAAGGAGATAAAGGAGATTGATAGAGGAGGAAGAAGACTTCTAATGAAACTCACTTGAATTGGATTTCTTAACTTGGTTTGAGTAGTACAAGTACAAGGGTATTTATAGATGCAAAACATGCCTCTAGATTCATCTAATACAATGAACTAATTTAATGTACATATTAAGCACATGCATCATGCGTACTTTGAAACTTTAACTTCTTGAAACTGAGTTCTAGAAACTACAAGTACATAAATATCTAGATACATGCATAGTGGGTAATTAAATCAAGTTTACTTATTTTATATTTCCAACAAGCTTTGTCCTTGTCAAAACATATAAAACGAATGAGATGACAGAAAATTCATAGCACAGACACTTCAGCTGTGTCCTTGTCAGAACATATAAAACGAAATTTTAATGGGACACTTCCAAGTTTTATCATGTATCTGTGTCAATCTCCCTTGTCTGGGCTTCTTAGCAGAAAGTCCTCCCTGCTTAAGAACTACTAAGTAAATATGTCTTCCTAGTTGAGATGTTGTATCATTGGTTCTTATTTTTTGTTTGTTTAATTACTCTATTACCTGTAGATTCAGTAACATGTAATCCTTCCTCTGTAAGAATTTTGTTATTTTACTCTGAAATCTGAATAGAAAATTGCTATCTAGATTCATCCCTTGTCCATAAAATCTTTAATTCTTAGTACTTGTGTTTGTTCAACAGTTAGAAAAACTTGTTTAGCTACTTTTTGTTTAAATGAATCTACTAGAGAGAGAGAATTATCCTGCTGTGTATCAACTACTGTCTAATTGTTAACTGTCATGTATGTAGTTGCTGTGGAAATGGCCAGGGTTGCAAGTGAGGTTAAGGCAGCAGATATAAGGGTCTTGTTTGTGAAGCCGCTTGTTTACTGGACTCAGTTTTTTATCATAGCTACAGCATTTTCTCGTCCCCAGATTGATGCTATTGGGTACAGGCTTTGTCATTGATCTTTTTATACTTAGCTGGTAATGCTTGAGGATTTGTTGCTGTGCTAAAAGCAGAATATATTTATTGATGTTTATGTTGCATTTTAGGTCCAGAATTAGAGATCTAGCTGAGAAGAAATATGGAAAAATTCCAACTGGAGACTCAAAACCCAACTCATGGACCCTGTTGGACTTTGGTAAGTGATTTTAATTTTACACCATAATAGGATGACCTGCAAATAGAAATTCTTTTATCACTTCATTGAAAACAGAAGTTTTAGGTGCCATCACATTCCAATCTCCCTTGAAACAGGTGCTATGCAGCACTGCCACCTAAGTTGACCCAAATTTACCCTTGGCACTTTGCCTTAATTTACCATAGAACATCACCGAGTTCACAGTCATAGATTTCAACATACTTGTACTTATTATTATTGCTTAAAGGATACAATATCCACCTGAGAGCTAACAAAGAACAGAGTCTAGAGAAAGTAGGAGTACATCAATACAATAAATCCCTTTAATTCTCTGCATTTTACCAAAGAATCCCTTGAAGTTGCACATTGCACTCCAAGAAGATGTACCAAAGATACGTCAGCAAAGACAACTTCTTAAAATTGCACATTGTACTCCAACAAGATGCACCAACATCATCCTAAATACAGCACACCTCAACAAGATTCTGCCCTCTTTGTTCCTTTAAAACCTTTTAAACCAATCAACAAAATTTGTTCCGAATTCCAAAAGCCTATATATTGACATTTGTCCACATTTATGTTAAGAGTTCACCGGGGCAATTGGTGTAGGTCAGCCAACAATGGCCTCATTAGTTTTGCATTAGCCTTCTTGTTATCCGGAATGTATGGTAGCCTTGTTTTTTAATACTGTCTAATCCAGGTTAGCCTTATGCTTGTTTCTTGATCACAGGTGATGTTGTTGTCCACATATTTCTTCCCCCACAGCGAGCTTTCTACAATTTGGAAGAGTTTTATGGTAATGCAACACTGGTAGAGCTGCCTTTTGAAAATCAACCACCATTTCGCAGTTGAGGAGGCCTTTGGTTTGCTGGTGAATGAAAAAAACTCAAAAGATCATGTAGACAGTCATGGCCAGCTTTGAGAAGGCCAATAATCAGTCGCCAATTTTGGTTTGTTTACATGAGTATGATGTAAACAATTCAGTGCGGTTATCAACACAAGACACTCAGATTTCTTTTAGCTGGGCTGGGAGTGGAGGATCATTCAATAGTGGAAGGGGAAAGGCCAATTTTTATGAATTCAGAAGTTTCTTCTCAATTTATACAGCAGAGTGATAATTACTCCCTGAAAACTAGGTTTGCATAAGGTGGGATGTTTAGTAAACTAGAAAACCTGTTCAGAATTGCTTGAATTCAACTGGTTCTGTAAATCTATATATATTTGGACTAGTTTCAAAATATATAGTTCGTCATAAATTTGGTTTCGAACTAGTTTAATATCAGAGTGTTTTGTAAAATCTTGGTTTTTTTTTTTAAAAAATATGGAAAAGTATAGACAGAAAGGACACAATAAGAAGACTTTTGATTCAAAGAAATTTTTACCATAAGCCACTAGGATTAGACTAGTAGTAAAGGCTTTGGATAGCTTTCTATGAGGTCATAGATTTAAACCACATTGTTTTTGTTGTACCACAAAAGAAACTTTTACTATATTTGTTTGAATTAGTTTGCTCAAAAGCAAAATAATAATAATAATAATAATGTTTTCCAAATTTTAAATAATCACCAAACACGTGGAACTTTTAAAATGATCAAACAAGCTTGAGGGTTTGTATATGTAACAAGTTAGATTGAAATTTGGAAATACCGATATGAACAAATAATGTTTTCCTAGCAAGCATATTAATTTGTTAATTTTGCTACTTATATCAGTAAACGTTAAGTTTTAGGTAATTAAGACATTAAGTGAAGCACTTTAAAGGCAACACAAGCTTGTTCAGGTGATACATCATGTCATAAGCACTTCTATAATTTTATTAAGTTTGTCCTTCCTGGCTGACTTGATATTTTGGTTGAATGGCCAAAATAATGAAAATGTAATGTTACAGTCAAAAGGAAAGTGAAATAAGTAGATTTTCAGAACAAGAGGTGAACTAAAGTAGCTATCTCATCATGCTTTGTATGTAACACAGCTGGCTCTTTTACATACATAGTAGTCCAGTGCCAGATGCTAGTTTTTATGTGACCATCTATCCTAAATTAGGAACAAAACTTGAGTATTACCCAGTTTGCTGGCACAATTTCCTTTGAACTTCTAGCATATGGATTTTTTTTTTTATATAAGCGAAACTGAACGAGAAATTTAGGAAATTATTCGAGGGAGATAAGATATTTGAGCCCCTTTTGAGTCAATTTTAGTGCCTCGAAAGATTATGCCTCTTGACATGCACCGCCTCTAATTTCGTGCATATAATTATACAGCATAAGTAAACATATCAAGCTGCAGCTTCACATAGCACTTTAACAAATTACTTCACAATGAAAAGAAACTAAACTAGCAAGGAAGGCTGCAACGCTTTCTCACCACAAAAAGTAATAGTTTTATACACACAGGTTGAATTACTTTATTTCAATTCGACATAACTCAAGGAAGCACAAAAAGATACAACTAAAATTGTTGCAGACTTAAAAAAAGTCTTCTGGATGGAAATAGATGATTCGGGCATATTCTGACCAAGTAAGAGAAGCTAGTAATTGATTTATTAATTTGTAACCTTTGTCTTCCTTTATTTTATATAATAGATACTGGACAGCAAGTCCTCCAACAGCTAGAGCATTCCAATGGGAACATGGAGTGGCAGAGAATTTCAAGGCAGGCTATTTTGCACTCCAATGGGAACATGGAGTGGAAGAGAATTTCAAGGCAGACCATCTTGTTCTCCAATGGCAACATGGAGTGGTAGAGAATATCGAGGCAGATCATATTGTGCTCCAATGGCAAAACAGAGTGGAAGAGAATTTAGAGCAAGACTCTCTGATTGTGAAAGAGATGAATTGCTCCTTTGCCTATACCCCCTCCACAGCATTGAATTAAATGGTTCTAACGAATAACGATTGATTTTTGGTAATGGTCCACTTTTATTTTATTTTATTTTTTTGCAATGGGTTAACCTTGGTTAAGTGAAACTCACTTAGCCGTTAACACCGTCAGTTTAATGGGAGAGAGTCAATTTCACACGAGAATGAGGTCAAGTGCAGTTTCCACGAACCTCAAGAGTGGTTTATGTTATTTACCTTACAAATAATTACTTAGCATTGTAACAAATTACTTCATAATGAAGGGGGGGGGGGGGGGGGGAACTAGTATAGAAGGCTGCAATGCTTTTTCTCACAACATAAAGTTAGTGTTATACACACAGGTTGAATTACTTTCAGCCTGACATAACTCAAGGACAAAAGGATACTACTAAATGTGCATTTTCTGGCCCGAGAAGCTCTTTTATATATAGTAGATACTGGACAGCAATACCTCCAACAGCTTGAGAGCATCAGTCCAGCTGAGTCTACCCTTCATTCTGATTGGATTGCGTGTGACTTTTTTTCGTCTGCTCCAAAGCTGCACGATGGCATATATAAGGAGCAAACATAAAATTTTAACACCTAGCCACAAATAGGTCTAAAGGCCTATCCTCACAAGACCTTCACAACCTGATCATACATTGCCCATATGTTGGAAATCAGGGGGACTGATTCCTGCAGAAACCAGAAATCAAAACGTGCACAATCTGTTAATACCAACAGAGAGAGAACATAGTTTAAATGTCAAATTAATCATAAAACAACATAGATTGTGAAGTTCTCAGATGTTAAGTAGACAAAAACAAACAGAAATAAATGCATCACGATAGTACTAAACTACATTCTACACACAATTCAAGAAAAAGTGTTATAATTCAGATCTCAAGTGGTCAGGAGTTATCACTGAATCTTAAAATTGTGCCCAACAGCCCTCCATATATATCAAAGTTACGCTACCACAAGTCCACATTTGTTCCGGTTCTTCCATCAACCACCAATCATTATAACAGGATTTCAGGTGCCCATCAACAAGCTTCCACTTCCAGTTTTTTATCTTTCACTTAACATAGCCTAAATTCTTGGTACTTCTAGTTCCATTCACAGGGATGTATATCTAGCACAAATGTCAGTGTTGCAAGTCTTTTTTTTTTTGGTTCATAGTGTTGCAAGTCTTAAGTAACTATTAAGTACGTAAACACAAAAGGATAGTACAAAGGATCAGCAACCTTTTGACAAACTATGGAAACCCATGCTCAAATCAAGACAAGCGACAAAAGTCTATCTTATCCTCTGAAGCATGGGTACTCCTCTCAGGGAGGAGTACCGGTACCCGGTACGTACCGGGTACGGGTACGGGACGGGTACGCGATGGGTACGTACCGGGTATGGACCCAATTTTTTTTTTTTTAATTTTGTAGTTGGGTGCGGCTTGGGTACGGCTCCATCAAAGTTAAGTACGGCTCCACCACTATTTTTTGCCAAAAACGATTAACTTTCACTCCTAAATGAGATTTTCTTTCTTTCCCCCAATTTCCTATTCAACCAGAGCCTCATTTCTGCTCCCCTTCTCGAGTCTCGATCTAGCAGCGTAGTCCATAAAGAGTTACATGGGTCGTTTGCGACCCAATATGCTGATAGCAGCATTCCAGACTTAGGAATAAGATGAGGGAGAAAAGGTAGAGCAGAGGAAGAAGACCTATAGAGCATGGCTGTGTGGCTGCATGCAGAAAAGTGGAGAAGAAGCCGCTTGGAGATGAAGCCGCAAGTGGGATAGCATGGCTGCTATGTTCCAGAATCGCATTTCTCAAGCATTCGCTTGAAGAAAAATTGGAGAAGCAGCCGCAATTCAAAGAAAATGTGGGAGGAAAACAGTCAAAAGTACAAAACCCTAATTGATGCAATGTGCAAAACGCACATCATCACTTAAAAGCAAGAAATGGGCCTTTTCTAGTTTTGGGCTTCAATCAGTGGACCACAAAAAAATGTGAGAATAGGGTAAAACAGAGAGTGGACTGTGGACTTTGTCTGTTACAAATAGGAATTAGTTAGTAGTATAATTTATTTTAGTTTATTATATATATATATATATATATATATATATGTATGTATATATATATATATATATATATATATATGAATATAAAATACGTACCTGTACCCTAGTTTTTTGAAAATTTTCATACCCCGTACCCGTATCCGTACTGAGTACCGGTACCATACTCGTACCAGTGCAACGTAGATCTTATCTATATGGCTTTTCCATTTATTCAACTCTTCACTCTTTCCTAATGTCCATGTTTCTTTCAATATGTAATTTAGAGTTCTCAACATACATTCTTTTATGTTGCTAATTAAAATTATGTGAATTAATCATTTATATTAAGTTGCACCTTCCCTTAACCTTTTCATCAACCTGAAAACAAAATATGCATAACCTCAGCCTTAAATTCACCACAACTATTTTACTTGCCAGATATGAATAAAAAATAGAATATGCATGCTCAGATGGACATGAAACTTGAAATAGGAGAGTTACAGTTAAAGTTAGCTGAGTGTTGACTAGCCTGTCCGAGTTTTGATGGGCTTCTGTCCAACCAGGTTCATATGCCTCAAGAAAACCCAGCTTTGCCTTATTAGGTAAATCATGTGGATGGACAAATGGAACTCCATGTGGCCACCCTATCTCCATTCGTATATTTGCACATGGGCTGTCTAGGGTGTGAATGTGACTTTCACATTCCTTGAGATTACAGAACCGCAGCTTGATGCCTTTCTTATCAGCAATATCCTGGACTCTTTCTTTCAAAACTCTCTGTGCCTCAAGCCTTAACCTCTTGGAAGGTGGCAGAGGTTTGCTTTTAGGATTTTGTTTTCTCCTCCGCATCGAAGTCTTCATAGATCCTGTACCAGTATTTCATTGATCCAAGGACCTGCCGTTAAAAACTTTCCGCTAAGGACTACTCTCAAGGCAGAAGTGACACTAGTTCAGCATCAAACAATGAATAAATTTTCAAGGAACACAAAATCTGGACATTTAAGTTTAAATTTCAGAACATCTGGAAATGTAAGCTACAGTTCTGCCAGAAAAATAACCCAAGTGCAAAATTTATGAGTTCTTGACTTTTTTTATTCTTATTTAGAGGATAAATGTACTGCTTGCAAGCAGCTCTAAGAACACAACCAATCATCAATTCAGAATGTTTTAGTCAACTGACAACATTATGTAAGTCTCAAATGTTGACTAAAACAGACATTGAGCCCAATACACAACTTAAATATACTCATCTCCTTTCATCAATTAATTCATGGAAAATATCTTCTTATTCATCTCTTAACTTACTTAGGGAGCTGATACTTTGTAGGACAAGTGGGTGAAGCTAGGACAAATTTGAGAGACTTGGTTCTACCATATAATATAATGAAAATAAACAAACTGGAACCTTTTTTTTTTGTCTATTCTCTCTAATATTCATTAGAGTCAGGAAATATTGGTTTTACGATTTTATCAAATAAAACAGCACAGGGAAAACCCCAAGTACACATGTTGCATGCAAGATGGCTAGATCCCTGACATAATAAAGGATGAAAATGAAAAAAAAAAATGAATTCCACGTTCTGCACTATTTTCTAGCAGCCAAAGAACAATTTATTTTGCTTTGTCACTCCTCCCCCCCCCCCCAAAAAAAAAAGGTTTTAGCATTGGCCTTTCAATTTGCTCATTCTAGTTCCTCCCATGCATGGAGGAATGTAATAAACGTGTTTTGCACAATCTCATTTGAAAATAGAAAGATTCCAACAGTTTGGAATGGTAATTTTTCCAAATTTCATTTTCATCAGAACTCTAGAAAGCTTACAGCTATTGCAAATCAACATATGCATCACAAAATTAAGCAGGTACTTAAATTAAGTTTTGAAGAATACACAAGTGACCTATATAACGAACCAGATTGCAAATATAATTACAATGCTATATACCATCATAGGTTGGTGGGGAATTGAAGCACTGGAAACCTGGCCTGTTAAAGAGATGATCAGTTGGATGAGATCTTTGCATAAAATCATCCACTGGAACAGGAAGCTGGAACTGAGCTTCAATTCCATAACCTGCAGCTCTCATTTCTGAACAGTCAAGACTGGTCATCGATTTAGGCAAAAGTTTGAATGCTAAAGAACACCGTCCATACATATTAGCCTCCATATTAATCTCAGTTTTGTGCAATGCAGGGTTTACATAGCCAGCAGTTGATTGATAGAGAGCAAGCCCAGGATAAACAATAGCTTCTTGAGGCCCCAGATCTCCATCCACAAGAATCCACCGACCTTGAAAGTCTCTTACATGTAAACCTGCACTGTCGGACTTAACAAAAGATATCAAGCTTTTATCAACTTGGTGATCATGGTCAGGATACATAACCAATTGGCCATCCTCGTGAGTAGCTATATTATGATGTTGTGGCCCCTGAAATGATGGCCTTGCATGACAGCAAACAGACAAGACTGAAGATGAAATTTCTCTATTTCTCAGGGGAACATTATCCAGTATTTCTGCAAATGGAGAGCTGCGCAAATGCAGTTGGAAGCTAATTGCATCCAGAATATCCCTTGCTGCTTTTCCAAATAAAGCAAATATATCTGGCAAACCCGCCGGAGGGAACTCAATTGAGTTGTTTGGTTCAGAAAGAGTCAAGCCTGGTCTATAATCATAGGTTTCTTGCCACAAATGAGGATCTGCATAATAACCAGATGTTTTGCACCACTCACGAGACTCACTCGTATGGATTATGTCTGCAGGTGGAAATGATTCTCTTTGATGGAAATAGAGGCGAGCAGATTCTAAACCTGATCTTAGAAGAGCCCCATCACTTGCTGGAAACTGGATGATGACAGCTGAAAACTGAGCCAGTGATTGCGACAAAATTGAAACAGATATTTTATAGGAATCAGATGGTAACCCTTCCGAAGGAACTAAATCAGTGAGCTTCACACGACCCAAAGACGGCAGGCCACTGCCTGCCATGAAATCCCTCTGTCTGCCTGCTACCTTAGTTTAGATAGGTGGAAGCCCCCAAACTGTCAGCACAGATGAAAAGCAACAAATCTCAGTTCTCAGATCAGAAACTCATTCGCAATGCATGATGTTGAAAGTTAAATTTGTAACTCGAACAATTGTATTAAAAGCATTATTCAAGGGAAAACCAAACAAAACCTATTTATTGACTATAAGTTTTATTGAACTAGACTGAAACTATATTAAGTTTGCTCAGTTTTCAGTTGTTTTTTCTTTTATTTGGTTTCATGTTTGACATATTTTCAGTTGTTTAAAAAAGATTTAGATCTAAATAGCATATCTGAAGACTTGGTTTATGATAGGACACAATGGCATCGTTTGATCCATATAGCCGACCCCACCAAGTGGAAAAAGGCTTGGTTGTTGTTGTTGTTGTTGTTGGTTTCATGTTTGACAGAATTCACAGATATAACATTTAATGAGACATATGATGCTTGAAACAAAATATTTAAGCTATGTTCAATTTCTTTCTCACTCTTTTCTTTATCTAACCCAGAACATGGCCAACAACACAACATTCCTTTGCATAACTCTTGATATACCTACTCACATTTCCATTAAGCTCAATGACATATTTCTAGCCGACAATTTCCATTATGATCTGGGAGCCAAACCGTCATAATATGATCCTCAAATTGTAAGGAGATTGTGCAAAAAGAGAACATTTAATTGATCAAGTAAAGGCAAACAGATAACAGGTCCTCAATGTCAGTGCTAAACTGTTAACACAAGAGACAATAATAATATGTTCACACTATATATGCATAGGACCTGAACGTACAACAACAATAACCAAAAGAATATCTAAAATTGAATGATACAGAATCATAGAATTGCATTTCCATGTTCAATTCCAATAAATTTGAACTTAATCAAGCTCAAATTTTTCTGCTTGAATTGTCAGGAAAGAAGATATTACCAAACAACTAACTTTCAAGCTTCAAAATATTCAATAAAATTATATGATAAAATAAATAAAGATCATAAATAGAGAAAGGACAGTTATTGTTTTTTCAATAATTTTATGATAACCCGATTACAGGATTTTTTTTTTTTAATTTTTACCTTGTTGTGTCTGCCATTTTCATTCTGTGAATATTTGGTGCTGTGGGATCATATGTATTCAGAGACAGTCAGAGAAGCGTGTTCATCTTCAACTTGTTCTCTTCGGAAGCAGCGATTGGAAGCAGCAATTTGTGAATGAATATCCTTCAAACAAAACTCCAAATCGAAAACCTAATCAAAAATTGCAGGAAAAACCAAACCCTAGAGTGGAGAGAGAGAGATCGTGGTAGATGTGGATATGGATCGGGTCGAGATATAGGTCCAAATTAAAATTGGTGGACTCCATTGTGTTGGGCTATTTGGATCCGAAACATATCAATTTTCTTAATTTCCTTTTTTGGTTGGCTAACACATAGGAATGTTTCTAATTACCCGTCTTGACACGAAATTAATATGGACAGATTAGGGTTCAATAAATTGGATTCGATATATTTTGAGTGGGAGTTAAGGTTATGGTTCGAGTTGTCCCAACACGATTTGGTGTTATACAATGGATTTGGATTGTTTCCAGCGATTGTCCAGCAGACATCTCCACACATCTAACAGATTTTTTTTATTTTTTAATATTAAATTAATATTTTTAATAATGGTGTTTCATGAGAAATAAAGAGTGAATATGTCTGCTGGACATCCACTTTAAAACTTGTAATTTTTTTATAATCAATAATAAATAATAAAATTTTTTAACTTAGATTAATACTTTTTGTATAACATTATAATATATTTATGTTGATATGAACTATTTCAAAATATATCTTGTAAAACATGAAATATTTTAGTTTTTTATTTTTAAAATTTTATAATTTAGCTATATAAATATTTATATTTATACAATTCATTTTATTATCGAATTAACCAAGTCTTGATCCTCTCATTTGTCGGATCATAATCAAACTAAGTCAAAGTGCTAAAAATTGATTCAATTAAAATATCATATCAGATTCAAGTCATAAAATACCACAAGTCACACAATTTAGGTACCTTGGATCTATCATACAAAACGATGGAGAGATAGAGAGAGATATAAACCATATGATTCAAGCTGGATGAATGAAATGGAGGAGTGCTTCAAGAATTATTTGTGATAGAAAAGTACCTCTCAAACTTAAGGGTAAATTTTACCGCATAGTTATAAGGCCTGCGATGTTGTATGGTACTGAATGTTGGGCGGTAAAAAGCCAACAAGAGCATAAGATCAGTGTTGCGGAGATGGGGATATTGCGTTGGATGTGTGGCCATACAAGACAAGATAGGATTAGGAATGAATGCATTAGAGAGAAAGTAGGGGTAGCACCTATTGTGGAAAAGATGAGAGAATCTCGTCTTAAGTGGTTTGGACATGTAAGGAGAAAACCCTTAGAAGCTTCAGTAAGAAAAAGTAGATCGGTAGATAATAGTCCAATAGTTAGAAGTAGAGGAAGACCAAGAAAGATTATAGGTGAAACGATTAAAAAAATTTAGATCTGAATAGCATATCTGAAGACTTGATTTATGATAGGGCACAATAACGTCGTTTGATCCATGTAGCCGACCCCACCTAGTGAGAAAAGACTTAGTTGTTGTTGTTGTTGAATCAAATTCAAGTCATAATAAATTCGTCCCAACCCATTCCATTAACACCCCTATTGCCCTAGTTTTTTATAATAAAAAAAAATATGAACCTTTTATTTCAATAAAAAATATTAAACTTCAATAAAACCATCTGCCAGGTAATTATTATCACACTTGTAAAAAAAATTTAGTTTGTTCTAAGACTAGTTTCATTCACACGTGCAAACCAAATAACATCACACAATAGGTGAATTTTAATAATCCAGCCGTAAGTGTAGTTATTGAATTGATAAATTGATTGTGCACGCTATATTTTAATTTTTTTTTAGGAAGTTGAATATCTAGTACTTATTAATATTTTATATTTTAAATATCCTTTTTTTTGTCAACATATTTTAAATATCTTATCATACATTAATTTTATTAAACATAGCTATGATTTTGATTTTCTTCAGACACGCTGAACGAGCTATGTACAATATTAGTTCAATCACTAATTAAGCATTGAAGGTTTGTTTTCAGGTGGCTAAAAAAGTGACAACCACTTTTTGCTGTCCTATGAAAAATTTTCCAAGTACATCCGTTCAAAATTAACTTATATATCAATAGACTATAAGTTGATATTTCATTAGAAACTTGAAACTTTTTTATAAAGGTTCAAAAATAAAAATGAATATTTTGAAGCAGAGATTATCAAGCAGTTTTCAATCTTAAATTTCGGTAGACATCTGAAACGGGGCTCGCTTTTCTCAATTCATCACACTCTACAATTTGATACAAATAATGACTAATAGGTATCACCTGCACATCATAAATATAATCGATAATAAATAATAACTAAGTTTATAAGGAATTGGCATTATCATGTCATTGTTGCCAGATAAATAGAGCTTACCTCAGTTTTGCATTTCGTACTAATTCTAAGAAACTTCACACTAAACATTTACTTTATTCAGAGTCAAATTTCTAAAGAGATTGAACCAATTTTTTTTTCTGACCGATCCGGATGCAAGAAATCAAAGCATTATCATCTTCCAAATTTAGCATTTCAGAGCAGAATAGCATAGCTAAAGACAGTTCCCAAACGCAAAGACAGTTCCCAAACGCAAATGAATGGAATGGCAAGTTTCCAAAACTATTTTAGTGCTAATAAGAAAACATGTTAGAGAATAGATAACAGAAAGTAACATATATCCCCAAGCACATTACAGCTAGAATAACTTCTCATAACTGGTATAGAATCTTGACAAATACATCAACAAAAAGAGACAATAGATGTACAGGAATTATCTATGGTTTGCGAGCTGGGGGTGGTGAACTGCTGCTGCTGCTGTTGCTATTGCCTCTTCCTCTCAAAGGCCTACAATTATGATGAAAATTTTAGCATATCCGAGAACTGAATTGAAGATACAATTCAATTTTTTACAACCTAAAATTAGAAGAAACATCAATACAACATTATTGAAATTAAACTAAACACAATCCTAAGCAGATTTTCAAAGTTAAAGCTAAAACTGGCATTGCCGATATACATATCCTTTATTGGCAATGAATCTAAAAATGCCAAACTGTTTAACTTTTAACAAGCCTAGGAGTTTGTCCTTGAGATATGAGCACTTGAAATAATTATTTAATAATAGTTCAAATATTCCAATATGGAAATATCACCCAAAAAAAAAACCTGCTGCCCAAAACCTTATTGCAGAAAAATGTCAGAATTGAGCAAAGAGAAAAACTGATAAGATTACCCAATCCTATTTACATCAAGCATATATGCATCCCACTTAAGATTGCATACTTGATGCCATGTGTGAAGCACTGAAGCTAAGTGTCAAATTCTAAGGCCTAAATTCTGAAAAAGGTGGTGTCTGACAGGCTTCAAAACCATACGTCAGTCAATTCTATTCCATATGGTCTTACATTACAGCTTTCGATCTTTTCATGCTGTCAGTGGTGTTTTTCATTCACAAGATATTTTTAAGTGCTTTTTTTCAAAGAAGAGAACAAATCCTTCACTTTGCAAAATTTATACCCAGAGAGTCACCAGTAGAAATTCTCAACAAAATGAAGTTTATTTTATTTTTGTTTTAGGCCATAAATGATTATATAATAGAAGTAGAAAAAGAAGAAACACATCAGCAATAATGAAAAAGAGAAAGCACCAGAGCTTTTAAACACATTACAGAGGAATGTGCCCAGAAAAATAAAACTGTGAAAGTTACCAAACAAGAAAAGGAATTAAAAAGAAAGATTAAACAAGAAACAATTATATAGAACACAGTAAACATTACCTTTTAGGACTGCGACTCTTTGATCTCCGGGATACCTGTCAAATTTATGAAGGACTGAGCCAAAGAACACTCAAAGCAAGAATAACACCATCTTAAAAAAAAAAAAAGACACAAACCTTGCGTGGACTTGGTGAATCAGAGTAGGATGATGACCTCCCACGTCTAACAGGTGGTCGACCTCTGTCAAGAGGTAAATTTCATACAAAATTTTGACAATTTTCCAAGTGTTAGCATTCACACATTCTATCTCAATGGATTAATTTGGGCATAACATAACTAGAAAACCAGAAATAACAGTATTAAAACTTCTCATGTATTTTCAGATGCATATTCATACAAATTTTGGTGTAAGACATTGAAGTACAATGTGGAAGTATTCGGTGAAATTAGCATTTCTTCCTAAGCAACAGGAGTCTTACTCTATGAAATCATTTATCAGGTAATAAAGTCATTTTCTAACACATGCAAGTCTACATCCCTAAGAACTAGTTTTAAGCATCAAGTTAACTTTCACTGGGTCTGCGTTTGAAAGGATCTTGATAACTACAAAATCCATCAGGTCCTAGCATCATATTTTCACATGCTCATTCACATCCCACACCTAATTTGCTTATATCAAAATATTCTAATGCACAAAAAGCACATGAATTGGAAAAAATAGAAAGTACTTTAGGGAACAAAAAAATAACAGTAGCTCATTTAAGTGAACTGAGACATAGATATGCAGCAAAATTACCTTCGAGGAGAGAATGATCTCGACCGTGAGCGTGCAGTCCTACGTATTGGAGAACGACTGCGTCTACGATTGATTGGAGATCTTCTAGGAGGGCTACGGGCTCGTCTAGGTGGTGAACTGGAGGAAAATATTTGTTTATTCAATTGGTAATCAATAGCATGTATGCTATAATGCCAAATGCAATGTAATACTAAAAGAAAATAGTCAATCAATATGGTTACCGGCGCCTTAGAGGAGGAGGAGGAGAACGTCTGCGACCTGGGCTTCCACGCAACCTTCTAGGAGAGACCCTGCAAAGATGATAATTAAATGAGTAGATTTGAAGAAGGAAACTGTTAACCAAACATGTATGCAATTGCAAACCAACCTTGCAGGGGATCTAAGGCGCCTTGGTGGAGATGGAGAACGACCTCTTCCAGGAGACATAGGCCTCCTCCTAGGAGGTGTGTCTCCACGACGATAAGGAGAATCTAATCGACGACGGACAGGAGAATCTACACGGCGGCGAGGAGAATCCAGTCGTCTTGGTGATCCAACTCTTCGAGGGAGAGGAGATCTCCTTCGAGGTGAGGGAGGAGGTTTTCTCCGAGGAGAAGCTGGTATCATCAATTTATAGTATAGTAAGCATAAAAAGCCACCAATATGATCAATATAATGACAAAAAAAAAATGCTGCACCAACGCATCAAGTATATACATTCTCTTTGCCGCTTTGGCCCATCCTTTTCAACATCTGCACTAGCATTATCAGTCCTAGGGGCATCTCGCTTTGGAGCAACAGCAGAAGCCTTTGGGGGTGGTGAAACTTTCTGTCTTGGAGGTAGAGTAAATCTTGCCTTGATGACATTGCCATCTATTTGGGCCTGCATTATAAAAAAATAAAGGCATCAATTTCCAAATGCAGCAGCCAGCAAACTTGACTATGGAAACTACTCCTACTCAGTCTAAAGAGACATACACCATCCATGTACAATAATGCTTTTTCAGCATCCCCTCTTGTCTTGAATTGCACATATCCATATCCTTTTGGAAGATTAACCTGAAAATGAGAAAAAAAAAATTGAAAATACCACATCACACTAAATTCTTCTAAAGCTAGGAAGCGAAAGTAAATGCAAACTTACAGTTCGATCCATTGCCAATTCCACACTTACAACCTCACCAAAGTTACCTGAAAAGTTAATGCATAAGGGTTAGTAACAGAGGATAAGAGCTCCTTAAGATATAAAGGTCTCTAAAAGGTCACTAAAAAGCTCTCTTTCAATTACTGATATAAGCTCCTTAAGGTCACTAAAATGTCTCTTTCAATTGCTGATATTTCAAGTATGCTAATATATTAAAATCTCAGTGATGAAAAGTAACAGGTTTAATACTTTAATGATGTAAAAACATAAATAGAAACAGAACTAAAGAAAAGTTACATTGGGCTTAATTTCCGGATACTCATTGCACCGCTATGAGACATTGCTTACACTGTCATTGGACCAGACCAATTAAATTTGAATTATCAAATAAGAATTCATCCAACTATTTGACAACCATGAGGGTATCAACATAGAACCTATACTATTTCAATCACAATATAAGATGAAACTAGAAGTTAGAAAGAATTGAACATACTGAAAATTTCTTTCAAATGGCCTTCATTGACATTCCTGCTGAGTTTTTCTACATGAAGAACAAGTGATTCGCGTACAGGAGAAGGTTTCCTAAGATCAGGCATAAGAAAGCACATAAGCAAAAGGAAAAAGTAACACAAAAGAAAGCCTGTCAATTTATGAACTTAGAAAACTCACATCAAGGGGATGTTGAATTGAATTTAAAAGTATGAAGTGAAACATCAAAATAAAAATAAATAAATATGACAATATTATTAAGGATATGATCATATGAGAATTCAAATCCATTAAATGAAATCTCAAATCTAACATATGAAATCTGAACTGAAAATAAAAAAAAAAACAGATGTTTTACTTAATTCTCAATTTTTCATTCTCAACTCTGTCCAAAATTGCATAGAGAATCACTATTTATAGACCCAATATGTATCTAGAACTGACTGGACTCTTAGACTGTTTTTAATTACTTAGACCCCTGATTACGATATTGGACTTTCCTAGACTTAATTAACTTCTCAAATGCAGATAACCATAACTTTTGAGTAGTTCTAGACTTGAATACATAGAACCATGACGCTTTAGTAAATAAAATATCTACTATAATAATTATTTTTCTGCAACAATTCTCCCAGCCTGGACAGAACTCGTCTCCGACGAGTTAAAGGCTTGATATGTCTTGAATAGTTCTAGAGTACTTTGTTCAAAGTCAGCTGCATTAACCCAAGTGCTTTCTGAGTCCTTTTTCTTTTTTTCTTTTTCCTTTTCTTCCAATTGACAAGAAATTCCACATATTTCCCTTGTCTCTCATTGAGAAAATCTTCAATATCCCATATTGCTTTTGACACCTTAGGAAGTGTATGAATAATTTGTTCTTCATCAATATCTTCAATGGATCCATAATGTTTGATGAGAGAATCTGCAGTCTTATTTTCTCCTTCTAAATGCTTCAATAACAATGCGTTTACTTGTTGCTCGTTGTCTTGCTTGTGATCCTTCACTTTTTATTGATGATAACTTGACTACTCGATCACCAAACTTCACATTAGTGTTGAAAATGTTGTTTCAAGACCAATTATCCTCAACAGAATTCTTAGGAGTTGCAGTAATGTGTTGCATCACCATTGTCACTTGTTTCACTCCTTCATAATTTTTCGTACCAACTTGTTTCAGAGGTGTTTGTTCTTCATCCTCTTGCTTTTCAGCTTCTTCATCTATACAAAATTCAAATTTCTGGCAACTTCATCTTCATCTTGTTTAAAAGGTATTTGTTCTACATCCTCTTGCCTTTTGACTTCTTCATCTTCAGAAAAATTCAGATTTCTTGCAACTTCATCATCATCTTGCTTGCTTGAACTTTCTACTATTTTAAAATCAGAATTTCTTGGTATGACTTTTGGAGCATTTGGCTGGAGTTTCTAAGCTTTCAATTCAATTAGATAGATCACGAATGTCTTCCACAATTCGCAGCAGTAATTCATCTATTTCACAATCAGAGTCTTGCTCTAAATTATCTTCCACTATGTTTTGCCATTGGAGCACAATATGATCTGCCTCGATATTCTCTCCCACTCCATGTTGCCATTGGAGCACAAGATGGTCTGCCTCGAAATTCTCTCCCACTCCATGTTGCCATTGGAGTGCAAAATAGCCTGCCTTGAAATTCTCCGTCACTCCATGTTCCCATTGGAGTGCAAAATAGCCTGTCTTGAAATTCTCTGCCACTCCTTGATGCCATAGGAGAGCAAAGTAATCCCTGAAAAACCTGCTTTGACACCAAACTGATACAGCCCCTGAATTTATTTAAAACTATGGGTTGGATGGAAAAGGAAATTATGAAGATAGGTTGGGTGGGTATATGGAATAAAGGTTATATGTGGGAGGAGTCCACCTTCTTGGATGAGAATCTGATATTGTCAGAATCTAATCCGAAGTTGAAAGAAAACGCCCAATAATGTATTCTGGAAATACTTTACTTAATTCTCAATTTTTCATTCTCAACTCTGTTCAAAATTACAATACATAGAGAATCACTATTTATAGACCCTACATGTATCTAGAACTGACTGGACTCTTAAGTGGCTTAATTAAAGACTTTTGACTGACTCTTAACTGTTTTTAATTGCTTAGACGCCTAATTACAAGATTGGACTTTCCTAGACTTGATTAACTTTTCGAATACAGATAACCATAACTCTTGAGCAGTTCTAGAATAGAACCATGACTCTTTAGTAAATAAAATATCTACTATAATAATTATTTTTCTGCATCAATATGTTAATCCATAACAAGGACATCCACTACTCAGTAGTAGCCATCTTCCATACATCACTTCAGTCAGTAAGGGACTTGGGATCAAAGTGTTTGAAATGTCTAGATTTAGACATCTACGGACAAAAGAAATAGTACTGTTAACACCTGAAACTACAGAAATATGTGTCAACTGTAGTATTCCACTACTAGTTTGCAACTTATTGGCTTGCATGGTATACCATGTTAAACTTAACAAGACAGCAATATATACATATGGCATATAAAAATCATAGGAGATTGATAGAACAATTTTAAGTCTCCATGACTATATATTCAAGAAAAACCAATGATTTATATCACAATAAAAAAAGAATGAAAATAGTAAATTTAAAAATAGTCACTTTACCTTGGGGGAGGAGAAGTTCTTTTAGCCTGAGGTGGAGGAGATCGACCTCGCCTAGCTGCTTCAGCAGGACTATAGGACAAAAGATGTAAAAATAGAAGAATATCAATCGGTCCACAAGTAAGTAAAGTAACAATATAATTGACCACAAAAGTGAAGGAAAAATACTTCCACATCCTACGATGGCCATATTTCCAAATTATTTTTACCAACAAAACTGTGACTTGAATACTTTATACAGTTGAAAATAATCATATGACATACCCCGATTAACCATTTATTTTTTCATGCTAGCTACCTATAGAAACACTAGACTAAGAGATAACAGAAGTGAGCTACTGATACTTTTGAAGGGCCAACTACATTCAGTTATCATAGATCATCAGGGCACGTTGCAGACTAACTTCTACTAAGCCATAATTAAAGCACAAAATTCATCAAACACAAATAGCAAAAAGAAAATCCAAGAGATCATTGACACGCTAAGGCAATCCTCTTTAGAAACAACACCAAATGAACAATCAATCTCAGGGATCAAAATCATATCTAGAAGGGTGTTGAAACAAGAATTTGGCAAGACTACAAGACTCCACTAGAGCTTTTTGGAGACAGATAGGCACAGAGACAGTAATGTTTGCGAAGCACTAGTTTTGAGATCAAACTATCACGGTAGACCAAGGAAAGAGCACGGTCCTCTGTTTTATTTTTAAAAACGAACGAGGGAAAGTGCACTACCAACATCAAACCCAATAGCCTCTAAAAATAGCACCATTCTCTTAAAAAATGTACATTTTTTGCAATTTCGAATCGAATGTTCATTAAAAATCTTGCATTTCTAGAGAAGTTTCAATTTCAATTTCCACATGTCCTCTTATCGAAAACTTGCACCTCACTAAAAAATAAAAACCGCAGGCCAGAAAAAGAGTACATTCTCACATTTTCAGCATCCAAATCCAAAAAATAAAAAAATTAATAACAATAAAAAGTTTGAGAATAACGCATACTTTCATGCATCTTAGTATAAATCAATTCAACACAGGCACACAAATTGCAGAAAACCGAGTTCAATTCACACTCTGAATTTCATTTTCTTCTACAGCTTCCGCTTTTCAACGATTATGCAAAAATAATCCAAAAATTGGTGAAATCGGTGCGTACCTTTTTCTTCTCTGGGGAGGAGGGCTTCGGCTGGGACTCCGGGAACTGCGAGAAGGAGAGGACGAGGAGGAAGAGAAGGATCTAGAGCGAGACGGAGAGCGAGAGGATGAGCGAGAATCGGAGGGGGAAGAGGAGCGAGAGCGAGAGGAGGAGCCCGAAATGGAACCCGACGGTGGTGAACGACGACCTCGCCCAGGTTTCGCCATTGTCAGGGTACAGCAAGAGAGGGAGAGAGAGAGAGAGAGAGAGCGAAACCCTCGATAAACCCTAGCTCTTCTCGTTGCTAGCTAGTGATGAATATTGGACTGAATCCAAAATAAGAAGGATGATATCTATCTTCTATTCTATACTATCTCTTTGTTATTGGACTTTGAAGTGCGTTGGTGTCGGGTCTCAACCGGGTCTGTCTCATTTTTTCTTGGGTTGATTTGATTCCTAGCCCATCAGTTCCATTCTTCTTTTCTTTTTTATTTTTTTATAAATTAAAACTTAGTTTCTAAAATTATTGTTTAATTACAATTTAATTCCTGAATTTAATTATGTATATGAGTTAATTTTTAAATTTATAAAAGTTATATTAACTCAATTTATTTTTATATCTCACCTTAGTCACCGGAAAATATTAAATTGATATACATTTTGTAAATTTAAAAACTAATTCATACTCATAATTAAATTCAGAAACTAAATTGCATGAAAATAGTTTCCGATACTAAGTTGTAATTTACCCTTTTTTAACTATAATAAAAATGGTAAATTTGTGTTAGTTTTTCAAAATATGATCTTCAAATTTTTCATTTATATAAAATCTCCAAAAATGAAGTAAAAAAGAAATGACAATATATTTTGCATTGAGTGCATTAGTTTGGAAACTTGTCAAATTTATTTAGAACTTTAGCTATAATAATTTTTTAATTCCCATTCAGACGTAGCTGCAAGTTTCACCTTTTGGCAAATAAAGAAAACAAAAACTCGTTTATTAAAAACTCTAGAAGTTTACTAATTTTTCCATTTTTGTTTTCCTTTGAAAATGTCACGGTTTTTATTTATTTATTTATTTTTGTTAAATAGATGGCTTTGCAGACCTAGGAAAGGGGAAGGCTAAAAGATTCATCACAGTATATCATAGTATAAACTATAAACCGTGGTCAGTGCCATGTGATGTGAGCTATCAGTTTATTGGCGAAGTCTGCATATGTTAATTGAAAAGTGGCATATTTCAGAAATTCAAGCATTTCAGGAATTGAATTGAATGACTCTCCAAGACAAACTTCTTTTTCTTTTAACCACAAATTCACTTGAACTTCATAGACAATATGAACTCCACTCAGATCATTGCCCACTGTCAGAGCTGCTAAGCATAAATACAGTATCACAGTGGTTACAAACAACACATTCTAGGGTGTAAAGGTCTCAACACGATTAAATTTATAACAAGTCAGTTCTTCCAGCTCATGCAAATAATCTGCTTCATTGAGGTTCCTCAGTACTAGTTGACGCTTCAGAACGCCTTCTCTTCGCTTCATTGTCACCCAGCTGCAGTGAAACACATAAATCTTCGTCGCAGTCACTCCTCAATGAAGACAAATTCTCTGTTGCAGCTCTGTTCTGCGTGTTGTTTTTGTGCATTGGAGACCGCCCGATGAAACTTGGGATAAACTGGTGTTCGATACTGGGACATACCTTGATTCCATCTTCTAATTGAAATTCAGTCTCCATGATTGACGGTTTCATGTCTTGGCTGCTAGGTTCAGCTCCTAAGGGAATGGACTGAATTTGAAGACCAAGTGGCTCAAATTTGTCTTCAGCTTTATCTTTCGGAAGCATACCATCAGGAGTTGATGAATCACCAACAGTAGAGCCAATTGCTGTAGCCGATGCAGCTCTTTGTTCTTGCACCGCCACTATATGTAACAGCAGCACAAATAGAATCAAGATTTATAACTTAAGATTTTAGTAATTAACCTTTTCTTTCACTTCCTGTAGATAATCCTAATCAATTCAAGAAACCATCTTTTCAAACATTTCTCCATATTATTACTATGTGAATTTTGTCCATATTTTCACATTATCTTCATTATAAATAAATAGTATTATAGTAATATAGTAGTAGGTTTCAAAGAAAATGATTTTATGCTGGTTTGGTTTAGGATAGGCAAATAAAGAAACTAACCCTATAAAGATTATATCAGATTAGAATATTCAATTACCTATCACACCCAATACCAGAGCATTAACATAATTTCAGACCATGAATATCACCAGATGTTTATGTGGACATCTTTTAAGTTATATTTTATATTTGAAGAAGCCTTTTAGTATCTCATAAGTGAGAATAAAACACCCTAGTGTTAGTTCTAATGTCTTATGTGAGAATGCTAAATGAAAAAAATTTAAAAAAAAATTGAATGAAAGAATAGAGGAACCAAAAAATGATCTGTTAGAGAACAAATGACAAACCTCTAAGTCCTTCATCTGTTGTTATCAAATCAAGTTCAAGTAGATTGAGAAGGCGCCCTAGATCAACCCCACTAGTCCAATTCTCAGGAGGTTGCCCAACTTTTAACTTAAGGCGGCCCCTGTTAGCAGTTCCACCCCATATGATCCCAATTGGTTGTGGTTTCTCACCATTGTCACCTTTTAACATAATGAGACTACCACTGTCTCCTTCGAGGTCAAAAGTTTGTTGGTTCTCACCAACAACAAGAAAATCGGTTAGAAAGCATATTCCTTTCTCATCATTGTACTCTAGGGCATAAGCCAAAACAATTCCCGTAGTCAAGCCGGAACTTCTTCCAACCTTCACCACTTGTTTTCCAATAAGGCTACTAATTGGAGACTGTAGGTCAATAATTTTCACATCACCAATATCTCCAACACCTCTCACTGAAGTAGTAACAGTGGACATGTCAAAGTCATCAGCAAAAGGAATGAATGCACCATCAGCTCTCACAAAAGTCTCTGCAGGAGAAACACACCATGATGACTGATGAGTATGTGTGGTGAACAAAATGTAAGTGAGGCAATTAAATCAATAAGACTACTAAAATTATGTTACCTGGGTTTATTCCAGCAAATATGCCATACCAAAGCTCATCTGTTATAAATGAAGTTGCTCTCTCTACTGCACCAAGATAAACACCAGGCCCCAATGTGGGTGGAAGAGGATGAAACATCTTTTGATTTGGATAATCTAGGTCGACTGCTACATGCCGATTTGTGAGAAAACCAACTTGCCGACTACCTGTTTGGCTCCTCACGATGGCACCCAAAGTTCCATACGTATCCTGGCTTGCCACCTGGACAAAGGAAGTAAGTGGTTGGAAATTCAAAATTTTCATCAAATGGAGCTTGACTACAGGAATTTGCTACTGGAGATGCTTCTATGAACTGCACTGATTTCTGAAAATAGCAAGTGAACTGTTCTCCCATTACAAGATAGCTATTCTATGATAAAGCAATGATGGATGAGCTAGAATAGTGACATTCAGCTCACTCAAAAATGCAAAAGGTAGATGAAATATATGTAGGAAAGCTTTGCCATAATCTTCAGTAATCAAAATCTCTGTCAAGGACTAACTTTCCTAAAAGCTTAAGCTGCTAGGTGGAGGCCTAGGAATGGTTTTATATATAACAATTCCTTTTATAAATTTGACTTATTAGGCAGATGATAGTCAGCTGAAAGTCTGAGAGTTTAATTTATCACACACTGAATTTTTACACCAGAATATTATTCCTGGTATGTATGAGAATGAGAGAGATTTGTTATTCACTCTGCCAGCTGACAATCTGATAGAACTGGACCAGAAAATATGAAGAAAAGATAGAACTTTATTGATAAACTCTCCTCTCTGTATCAACCAGAGGGAGAAAGAATCAGAAAGAATGACAAGAAACTATCAAGAAAAGGCAATCACAAGCCAAAATATGAAATACCACAGCCCTAGGACATTCGAGAGGTCCTCACTCTCCTAACCTTCCTTACCCTCTGAAACAAGTTGCTTCTCCCATATGACCCCCCTCTCTATTCATTACTAACAGACTCAACTAACTAACCAACCAACAGAATAATTGCCACTAGTAACAGAATAACCACCCAATAACAGAATAACTGCCCTGCTAGTTCTGATCCCCTACTACCTGTTTATTCCTCTTAGTGTAAACCCTCTTAATTAGAGGTTTGCTAACACGATCACAAGAGATTTTGTGGATGCTACTATATCACTCTTCAAATGTATCAAATGACTGCTTTTGACAAGACCAACAAAACCACATGATCAGTATTTCTGGTCTTCCTAAATTTATAGCTAATTCAGGTCAGAACATTTGTAATATAGAGTGATGTACCCCAAAAATATAGATTAGAAAGGATTAGGTAGAAAGAGCATAGAAAGAAAAGCTGATTCCCATAGGTCTGGCCAGTGGCACTCCAATAATGTGATTGTCAAAGCAAAGACATTGAGAACCAGATTTATGGTTAAGTTCCAATTAAAAACTGGTTAATATATGGGAATGCTACAAATGCAAATCAGGGAGGAAATCAAATACTTAAACCACTGTATTAGATTTTTTGGCTCTCTTTTTTATGAGGATAGTTATACCTTGTTTAGAAGCATACACATCCATATACAGGTATCAGTTAAGACTTAAAAACAAGTATAGATAAATAAAAAATTTAAACATATTAATGGCTCCACGCAGCATTAGATAGTACATAGAAAATGACGAAGTTTGAAATGCAAGGTTTGATATTTAAAGAAGTCAAGAATCAAAGTAGCTATATCTCAAGGAACTCCAGGAGTTTATCATAGAAGGTCAAGTCCATCCACACATAAAGATACCAGCATGAACTTCTGAGAAGTTAAAGTGAGTCCTGAGAAAACTTAAGATGCTATGTTAAGTTACACATGCAACCTGCAAAGTTAGACTCATGTAGGCAAGGCTTTCCTGACTAGATCAACAGCACCACAGCAAACGAATATAATACTTGATAAAATAAGACAGTAGTTACACTATAAGTTTTAAGAGGAAAAAGTTTGCCAATTATTATATGCAATATCAAATCGAATCAAAAGCTAATATTTTGTAAACTGGATGAGTCCGTCCATAGGAAACATTAATTAAGGGAGCACAGAAAAACCTGAGATCCTGAACCAATGCATGGATCACCCCCACGCAAGTTATCTACGATCTCTGTATACAGTTGTTCTTTTGGAACTGGCTCAGGTGCACCAAAATACGAGAATTCCACCACATCTACATCACACCATACTCCACCAGGCCCCTGATTCACATATTAAACATTTACTTTAATTGCAGCACTAGGCACTAGAGAACAACTAATTACCAACTATCCATGATAAAAAAAATATACATATTGAACTAAAAAATTGAATCAGGGAGGTCCAGATTGAAAATCTCCAAGAACCTCAAGAGCAGTGGGTAGACACTGGATTGGGCTGAGCCATTGCTTGTGAACTTTCCTGGAAACAAAAACTAGAATGGCAGGAATATCTGTTAATACACCTCGCCGAATGCGGAAACCAATTGCTGTTCCAAGGCTGTAACAACGTAGTATCTTGCTGTGAAATGCCCTAATTGTCATGAGTTCAAGCAATGTGGTTGCCTGCTGCCCCTTTGGCAACCGACCAAGGGTTTCAGGTAGCACCCCCTTTTGTAGATTTAAAAAATAGTTTGCTCGCTCTTCAGCAGCATCATTCAAGCGGCTAGGCCATGAGAAGTAAGCAGCATTGCTCTCGCAGTGCTGTCCAGCTGAAGCAAAGGGTTGAAGCATTGGTGGACTCAGTGAAGGCAGATTAGAATGACCACAACAGTTTCTTTCAAGATCCAAAGCTGATTCTTCTGATGGAGTTGAACCAGAGCAACGAACCCTCATGTTAAGCCTGGTGCGATCCATCTTTTGATTAACCTAGAACAATGTTTTATTTAAACTAAAGGGGACTAATGGAATTCAAAACCTGACAAAGAAGAAGATAGCAAATAGGATCTCTAGCATAGTTCAAAGTTCAAACTTCAAAAGACAGTGAGAAGGGACATCAATTTTAGGAAAGAAGAACTAAAACTCAGCTATTAATTAAAAATATTACTACCATAAAAGGGGACCCACATGGGGGAGACTCAGCACATAAGCCTATACTTTTTATTTACAAATAAAAGTTGTTTAAAAAGAAGGAGAAAGCACAGACAAAAACAACCAAATCAAAATATCAAACTCTAAATTACTTTTAGAACAATGAATAGCAAGGCAAATGAAGCAACAAGCAACAGCAAGGCATATTAAAGGAAAAACGAGACTATAATAATGTAGCAAGGAAAATTTAGCGCCTATGAACTATTACAATATGTTGTTTACAAAAACAAAATTACAATATGTTAAATGGCAAGTAAGAAAAGGATCCCATGTTATTATACATGATGTTTATGTTCGAAGTGTATGCAACTCAAACTGCTACAAATAAAACTGAACAACATACTGCATAATCAGAAAACCATAAAAGAGTGACGGTGGCTACAATGAATGAATAGCAGGCGCATACACAGGATGGTTCAGAAGCAACCTATTACATCAACAGCAGGAATAATACACATTAAGTAGAGTATAATTGCGATATGATATTCCTCACTCAATATAAGAAAACACATTATTTTAAGTATGACTTTGTACGGCAACTATATTTACCAATCAACAAGTCACAAAATGGAAACATTTAGAACCTGACAGAGGCATGATAAATAAAAATATAATAAATAAATAAAAGTAAAATAAATAAATAAAATAAATAAATATATAACTAATATTCCCCTTACATGCGGAAGCCCAGGAGAAGTGATGAATAGAATGGGTTTGGGAACAGAGCCTGACATCTATAACTTCTAATTCTCAGATTCAAGCAAATGAAAATTTTCAATTTCAGCACTATACCATGAACAATAGTAATTATCCAAAGTTAAACTAAGTTTCAGGCATGCTAATCTTAACTTCATTTGGAAGCTACCATACGCGCCAAAAACAGGCAAAGAAGCAACATACATAGCCAAAAAACATGACTCAAGTTCAGGATACTTCATTCATTCAAAAAAGAAAAAGAACAATTTTTTATTCCTCAAATATACGAATTAAGGTCCTTAAAGCACAAAAGGTATGTGCTCGATGTATATATGACTTAGTTTCCGAAAATTTCAACATGAGTACTCTTTAGTTTAATAATCAAACGCCATAAAGCTAAGATTTTGCAGGTTTTCACAGAACCCCAGTGACCCAAAACAACCAAAAACCGTGAGAAAATGAAAAACCCAGAAAAAGAATAGCATATCCGCATGTATCAGCATTAAGGATGGCCATTTCATGCTCAAGAGAGAGAGAGAGAGAGAGAGAGAGAGAGAAATAGAAGCACAAGACAGAGAACAAACCCCACACGGAGTGTGAGTTATGGGTTCAGAAGCAGAGTGGAAAGTGGAAGAGCCTCATTGACATACCTACCCAGTTCATCCAAAAGGCTGATTGAAGTGAGAATCTGCAGAAAAGTTGCAGAATTGGGAGGGTGGTTTGAATGGTGCTAAGTGGTGATTGCAGTTCAATCCCATGAATGGCAAAGCTGCATAGAAATGTGGTAAAGTAAGCTCAGTGTCTCTCTGTATTGTGTGTGTAGTTGGTGTGTGTTTGTTTTTATTTTAATTTTAATTTTAATTTTATTTTGTCACATAACTTTTTTAATATGAAGGATGGAATTATTATTTCTGTATCGATTTTTTTAAGTATTTTATTAATTTTTTTAACTTTAAGTATTTTATTAATTATTAATGGATGGATTTTGTACATTTAATATTAGAATTAACAATTAACAAGTTTTTTATTCATAAGGAATTTAAGGTTAAAATAAAGTTGTAATCCTTATATTTTTCACTCATTTTTAATTTAATCTTTACAATTTTTTTAAATCAATCTCACATTTTTAAATATTTTTAAAATAATCTATGCTATCAACTTTTATTATAATATTATTATAACATTATCAATTAATTAATTTAGTAAGTGTTCTTTTATGTCATAAATACTTTTTATATACTCTTTTATATACAAAACGTCCAATAAAAACTCATTCATCATAGTAAGTGTTTTTTTTTTCTGAGTAGATATTTTTTTGTTTAGTATATATTCTTTTTCTTTTATTAATTTTTTTATTAATAAAAAAATTAGAATTCTTTTATTAATTTCTTCTGAGTAGATTTTTTTAAGTATTTTATTAATTTTTTTAACTTTAAGTATTTTATTAATTATTAATGGATGGATTTTGTACATTTAATATTAGAATTAACAATTAACAAGTTTTTTATTCATAAGGAATTTAAGGTTAAAATAAAGTTGTAATCCTTATATTTTTCACTCATTTTTTATTTAATCTTTACAATTTTTTTAAATCAATCTCACATTTTTAAATATTTTTAAAATAATCTATGCTATCAACTTTTATTATAATATTATTATAACATTATCAATTAATTAATTTAGTAAGTGTTCTTTTATGTCATAAATACTCTTTTATATACAAAACGTCCAATAAAAACTTATTTATCATAGTAAGTATTTTTTCTTCCGAGTAGATATTTTTTTGTTTAGTATATATTCTTTTTTTTTTACACGATGTCTAATATGAATTAAATTAATGATATTATAATGAAAATTAATAGTAATAATTATTTTAAAAATATTTATAAGTATAAAGATTGATTTAAAAATAAAAAAATTATAAAAATTAAATTTAAAAAAATGCTAAAGTATAAGGAGTAAAATTTAAATTTAACCGAAAATTAATTAAAAAAATTGAAGAAACATAATGATAACCATAACGAGGGTCTTATTATACTTCCGCCCGTCTCGGTGAAACAATGATATATTTGGAACAAGTTCAATTATGTATACTTGATATATACTTGAAAATTTAATGACATTCTTAAAATTTTCATTCTTTAAGACATACCATAATGTAAAAGAAAAATTTAGTGACATTCTCAAAATTTTCATTCTTTAAGACATATTAGAATGCCTTTTGAAGTATTAAAATAATTTATAAGGTATTCAATTGGCTTCAATGTTAATTTTGTTTTTAAGTTATATTTAGGCTTCAATAAATAACTAGTTTCTATAGTTTTGCTTGATTTAAATTTTAGTCTTTATTTTTTTATTATTATTTGAGTCCTTATAATAATATTACGTTTTCACGTTAATCCTTAATGCTTTATTTGGTATGCAGTTTATCAAAGGAAAGGAAAAGAAAAGAAAGATGCAATGGAGGGAGTACTTCCTTCGTTTAATATGCAATTTAGTATGTATTAGTTGGTAATGTGATGTAAAATTGCACACATTTTTTAGTTTTATTTCTTAGAATTTTTATTTTACTTTATTTGATTTTATCATTTTTTTTGTCTATTTTATCTTCTATTTGAATTCTCAAGTATAATCTATAGGATTTTTTATTAAATTATTAGATATCTTAAAGATGAAACATTAAAGAAATTTTATCTAAACCCAAAATTTTATCCAAAATCTAAATTGTTAGAGAAATTCAAAATAATCCTAATTAGATTGCAATGACCAAAGGAGTTAAAGACCTAATTTATAAATAAAAAAATAAAAAAAGGAAAACAAAGTTGTCTCCGGTAAAAAATCGCAAATAAGAGGAGCTTATGATTAAAGAAAGAAAACACCTAGAGAGTCCTCAAGAAGAGACATTTGACAAAAATTAAGAATGGAATCAAAGAGAAGAAACATCTTAGAGAAATCTGGCAACTAACTTCATCTTGTTTATTATTTTACTCTCTTAGGATTTATTCATGTTTTGTTTTGTATTTTTGAATTTTATTTGTATTTTAATGTCTGTGGGAAGATAAATATTTTTATAGGAATAGGACATAACTCTTCAACCTTTTTAATCATAGATGTTTGGTTTACTATTTGTTGATGTGAAATTAATATTTTTTTTATTCATTCCTTGTGTTTTGAATACCTATGATATGTCAAATCTCATATTTGCATGGTTTTAGGTATTAGTTGAATGATTGAATGATCGAACGATGAGGTCTAATATTAAAAAATCAATGAAATGAACTTAGGAATTATGATCATGAAAGTAGGCTTAATCCTTTAAGGAGCCAATGAATGTCATGGAGCTTAATAGGTTTTAATTAATATAGTGTTACAAAAGTAGGTATTATTTTAATTTTTAACACATTCTTTTAAACTCGAAATAGAAAACTGAATTACAATAGGACAATTCACCTTCAAAAATATAATAGAACATTAGTAAAGAATAATTGACTTTTATCATAATAGGCAGTTATAGTGAAATCCTAGTCATAGAGTTTTAATCATTGATTGATCCTTATTAGTTTTCTTTACTTGTTTTTATTTATTCTTTTATTTTAAATTTGTTTTATTATTTAATTTTTTCCAACATTTTATTTAGCCTAGATAATTAAAATTATTATAGTTTGGTAATCACACAATTCTCATAAGAATAATACTCTACTCATTACTTTATTATTTGTGATAATTTATACACTTACGAATCTCTCGATACAATTGGCTTTTTTCGTTTTCCTTTATTGCTAAATGGCCTATAGGTTTTTTCATAGTTTTTTCAAACTTAACCATCATTATGTTAATACATAAAAGAAGTTTTTGATTTAATTTAACACCCCAAAAATAAAAAATGACCCACCAATCTTCTCATCACCATTTCGGACAAGGATCCTCTAAAGTGAGGATCCTTGTAAAGTGAGCAAGTAAGCCCATATCAACAATTGATAGATGGGTTCACTAATAAATCAATGGTTGATGTAGGCTTACTTACTCACTTTATAAGGATTCTCACTTTATAAGATCTTTATTCTACCATTTCACTATTATATCCCCAAAAGCTTCCTACACCATCAATAATTTATTTTTTTAAATTTAAATAGGTGATCACCAATTGAAGCTTGTTGGGATGTCAAAAGCTACAACGGTCTACGACAAAGGATGTGTGTGTGAAGGCAACTAGACGACAGTGGGTTCATGGTGGCTAGAACTTTTGCATTCTTGAACGATATAGAACAAGATCTAGGTCTCCAAAGTTTGGAGTGTTCAATTATATTAACAATTTAAGGAGAGTTCTAATGTAAAATTACTCCACATTCAATTCTATTAACAATTTTTTTAAAATAATTTTTTTTTTGAATTCTTTTTAAAATATTTATTGAAGACAAGATTGTTATCCATTTTTTTTTCAAATTTAGTTTAAATTTTATTTTTCTTTATCAAGTTTTTTTAGTTTTTAAACTTATCATGTGTGATGTCTGTGAATTTATCATTGGGTTGGGTGTTTCCTACAATGGTTGTAAGCCTCAATTATATTGGACAAAAAGACTTTACAAAAAAAATTCATCAAATAATAGTAATAATAATAATAATAACAATAACAATAATAACAACTACTCAAGTCATGAGGATTCATTAATTTACTTGCACTAGAATAATTAGGATATGAATTTTTTTGAAATTTCTAATTTTTTAACTCATCTTTTTTTCATTAATTTGATTACACTATAATAATAAGCTTTGATTTTCTTATATTAGTCTCATGCAATGTCAACAGTATGACTTTTAGATCTACAAAAACAAGAGGCATGATATTTTCTTCATACGATAACACTTTTGTGTCGGTCTCTATAATGAAAAATGCATCATTGATAACAATATATTTTATACATTTTATAATCCTCTCATTGGGCTTCTTAAAGTTCAATTAGGCTTAATTATGTTGGTTTTGTCACATTCTATGATATTGAACCTAATTGGATCATTGAAAGAATTATTGCATTAATTAGCCGTAATTTATCTTTTTGACAGTGTTCAGTAAACTAGCTATAATTTGAGTTTCAAATATTTGGTTGATGTGATTCTGATCTTGTAGAAAAGTTAAGACAATTCCCTACAACTTTCATGAAGACCTCAAAGGCCTAATCACACGATTGGATAACTCAAATTAGAGTTGAATCAAAAACTAGAGTGCTGATCCTGACAGCTTGACCTATGTGTACTATTCATGCCATAGCTAGGGCTATAGGATGTTAAATGAGCTGAAATTTTGATGATTGATATTTAAGACCCAAATCTACAACTTTTATGAAGAACACTTTTCGAGATTCTGAGGTCTAATGGGTCATATTGGGCTTGGAAGTCAGAACAGAGGAGTTGTAGCTGGGCCTAAATACTATGCAGTAATTAGGTCATATCTCGGGCTGTAGGTGGCCTTTTGAGGTGATTCTAGTAGCATTTGAAAGATTCAGGCCTACAACTTTCATGAAGACTACTTGGTGAGAAAATGATGAATGCAATAACTTCAGAACTGAATGATTTCGGAGATAAAGAATCTTAATAATTTTTCTTTCATCAAAAGTCATTTGACATTTTCCACTCATTCACCCACTCATCCACTCACTCATGAATCAGTCTTCTTGTCATTTTGTATCCCTAATCCTCTATAAAAGGGAACATTGACTGATTATTTAGGGGTCTTGGTCCTAGAGGCCAAGATCATGCTATTGTGTTATTTGTTTATCTTGTTGTAGTTTTCATTTATTCTAAATTGAAGTCATGTTCTTCTTCTTCTTCTTCTTCTCTCTTCCTTTCTTCTTGTCTATGAGTAACTAAGTTTTATTTTACTTGGGTGAAAGGGTGAAGCTCTTGGTAATGAAATAATGTTAGATTCATTTCTTTCTTGTGTTTAAATGATATATTTTCAAGTGGTCATTATACGTGTTGTATTTTATTTTCAATCAATTTAGAAACCTTCCTTGTAAAGTGGAGATCTTAATTTGTTGTACACAAGATATTGGCACAATGAATGCTTGAGCCCATTTATAGGTGATGGTGTTAATAAATGATTAAAAGAATCATAATATAATTACGTATATAATTTTTAATGAACTTTGAATGTTTTATTTTTCGATTGGAACCTTCATTATGTGTGGATTCTAATTGAGTTATAAAAAAATTAATTTTGTCCTTAATTTATTTATCAATAGTGGATCTCCTAACCCAAGTAAGTTTTTTTTTATTTGTGACTAAGTTTTATCACTTTTATTATTGTGACAAAATATTTACTTCACGGCAAATAATTTTTCTTCATCAATTCCATGTGGATCGGCATCGGACTCCCGAGAATTTATTACTTGAAATAACTTGTACTTGGGTTTGTAATTTTTAATCCGCATCAATCATTATTGATATTCTTTGTGAATGCTTATGTCTTGAAGCATATCAAATGGGTTTTTGATGATAACAAAGCCAAAGATGAATATCAAGATCAAAAGAGAAGACCAAGATCAAAAGATAAAGACCAAGATTAAAAGAGGTATATTAGATATAAGTCTTAGAATATCAATGTAAAATGCCCTTTAAATATCTCAATGATTCTCGAATGGTTTTTCAAACATCATTTCTAAAATAAGTGTGAAAATTCAAAGCTACACATGTTTTTCAAAGCAACATTATTTTCAATATTAGATTTAACACTCATGAAAGGATTTATGTTTAATCAAAGGTCTTGAGGTGTTAGAAATGGCTTACAAGCTTAATTGGACTTGAAAAATGTGTTCAAAGGCCAAGGTAATCGATTACACATGTTTTGTAATCGATTACAAGTTAGACAGAGAGCTGGTAATCGATTACATGGTTCATGTAATCGATTACACGCAAGTCAGAGGCCGTGTAATCGATTACACCAGTAATGTAATCAATTACAATGAGCCCAGAAAGGCAAGAACACGTTCAAAGAGTTATGTAATCGATTACATAGATATTGTAATCGATTACACAGCAAGACAAAAGTCATGTAATCGATTACATGGATATTGTAATCGATTACAAGCAAGTCAGAAACCATGTAATCGATTACACCAATAATGTAATCGATTACACAGAGCCCAGAAAGCCAAGAACACGTTCAAACAGCCATGTAATCGATTACATAGATTGTGTAATCGATTACACGTGATCTGACAGAGCCCAATGACTATTTTAACTGCATTAAAAGCTTGGCTTTATTACCCCCAACGGCTCTTTTCTTCATATAACTTATAAATACTTACTTTGGGTCTTCATTAAGGGTAGAACTTCATTTTAGAACATCAATCTAACACTCATATACGAGAATCAATCCTGAAAACATTTTTGCCCTGTTTTTGTGAGAAAACTTGAGATATTCAAAAGGGGCATTGCTAGAGCTTCAATTTGTATTTATCTACTCTTTAAGAGAGTTTCTATCTTCTATACTTTGTGTACTGTAATTTGAAAAAGAGAGGGTGAGGTATCCCTCTAGAGTAAAGGGTGAGGTATCCCTTAGAGAGTGAGGTATCTCTCAAAGTTAGAAAAGGGTGAGGTATCCCTCAAAAGGTTATAAAGGGTAAGGCATCCCTATTTTTGAGGCTCAAAGCACAAGGGTGAGGTATCCCAAGATGTTGGTGAGTGCTCTATTGTGTAAATGTTTTCAAGCACCCGTTCAAGCTTGAAGTTTAGTGGAAAATCTTGAGTGGTTCACTTGAGGACTGGACGTAGGTCACAAGGGATGGTTGAACCAGGATAAATCCTTGTGTTTGATTCTCTCAACCCTATCTCTTTACATTTGTGCATTTACTTTATATGCTTGCTTGAATATTATTCATCTTGGTTTATTTAATTTGTGAGTGAAGTATTCAATCTCATTTATCTATTCACTTCAATTATCCAATAGCTTCAACGAAAATTGTTTAACAAACGTTTTACGAAAGATTTGTGAAAATATTTCATAAACTCAATTCACCCCCTCTTGAGTTTGAGGTCACTTGGCTAACAAGTGGTATCAGAGCTAAGCTCTTGTGTAAAGGGCTTAGCAGCTTCAAGAGAAAGTGATGGCCTCCTCAAATAAGTTTTCAGAAAGTTCTTCTATCTATAGACCTCCTTTTTTCAATGGGGATGAGTATGCTTATTGGAAAGAAAGAATGAAAATTTTTATTGAAGCTATTGATTTAGATGTATGGGATGCTATTGAAAATAGTCCTTTTATCCCCCACAAAAGTTGTTAATGGTGTAAGGGTTAATACACCAAGAAGTGAATGGACCAATGATGATAAGAAAAAGGTCCAATATAATTTGAGTGTCAAAAACATCATTACCACATCCTTGGGGTATGATGAATTCTTTAAAGTCTCAAATTGTAAATCTACCCAAGAAATGTGGGACACTTTAGAAGTGACCCATGAGGGTACTAGTGAAGTGAAAAGATCAAGGATCAATACTCTCACTCATGAATATGAGCTTTTTAGAATGAACCAATATGAAAGCATTCAAGAAATGTAAAAACGTTTTACAATTATTGTAAATCATTTAGCTTCATTAGGAAAGACATTTTTCAATGAAGATCTTATTAATAAGGTTTTAAGATGTTTAAGCAGGGATTGGCAACCTAAAGTGACGGCTATATCAGAATCAAGAAATCTCTCAACCATGACCTTAACCACACTTTTTGGCAAGCTCCAAGAACATGAATTAGAATTGAATAGACACAACCAAAGTGAGGAGATTGACAAGAAAAAGAAGGGAATAGCTCTCAAGGCCACTTCCTCCATGATTAATGACGATGATGATGATGAAGATGATAGAGATGGCTTAGAAATAGATGAGGAGAATCTTGCTCTACTAGTAAAGAAATTTGGAAGATTCTTCAAGAAGAGTGGAGCTCAAAGAAGACCTCCCTTTCCCAAAAGAATGTCTATCACAAAGGGGAAGGAACCTCATCCACTCCTAAATGCTATGAATGTGGAGAATTGGGTCACATGAAGATGGAGTGCCCAATTTATCAAAGTAAAGTGGAAAAGTATCACAAGAGATCCTCAAGGGAGAAGAAAGAAAGAAGAGCCTACATAGCTTAGGATGATAATGACATGGATTCAACCGATAGCTCAGATAATGAGAAAGCCAATCTATGTTTCATGGCTAGAGGAGAAGAGGAAGAGGAAAATGACATGGAGGTAACATCTTCAAATTCTGAATCAAACTCTTCCCCTTCCTATGATGAATTACAAGATGCATTTGAAGAATTACATAATGAATCTATAAGACTTGCTAAAGTTGTTTCATCATCCAAGAAATCAATTTCCTCTTTTGAAAACAAGATATCTATGTTAAATAAGGAAATTGAGGAACTTAAAATAGAAAATGAAACTCTTGGACTTATTGATGCAAATTCTTTATGCATGACATGTTTATCACTAGAAAATGCATTTACACCCTCATCTTGCTCATCATGTAAAGCATTTGAAATTAAGATTGAGGACTTGAAAAGCACTCTTTCAAAATTTACCTATGGAAGAGATAATTTGAACATTTTGCTTGGAAACCAAAGATGCGTTTTTCAAAAGACTGGTTTAGGGTATAATGCTAATAAATAACAAAAGTTTCTCAAGAACTTCTTTGTTTCATCAAGTACATCAAGTAGTCCCTTTATTAAATGCTTTCATTGTGGTAGCAAAGGGCATAATGCATCAAATTGTAATGTAAGGAAGAATATAAATAACAAGCTAGGAACTAAATTAGTTTGGGTTCCCAAAGGTACTTTGCCAAAGACTAACACACAAGGACCCAAGAAAATTTGGGTACCAAAAGTCAAAAATTGAAGTGTGCTGTAGGTGTGCTTGAAGGCCAAGAATTAACTTTGGATATCTTGAAAAGTGGCTGCTCCAAGCACAAAACAAGAAAATGCTTCATGCTGTCCTCCTTGTCTCCAAAAGGCTTGAACTTGCATCCTTTGGTTAAGTGGAGTCTTGTTCTATGCTTTACTTAATTAACATCTTGAAAAATATCTTTTATATGTCTTGCATATGCTAAATGAATATGTTTTTTTTTAAATGGCATGTATAATATCAATATCTTTGAACTTGTCATAATGGATCAATCATGAATCTAAGTCTACTGCATAATATGCTTATTTGCTGCATAATGTCACAATCTTCTGCATAATACATTAACTTGCTGCATAATATGTTGTTTCGCTGCACAATAATGTGTTTTGGATCATAATCTGATTGGAATTATGCTTAAATGATGCTTGAAATTGTTTTGGAATGATTTGAAACCTTTTGATTGTTTCAAGTTTAGTCCTTCATGATGTTTTCCTTATGCTTAATCTTTATCTAATCCCATATTGCTCTTGTATATGACTCTGATTTCTATTGACATACATGATAAGTACTAGCTAAGTTTCTCATCATATTCATTTACTATTGGCATCATATATTGATATGCTAAACAGTATATACTCTGATATTGATCCTGCTGGACTGAAATGATTATATCCAATCTGAATGCTTATGTCTTCTTTTTGATAATGCCAACGGGGGAGAGATTAGTGAAATATATTGCAAGTGTACGGGGGAGTTTTGCACTTTCACATATTCTATCTCATGCATACATTACGGGGGAGTGTTGCACTTAATTATCTGATAATCAAATAAATGCATATATTTCTCATTCTGTTGAATGTTTAGTTTGTCATCATCAAAAAGGGGGAGAATGTGAATGCTTATGTCTTGAAGCATATCAAATGGGTTTTTGATGATAACAAAGCCAAAGATGAAGATCAAGATCAAAAGAGAAGACCAAGATCAAAAGATAAAGACCAAGATTAAAAGAGGTATATTAAATATAGGTCTTAGAATATCAATGTAAAATGCCCTTTAAGTATCTCAATGATTCTCAAATGGTTTTTCAAACATCATTTCTAAAATAAGTGTGAAAATTCAAAGCTATACATGTTTTTCAAAACAACATTATTTTCAATCTTAGATTTAACACTCATGAAAGGATTTATGTTTAATCAAATGTCTTGAGGTGTTAGAAATGGCTTACAAGCTTAATTGGACTTAAAAAATGTGTTCAAAGGCCAAGGTAATCGATTACACATGTTTTGTAATCGATTACAAGCTAAACAAAGAGCTGGTAATCGATTACATGGTTCATGTAATCGATTACACGCAAGTCAGAGGCCGTGTAATCGATTATACCAGTAATGTAATCGATTACAATGAGCCCAGAAAGGCAAAAACACATTCAAAGAGTTATGTAATCGATTACACAGCAAGACAGAAGCCATGTAATTGATTACATGGATATTGTAATCGATTACAAGCAAGTCAGAAGCCATGTAATCGATTACACCAATAATGTAATCGATTACATGAGCCCGTAAAAGCCAAGAACACGTTCAAACAGACCATGTAATCGATTACATAGATTGTGTAATTGATTACACGTGGTCTGACAGAGCCCAACGGCTATTTTAACTGCATTAAAAGCTTGGCTTAATTACCTCCAACGGCTCTTTTCTTCATATAACTTATAAATACTTGCTTTGGGTCTTCATTAAGGGTAGAACTTCATTTTAGAACATCAATCTAACACTCATATATGAGAATCAATCCTGAAAATGTTTTTGCCCTGTTTTTGTGAGAAACTTAAGATATTCAAAAGGGGCATTGCTAGAGCTTCAATTTGTATTTATCTACTCTTTAAGAGAGTTTCTATCTTCTATACTTTGTGTACTGTAATCTGAAAAAGAGAGGGTGAGGTATCCCTCTAGAGTAAAGGGTGAGGTATCCCTTAGAGAGTGAGGTATCTCTCAAAGTTAGAAAAGGGTGAGGTATCCCTTGAGGGTGAGGCATCCCTCAAAAGATTGTAAAGGGTGAGGCATCCCTGTTTTTGAAGCTCAAAGCACAAGGGTGAGGTATCCTAAGATGTTGGTGAGTGCTCTATTATGTATAGGTTTTCAAGCACCTGTTCGAGCTTGAAGTTTAGTGAAAAATCTCGAGTGCTTCGCTTGAGGACTAGACGTAGGTCACAAGGGGTGGCTGAACCAGGATAAATCCTTGTATTTGATTCTCTCAATCCTATCTCTTTACATTTGTGCATTTACTTTATATGCTTGCTTGAATATTATTCATCTTGGTTTATTTAATTTGTGAGTGAAGTATTCAATCTCGTTTATTTATTCACTTCAATTATCCAATAGCTTCAACGAAAATTGTTTAACAAACGTTTTACTGAAAGATTTGCGAAAATATTTCATAAACTCAATTCACCCCTCTTGAGTTTGAGGCCACTTGGCTAACATTCTTTAGACTAGAAGTAGAGTTACAAATCATGAGTTACTCTTTGGTAAGTTTTGTATTAATTTTCTTCTTTCCATAGTTTTATTTTTTTTCCAAAAATTGTAAGTGCTATTAAGTTATTGTTCGAATGAATATCAATTTATAGTAAAAAAATAAAAATAAATATTCTATTTTGATTTAATGTAATACTTGGAGAGGAAAATAAATAGTTACTAAAACATGATACATCACCAAAAAAACAATTACAGTATGCTACAAGTAGACTTCTTTGGTATACTTTGATTTGTTATATAAAATTATTAAAAAATATATTAGTCACATATATTTTTATTATGTGTATATATCTATATTTTTCATTTTTTTCATAAATTTTAAATTCTATAATATTTATTTTCTTATAGTCTTTTTTTTTTTCAACAAATAAGAGGATGCAAAGTCCAAAAATACAAAGGGCCAGGCCCATAACAAGAAATATTGTAGGCTACCCATTTTTAAATGAATGTTTCAACAACTCAAACGCAAAACCCAAATTCAAAAGGTCAATGTATTTTTAAACCCATGACATCGACCTATTTTGAAAAGCAAGACTTTTTTTCCTGGTTTAGACTTCTTGTTACATGAAACGATGTGTTTTGATAATTAGGGCTTTCTTTATGCTTATTCTTCCTCCATGCCTCTTTTTTCATGATTCTAGAGTTTTGGTATTTGGTCTCTATGTGCTACCATTGTAGGGGGCTTTGCCTTTCATTCTCTATCATTTTCTCTACTATCTTTCACTCTTAATACTTCAATAAGTTGATTCACTAACTTTGGAGACATGGGTCACATTCCATATCATTCCAATTGCAAAGGTCTAGTCATCATGAACCCACAGTCATCTAGTTGCCTACACACACCTTTTGTTGTAGACTGTTGTAGCCAAACCCTAGCTACACCACTCATTCGATGTTCTAGCAAGCTTCAATTGGTCATCCTCTATTTAAACTAAAACCTTAAATTATTGATGGTGTAGGAAGCTTTTGGGGATAGAACAGTAAAACAGTGATGGAAAGATAGGTAGGTCCATTTGCTCTTTGGGGTTTTAAATTAAATTAAATCTAAAACTTCTTTTGGGTGTTAACACAATTGGGGTTAAGTTTTTAAAAAATTATGAAAGAAAGTCACGGAGGCATTCAACAAAAAGAAAATTAAGCCAACTAAGACACTAATTTATGACAAGGACATGAGGTGGACATTTGTTTAATTTTACTTGGGCCAACTAAGAAGGGTATTAGAACCCTTCCAATTTCAAGTGTACTATAGACATAACCATTATTTTAATCTTTCTTATTCAATATCATTCTATAATAATCCTCTAATTTTTTATTTATCCCTTGTTCTTCAGTTACATTTCAACCCTTAAGGTTTCTTCCTTCCAAGTTTTCACGCTCTTCTCTGCTTTCGTTCTTATGTGAGGTGATCACTGAAGACGTGAAACCATCACAAAGAAACAAGGGGCTCAAAGTAAATAGCATCTAGTAGTAGAACAAGTGGAGCAACCAACAAACTATAAGTTTATGATAAATACACATTTTTATTTTTGGTGTAATGGGAATGGAAAATGGTATTATCTTAAATGTTGGGTATTTGTGACACAAATTTGTGATAATGTAGTGATTTTTTGATTTGGTGATGGAATGGGTTTGGTGTGTATGACTAAGTTAAACACATGTTATTTTTAACATGAATTTTTGTTTTTCTTTGTGTTGGTTCTTTGTTAGTGTTGGGGTTATGCATTAATATTATGTGTGTGTTAGTATTGTGTATGGCTGATGTGTGTTGCTCTGTTAATTCGTGTTACGTTAATGTTGAGTTAATGTGTTTGTGTATTATATTAATGTGTATTTTTCTTTGATGTCAGATGCTCATAATGTATTTTATATGATATGATTGTATTTTTTTGTTAATTGGTTTTCTGAATAGGATGCATATGCTCATAATGTATTTTATATGATTAGAAGTGGAATGATTATTTGATTTCATTCTTATGTTTGGTATGTTATGTAAATGGTTAAAGAATGGAATAAAAAACTAAGATGATTATTATACACTTGCTATAAAATAAATATTTATTTTAAATACTTATTTACACAAATTATTATATTTTTTCATGTAAATAAAATAAAATAACAAGTATACCATTTTTATTTATATGTTTATTTATATGCACCCCACATAATAATAAACTTGAATCTCATACTCCATAATCCAAAGAAAAAAAGGAAAAAAGAAAAAGGAAATTCACCATTGTGTTGTTTTATGTGCGGTTCATAAAAATACAGGAGGGAAAGCGAAGCGGCGATAGTTAAGTTTTAAAGGAAAATGACGATTGCATTGCTTATGGTGACTTTTTGAGAAAATTGAGAAGTGAGACTGAGAACAAAACAAAGGTTTTGAACAATCACCCAGGCTAGCATATAATTATAAATCCTACCTTGCTCGTGTGTGTTCCATTCTATTGTTCCAAAAAGAAGAAAGTGAAAATAGTTAAGGTTCACGCAACACGCATGGATAGTTGTACTTTGGGTGGATCATATAGTATTAGCATATTTTATTTTTGGAGATTACTTCTATATTCTTATTATTAGTAGGTAATATTTAACCACTTATTTCATTTAATTAAAATATAAATAAAAATTATTATATTTTAAGTGGTAAAAGTAACATTTATAGTTTTATACACCCTAAATAATAATAAACTTGAGTCTCGTACTCTATACTCCAAAGAAAAAATGGAAAAAAAGAAAAAGAAAACTAACCATTATGTTGTGCTATACATGGTTCGTAAAAATGTAAGAGGGAGAGCGAAGTAGCGGTAGTTAGATTTCAAAGAAAAGGGACAGAAGGGACAAGAGGAACCTGAGATATGCAATCTGTAGAAACAGCAATAGGCAACAAATGAGGCTCAAAGGTAGCTCGGTAAGGTAACAAATTTTTCACATTGAAAATAAGACTAATAGTCAAATCAGCAGGTAAATCAAGTAAACATGTAGTAAGCTCAAGTTTACAGTGAATTTGATAAGGTCTTTTAACTCTAACATTGAGCTTTTTGCAGCAGTAGTTAGGGTAACACTCAAGGCGAATGCACATGTCCTTCCACGCACCACCTGAAGTTCCTACATATGGTCTTCAAGCGCTCACACACTGCCTTGAGCCTTCTCTTTTGGAGAATTACTAGCTTTAGTCCTCTCAGAGGGAGAGAATGATGCAAAATAGTTTATGATTATTTATGATTTTGATAATTTATGATTTTATATATAATTATGTTATTTAGGGATTTTATCTTTTCATATTTTTAGGGATTTTATCTATTTTAATATTTCAATTATAATTAGGATTTCAATTTTAATGGGATTCTATCCAAATCCCAAATTTTATCATTAGCTAGTTGTATTTGATTCTTATTTAGTTTCTTTTGTAATATGGCTATAAATACCTCTCCTATCAACACTTTGGAAGAAGGTTGTTGATTATTGAATTCAATTTGAAATATAATTAAGTTTTTGAGACTGATTCTCTTGGCATCGAGTGCCTTCTCTTTGGTTCTACATCAATTTGGCATCTGAACCTTGTTGATGCTCACGCTTTGTGCTGCTTGGGAGCATCAATTTTTCACAGCCAAAGACAAACCGAAAGGTATAACTAATCACTCGAATAAACCATCCTGGGTTTTAAATGTAGTTTTCCATCCATCTCCTAGTCTAAGCTTAATTTGATGGTAGCCGCTACACAAATCGATCTTAAAAAACTAATGAGAACCAACAAATTGACCCAATATGTTCTCAAGCCTAGGAATAAGAAACCTATACTTGACAATGATCTTGTTAATGGCTTTACTATCGACAGACATACGCATGGAACCATCCTTTGTAGGAGACAACAAAACAGGACAAGCACGATGACTAAGAGTAGGCTGGATTAAACCCTTGTATAACAGTTCACCTACTTGCTTAGTAACCTCTTCACGCTCTTTAAGATTCATCTAATAATGGGGAAGGTTAGGCAAAGTAGAACTCAGGACAAGGTCAATAACATATTAAATATCTCGCATGGGTGGTAAAGTATTAGGAAGGTCAGTCAGCATGATATTTTGAAATTCTTTTAGCAAGTCGAGGGGAAGTTTTATAGGAGAAGAACTAGGGAACTCCAATTGACCTTTAGGTAAGACAACTAGCACAACATCGGACTCCAAACTCTCTTTTTCGAACTCCTTATGGGTAAACAAATGAAGATTCTTTTTCTTAGGGTTAGCCGGGGAAGTTTGCTTTTTATTGTGAGAAGTAGTGGTGTCTTTAGGTCTGGCCAGAATTAAGGTAATTTGGCCACTAAGATATTTGAAAATAAAGGTGTTATCACGTCCATGGTTAGTAACTTCATGGTCATATAACCAAGGGCGACTTAACAAGATATACGTAACATCCATGGGTATGACATCACAATAAACATCTTCCTTATAACCACCGATACAGAAGGGAACTTTACACATTTCTTTGACTTTCAAATAAATCTTATCGACCCAAGCAACTTTAAAGGGGGCAAGGTAGGGTTCAAGTTTAAGACCAAATCTAGACATAACAGAAATCGAAATAGCATTCAAGGTACTACTCCATCAATTACTAACTTGTAAACATTATCACCCAAATTGACATAGGTAAGGAAAATGTTAGTCTGTTTCCAAGAACTTTCAGGTGTGGGAGTGAATAAAATGCACCTCCTTATGACGTTGAGGGAATTGGATGGATTGTCCTCAGCATTCTCTTCATCTTTTTCAATCTCAAAAAAAAATTGTTAGGTTCAATAACCTCGTTCACGAAATTCTCTGATTCGATGGAAGCAATATCATTAATTCCAATGGTGAGAGTCCAACAAGGGCACTGAGAAGCTTTGTGACCTTAGCATGGCAGTAATGACATTCTATAGAAGAAGCATTATTAAAGATTTGTGATTTACCCTTATCAGTAGATTTCAAGACAGAAGCTAAATTAGAACCAGTACCAAGAATAAAGGTGGAAAGGCCCTTAAAGGTAGAAAATTGAGAAATCAAACAATTAAAGGGTTAAGTAGAAGAAGTTTGATTAACAAAACGCCTAGGGACGGGGTTTCTAGGAAACTTCTCAACCTTGCTAGTTTTGTTGTAAGCTTCTTCAAGAGTGGAAGGGTTATGAAGATAAACTTTTCTTTTAATTTCTTTCTTAAGCTCATTGAGGAAATGAGAAAGAGTACCCAAGTTATCTTCCTAGACATCACACTTAAGCATTAATTGTTCAAACTTAGAAATGTACTTAGAGATAGGGCTCGACAATTGCTTACGATTCTTCCTCTAGTCTAATAAGTGACGCTTATTGATGATCACATATTTAATACATTAATAAGCTTTCATTCTTAGTCATTTACACTCTCTATGTACTTAATTGATTGAGTTTTATTATATTTTGTAACTTTGGACTCAAATTGGACTTAATTGAATTTTTCAACATGATTCATATCTTACACTGTTTCTGTATTTGGGTCATATCTTGGGCTGTAGGAGGTCTTTGGAGGTGATTCTAGTGTCATTTGAAAGATAAGAGAGAGTTCTACAACTTTTAAGAATACCTCAAAGGCCCAATCACATGAGTAGGTAACTCAAATTGGGATTGAAGTAAGAACCAGAGTGCTTTTCCTGACAGGTTAACCTATGTATACTGTTCATCACATATTTCGGGATAGAAGTTGTAAAATGGGCTAAAATTTGGATGCTGAATATTTAAGACTAATATCTACAACTTTCATGTTGAACACTTTTCTAGAATCGGACTCCTTGAAGGTGATATTAAGCTTGGAAGTCAGAACAGAGGAGCTATGACTGGGCCTGGGTAGTGTTCAGTAATTTGAACGTATCTATAGTTATAGAAATGATATTGGACTCCAACCAAAGCCATTTGAAAGCTAAGATCTAGGCCTACAACTTTTATGAAGACCACTTGGTTCAAAAATGACGAATGCAATGACTTCAGAGCTGCATGATTTCGGAGACAAGGAATCTCCATAATTTCCCACTCGCCTAAAGTCATTTGGCATTTTCCACTCATTTTTCACTCATCCACCCACTAATGACTCAGCCCCATTGTCATTTTGTATCTCTAATCCTCTATAAAAGGGGGCCTTGACAGATCATTAAGGGTGTTAGGTGTTAGTTATCAAAATGATGTCATTTTGTTACTAGGTTTTCTTGTAGTAATTTTCCTTTGTTCTAAATTAAAGTCATGTTCTTCTTCTTCTTCTTCTCTCTTTCTTTCTTCTTATCTATGAGTAACTAACTTTCATTTTACTTGGGTGAAAGGGTGAAACTCTTGGTAATAAAGTAAGGTTAGATTCATTCTTCTTTTATGCTTAAATGATTTATATTTTTCTAGTAACCATTATACGTATTATAATTTATTTCTTATAATTTAGAAATCATCTTTGTAAAGAGGAGTTCTTGATTTGTTGTAGACAAAATATTGGCACAATGAATGCTTTAACCCATTTATAAGTGGTGGTAATATTTTTAGGAAACATAATATAATTACGTATATTATTTTAAATAGACTTTTAATGTTGTATTTTCCGATTGGAACCTCCATGTTGCGAGGATTCTAATTGAATTATAAAAGGAATTAATATTATCTTTATTTTATTTACCAAGAGTGAATCTTTTTACCCAAGTAAATAATTTTAATTGTAGTAACATTTTAATTTATCTGTATACTAACTTTTTAATTTTTATGCTTATTAACTTATTTGGTGGTTGGTTTATACCACACCTTTGTTAATATTTAATGGACAATTTATACTGCTAGCTTGTACATTTTATTTTATACTGTAAGTTACTTGTTTACGCTTAATTGGTATCGTGATTTAAATTCTGGTCGTTTGGTTAAAGTTAATCCACGTACTTTACATATTGATTTGTTTGAATCACAATCACACACATTAAGCACAATGGCTGAAAACGAAAGTGTGCATGATGAACATGAAAATCAACCGTTGCGAACTATGCATGAGTATTTGCAACCATCTCGAAATTCTAGTCCATCATGTTTTATCTTTCCACTCAATGCCAACAATTTTAGATTCAAGTCAGGTATGATTTCTCTGAAAGCCCATATTTACATCTAAAAGAATTTGAGGAAGTATGTACTGCTTTTCATGATCAAACTTGCACTGAAGAGGTTGTTAAGCTTAAATTGTTTCCTTTTTCTTTGAAAGATAAAGCAAAAACTTGGCTTAACACTTTGAAACCAAGATCAATTGGCACATGGCAAGAAATGCAAGGTGAGTTTTTTAAGAAATTTTTTCCAACACATAAAACCAATGCTTTGAAAAGACAAATCCAAAATTTTTCCCAAAATTCTAATGAAGCATATTTTCAAAGTTATGAACGTTTTAAAGATTTGTTGAATTCTTGCCCACATCATGGTTTTGAAAAATGGCGCACTATAAGCTTCTTTTATGAAGGGTTAACACCTGAAACCAAACAATTTGTGGAAACAATGTGCAATGGTGAATTTCTTGATAAAGAACCTGAAGAAGCTTTAGACTATTTAGACCATTTGGCTGAAAATTCTCAATCTTGGCATGATACTAATCCTTCTGAAAATTCAATTAGATTTAACCTTACAAATGCTAGTAAAGGAAAATATCATCTTAGTCAAGAAGAAGATCTAAATGCAAGGTTTGTTAGTCTGGCTAGAAAGGTTGAAGCCATGGAATCCAAAAAAGTAAAAGAAATCAAATCTGTGCAAAATGAAGAAATTTGTGGCATTTGTGATGAATTAGGACACTCAACAAATGGATGTCCAAAACTTCCTGTTTTTAAAAAAGTTGTGCATGAGCAAGTAAATGCAATGAATAATTTTAAAAAGCCGTTCACTTCTTCTTTTTCAGATACATACAATCCGGGATGGAGAAATCACCCGAACTTCAGTTGGAAGAATAGCAACCAGCCATAATTCATGCAACCACCACCTCCTCAAGCACAACAAGATTCTCAAAATCCTCAAGGATATGCACCCTATGTCCCACCATATAGGAAAAACCTTGAAGGAACATTGCATGCATTCATGGAAAAACAAGAAGCCATTAATAACCATAACACTCAAGCCATGATTGATATAAAAGATACTCTTGCTAAACTTTCTTCTGCACTTGCCATTCATGAGAAAGGAAAGTTTCCCTCTCAACCTCAACCAAATCCCAATGGTCAGTTTAGCCTAAATGAGGGTAGTTCAGAAAGTCAAAAAATAAATCAAGTCAACTCAATGATAACTCTTAGGAGTGGAAATGTTGTTGAAAAATAAATTCCTAAACTTTTTGAGAAAGATGATGAGTCAATTCCCAAAGATGAGGAAGGAGTTGATAAGCCACATAGTCAAAAGGAGATCAAACTTTTATCTTCACCCCCATTTCCTCAAGCATTAAACAATTCAAGTAAAGTGAATCATAACAGTGACATTTTTGAAATCTTTAAACAAGTGAAGGTCAATATTCCTCTGTTAGATGCTATCAAGCAGATTCCTTGTTATGCCAAATTTTTGAAAGACTTGTACCTTTGTTAAAAGGAAACATAATGTGAAAAAGAATGCATTTTTGATCGAGCAGTAAGCTCCAATATTCAAAACAATAATGAGTTGAAATATAAAGACCCTGGTTGTCCTACAGTTTCATGCATTATTGGTGAACATAAAATTGAACGAGCTTTACTTGATCTTGGTGCTAGTGTTAATTTGCTTCCATATTCAGTTTATCAGCAACTCAACCTTAGTGAGTTAAAACCAACTTCAGTAACTCTTCTACTTGCTGATAGATCAATTAAAATTCCAAAAGGAATAGTAGAAAATATATTGGTACAAGTTGATAAATTCATATATCCTGTGGATTTTATTGTCTTAGAAACTAAACCTATGGTTGATAGTTCTAAGTCAGTTCCTGTTATTTTGGGTCGCCTATTTTTAGCAACATCTAATGTTTTGATAAATTGCAGAAATGGAGTGGTGAAGCTAACTTTTGGAAATATGACACTGGAGCTTAATGTTTTCAACATGTGCAAGCAACCACATGAAGTTTATGATGAAAAGGAAGAGATTGAAAGGATTGAGGCCATTACAGATGATCATCTTCAAATCAGGAGTTCTTCTGACCCATTAGAAATTTGTTTAATTAATTCATTTGAATCAGCTACACAATTAGATGATGATGTTTCTGAAATATGCTCTTTACTTGATCAGTACACAGAAATGGAATACAAAGCATGGAAGCCAAGATTCAAGAGCTAAAATCCATGAATGATGATGCCCATGAAGAAGTACCCACACTGAACCGAAGCCATTACCTGATGGGTTGAAGTACACATTTTTGGGAGAAGAACAAAGCTCTCCAGTGGTAATTTCCTCATCCCTGACCAAAGAACAAGAAGGTAAGTTGATAGAAGTACTTAAAAGGCATAAAAATGCAATTGGATGGACATTAAAGGATATCAAAGGCATTAATCCATTAATTTGTACACATAGAATACATTTAGAGGATAATGCTAAAACATCTCAACAACCTCAAAGAAGATTAAATCCACACACGAAAGAGGTAGTTAGAGCTGAAGTTCTTAAATTACTTGATGTTGAAATTATCTATCCTATCTCTGATAGCCAGTGGGTAAGCCCTACACAAGTTGTGCCTAAGAAATCTGGAATAACAGTGGTTGAAAATGAAAAAAGAGAATTAATACCTACCCGAGTCTCATCTAGTTGGCGTATGTGTATTGATTTCAGAAAATTGAATGCAGCCACCAGGAAAGACCATTTCCCTTTGCCATTTCTTGATCAGATTCTAGAAAGAGTAGCATGACATCCCTACTATTGTTTTCTTGATGGTTATTCGGGTATAATCAAATACCAATTGCATTAGAGGATCAAGAAAAGACCATTTTTACTTGTCCCTTTGCACTTTTGCATATAGAAGAATGTCTTTTGGTTTTTGTAATGCTCCCAGTAACTTTTCAAAGATGCATGCTAAGTATTTTTAGTGACATGATTGAGCATTATTTAGAGGTTTTCATGGATGATCAACGACGCTTTTGGAAATTCTTTTGAAAATTGTCTTGATAATTTGGAAAAAGTTCTTAAAAGATGCGAAGAAAAAGGATTTGTGTTAAATTGGGAAAAATGTCATTACATGGTTACCTCGGGAATAGTGTTAGGTCATGTGATATCTTCTAAGGAATTGAAGTTGATAAGGCCAAAGTTGAATTAATTGCTCATTTGCCTTTCCCAAAAACAGTCAGAGAAGTTCGTTCCTTTTTAGGACATGCAGGATTTTACAGAAGATTTGTAAAGGACTTTAGTGCCATATCTAGACCTTTATGTAATCTTCTAACAAAAGATACACCATTTGATTGGACTCAAGATTGTCAAAAATTTTTGAAAAATTAATCGGTCTTTTGACTTCTGCTCCTATCATGCAATCTTCTGACTGGTCTTTGCCTTTTGAGTTGATGTGTGATGCTAGTGATTTTGCTGTTGGCGCTGTTTTAGGCCAAAGAAAGGAATGTAAGCCTCATATAATTTATTACGCAAGTCGAACTTTGAATAGTGCACAAATGAATTATACTACTACTGAAAAAGAACTACTTGCTGTAATTTTTGCATTGGACAAATTTTGAGCTTATTTAATTGGTTCATCCACTGTTGTTTTCACTGATCATGCTGTTGTTAGATATTTAATGTCTAAACAGGATGCCAAACCTAAGTTGATACGGTGGATCTTGTTGCTTCAAGAATTCAACATCACAATAAAAGACAAGAAAGGAGCCGAAAATGTTGTTGCAGATCATTTGTCAAGGCTGACAACAGGCTCATCTTTTGATAGCACACCTATCAATGATTCTTTTCCCGATGAATTTTTATTTTCTGTCAATTCCATGCCTTGGTTTGCTAACATTGTCAATTTTCTTGTAACAGGTAAGATGCACCTCAGTGGACACACCAAGATAGAAAAAGTTTTTGATTGAGGTGAAAAATTTCTTTTGGGATAACCCATATTTGTTCAAATATTGTCTGATCAAATCTTTCGGAGATGTGTACCCGACAATGAGGTAAGTAGTGTCATTAAATTTTGTCATTCAGAAGCATGTGGAGGTCATTTTTCTTCAAAGAAAACAGCTGCGAAAATCTTGCAGTGTGGATTTTATTGGCCCACTTTATTCAAGAACAGTTATACTTTTTATAAAAGTTGTGAAAGTTGTCAAAAATTGGGGTCCATTTCTAAAAGAAATATGATGCCTTTAAACCCTATCCTTGTCATTAAAATTTTTGATTGTTGGGGAATTGATTTCATGGGTCCATTTTCATCATCTTTTAGATTTGTGTACATTTTGGTTGCAGTTGATTATGTCTCAAAATGGATTGAGGCGATTCCATGTTGGCACAATGATCATAAAACTGTTCTAAAATTTTTAAAAGAAAATGTTTTGAGTCGATTTGGAATTCCTCGAGCTATCATCAGTGATGGGGGAACACATTTTTGCAATAAACCATTTGAATCCTTAATGAAGAAATATGGCATTACCTACAAAATTGCAACCCCTTATCATCCTCAGACAAGTGGACAAGTTGAATTAGCAAATAGGGAGATTAAACAAATTTTGGAAAAAATGATTAACCCAAATCGTAAAGATTGGTCTTTAAGACTAAACGATGCACTTTGGGCTTATCGTACTGCTTTTAAAACATCTTTGGGCATGTCTCCCTATCGATTAGTTTATAGAAAACCTTATCATTTGCCTGTAGAATTGGAGCATAAAGTATTTTGGACCATTAAAGCTTTCAACTTAAGTCTTGATGATGCTTCCAAGTTACGCAAATTACAATTGAATGAACTTGAGGAATTAAGAAATGATTATGAAAACTCAAAGATTTATAAAGCTAGAACAAAAGCTTTTTATGACAAATCAATTTTGAGAAAAACTTTTGAAATTGGTCAAAAAGTTCTGCTTTATAATTCTCGTCTTCATCTATTCCCTGGAAAATTGAGATCTAGGTGGATTGGTCCTTATATTGTCAAACATGTGTATTCTTATGGGGCCATAGACATTGAGAATCCTAGGAATGGTATTGTATTTAAGGTCAATGGACAAAGACTCAAACCATTTCTAGAACATCAAGTTGTTGAGGTAGAATCCATTTCTCTTTCTAATCCTTGTTATGAGTAGAATTTATTTTAATGTTGTTTCTTTCTTTTTGCGCTTCTTTGTGTTCCCGGTTAAATGGCGGATAACTTGATTCGTGACTCTCAAGTCGGTTTATTTTTCGCTTTCCCATAATAACCGATTTCTTCTCCTTTTAAAATGGATGTCATTCTCTCAAATCTAAGAAAACATTTTCCTTCTCTCCCTCTAAATGCTCTAACAAAAGTCTATGAAGTTAGGTGTGAAAGACTGAGATTGTTAATGTATAAGGGCATCCCAGAAGATATACGCTGGATAATCGAAGCAAAGGTTCGTTTAGCTGGTGAATCTTCAGATTCATTTGTCCCATACATGCCTGGTCTCGGTAAAAGTTCATTTTCAAAAAGGAGAAGAGCAAAAAGAATGAAAGTTTGTTACAAGTGTGCACGATGGAATTGCAACACGCGATGTCGCTCTTTGGGGATGGTTTCTGTAAACAGAGAAGATAAAATATTCTTCATTAAGAATGGACTGAGTAAGGAGTCATTAGATAATATCTTATTAACTCTTGAGATGCATTCTTGTGGAATTGTGCAAATAAGAACTTCTTAGTTTGTGAAATCTCTTCGGGGACGAGTAAGAGCGTTACATGTCTTGGGAATCGACTCAAAAAGACCCTGTTTGCCAATTTATAAGAAAATTAGATGGGAAGCTTATCCTCGACTCATAGAAGGCTTTTAAGCCGTTTCTGGACGTGAAACCAGAGGAAGATGTGAGCCACAATCACAACAACATGTATATATTATCTTGTACATTTTCCAAAAAAGAAAAAAAAAAAAAAAAAAAGGAAAAAAAGAGAAAAAATGAAATAAAAAAGAATAAAAAAGTGAAACTTCGGTTGTACTTGGTCTTTAATTAGATTAGGAGCCCCTACCAGTGGAGTGGCAGACCCGTCATTGACTCGGGTGGACCTTCGCACGCCGGTCGGTAAATAAGATTCATGTGCCATGCTCTATAGAGAGCCGCGCAAGCATTCCCAGGTTTTAACCAAAGGCTCGCTTCGATGGACGAAAAGAAGCGTCCCGTGTCCGCATTCTCGCGTGACAATGCCTCCGAGTGAATCCTGTGATTTAATGCCATGGGCTCTTCAGCGACCTCTCACTGGCTATGGTCGTTGGTGGTAGTCATCGATTTACGCACTTTAATTAGTGGCGTTGTAGCTCAATCCAAAATATCCCACAAGCGGAAGGAGAAGAATGCCCAGATTGGCCGAGCCGCCGTCTTGGTATTACTCGCACTCATGACGCGCAAAGATATAAAGATCTCGTCATGAAACCCGTACATAAAGGTATGTAATCATTTGTTATTATTATTTTATCTCTGTATGATTTTGTTGAATTTTGGTTTTAGACAGACGATCCTTTGAATGGGATCCTTCGGGGGTTTCTAGACTTCTTTACCCTGATGGTTTTCTTGAAGTCAAAAAAAACAAAACAAAACAAAAAAAACAAAAAATAAAAAAAATATTTTTAAATTTTAAACTTTTCTCGACACTACCAACCTACCACGTATAGGAGCTATTATTACTTTTTCTATTCTCTTCCCTATTTAAACACTCCATTTTCTTCACTTTCCTGTAACTCATAATCATTCAAAGAGAGTGTGAGTGTAGAAATGGAGGGAGCTTCTTCTTCGTTCGTAGATTTGTCGATTCTGTGTATTTTGTGGGACAAGTTATGGTAAGAGTTTAGAGTTTGTAAACGCAGCAAGCACTGTTGGTAGAACACTTGCTGCGAGGAATATTCGTGTAGTATATGGGGGAGGTTGCCTTGGGTTAATGGGGGCTGTATCACTTTCTACATTTATAAGATGTGGTTAAGTTTTAGGTGTCATTCCTGAACCTTTAACTCGAAGGAACATCGTTGGAAAGACAATCGGACTGGAAATTCAAGTATCATCTATGCATGGACGAATGAAGGCAATGCTTGAAAACTCTGATGCATTCATTGTCTTACCTGGTGGTTTTGGTACTTTGGAAGAAGTCTTTCAAATTGTCTCTTGGGCCCAACTGAACATCTACCATAAACCCATAGGTTTGTTGAATGTTAATAATTTCTTCGATAATTTGTTATCTTTTGTTGACCATGCTATGAAACAAAAATTTGTCACACCTTCTGCAAGACGATTCCTTATCTCTGCTTCTACTGTTGATGAGTTGATTGATAAATTAGAAGCTTTTGTTTATAAACCTGATCCAGTAGCAGCTCAGATAGATTGGTCCGAAGGAAGCGGTGAAGGAAGTGGTGAGGGAAGCAAAATGAAAAGAAAGCCAGCCAAGACACTCCAACTATTTAAATAATTACAAGCTTTGATTTTATTTATCATACTTTGTTTCTGTTTAAATTTGTGTGAGATTTTTCTTTTCAGTAATTGCAGCAACAAGTAATATATTCTATCCTTTTCCTATCTATGTTTTGATATTGAGGACAATGTTGTGATCTGATTGGGGGGAAGGATGGTTGTGAAAAAAAAACCAAAAAAAAAAATTAGGAAGTGTGTTTGTTAATATGTTCATTGTGTTTATATTAGAAAAAAAACTAAAAAAAATATAAGAGTGTGTTTGTTAATATGTTTGTTGTGTTTGTCATCAATTTATTAACAACAAAAGTAATTAGGGATGGCAGAGTAAAGAGTAAATTATTTACTCTTGAGACGCATCAAAAATTGGTGGCGAGTAAGAGTAATTGGGGTAGTAACTAGTTTGTGTGGAAGTAGCAATTCAAATTCAGGGAAATTTGCATGATTGAGTAAATTGTCTTCTTTCTTAAAATTCACATGCTTAGTTATGGATGTTGAATTGGTGGACTGAGAATGATAGAATTATGCCTTGTGAGATTTTGAGCCTATTGATGAATGGATTGAACATTTGTACCATTCTTTTCTTTCTTGTGTAAATTTCACTCATGGAATTGTTACTCTAGAACTTGCTTTGATTCTTTTTTAGACTACATTTTCATATGCATACATAAATATGATTGAGGCATTTTTTTTTCTTGAAATAGCTACTTTAATAAAATAGCCAGCCTTGTTTAGCAGTATGTTGTCTCAATATGATATCAAGCACTTTTATAACTTCTTGGAAATTCTCTGATTCCTGCTAACATAAAACATTAGAAATGACCCATTTCCCCTTGCTTAACCCCTTTGAGCTTATTTGACTATTCTTTGTTTCGAACTCATTATGTGCCTTAAATGAAAAACCATGTTCTTACTTGACCTTAGGGAATAAGAGAACATTAGTTTTGTCATTCGATGAGTTCTTGAACAAGTGTGGGGATGTGTGTGCAGAATGGTTAAAAAAATGTATATATGATGTTCTTTTTGTAAAAAAAAAAAATCAAAAAATAAAAAAAAAAAAAAAAAAATCAATCAAAAAAAAATTTGTAAAAAGAAGAGGTCAACAAGGTAATAAAGGAAAGGAAAAGAATATGTAAAGGGAATTTATATTAGGTGGAGTTGGGATGAATTTTCATGCTTGTTAATTGAACTCACTCTCCATGTTCTTTATTCTCTCGGTGTTTAACTTGTCATATCCATATTACCTCCTCCTTTACCTCGACCCCATTACAACCTTGAATAAAGTCCTCATAATTTGTGTGTGCATGTGTTCGAAGTAGTGGAGAAGTAGAAGATAAGCAAGCTTATGGTAGTGCAATTTTCATGGGTTGAATTGAGTGAAATACCTTCCTTTTAAACACTTGAGGGATTGAGAGTGAATCTTGTGAAAATCTATCATTCTTGACTCATGCTTTTCAATTGAAATATCCTTACTTGTTGATTTGAGAAGTGAAGATATGTTACCTCATGAATGTTTTGATTACTTGAATGATTGATTACTCTTCATTTTTTAATATTATTAGAAATTGAGTCTTTTAGAATGTTTAGCTTTTGAGTCTGTTTCATTTTTTTTTTTGTGAGTGGTCTTATGTGTTTTGCTCAGGAGTGTAAAAAGCTAAGTGTGGGAGAATTTGATGATCACATATTTGATACATTAATAAGCTTTCATTCTTAGTCATTTACACTCTCTATGTACTTAATTGATTGAGTTTTATTATGTTTTGTAAGTTTGGACTCAAATTGGGCTTAATTGAATTTTTCAGCATGATTCATATCTTACACTGTTTCTGTATTTGGGCCATATCTTGAGCTGTAGGTGGTCTTTGGAGGTGATTCTAGTGTCATTTGAAAGATAAGAGAGAGTTCTACAACTTTCAAGATACCTCAAAGGCCCAATCACACGAGTAGATAACTCAAATTGGGATTAAAGCAAGAACCAGAGTACTTTTCCTGACAGCTTAACCTATGTATACTGTTCGTCACATATTTCGGGATAGAAGTTGTAAAATGGGCTGAAATTTGGATTTTGAATAGTTAAGATCAATATCTACAACTTTCATGTTGAACACTTTTCCAGAATCGGACTCCTTGAAGATGATATTGGGCTTGGAAGTCAGAACAAAGGAGTTGTGACTGGGCCTGGGCAGTGTTCAGTAATTTGAACGTATCTAGAGTTATAGAAATGATATTGGACTCAAACTAAAGTCATTTGAAAGCTAAGATCCAGGCCTACAACTTTCATGAAGACCACTTGGTTCAAAAATGACGAATGCAATGACTTCAGAGCTGCATGATTTTGGAGACAAGGAATCTCCATAATTTTCCACTCACCTAAAGTCATTTGGCATTTTTCACTCATTTTCTACTCATCCACCCACTAATGACTCAGTCCCCTTGTCATTTTGTATCTCTAATCCTCTATAAAAGGGGGCCTTGGCAGATCATTAAGGGTGTTAGGTGTTAGTTACCAAAATAATGCCATTTTGTTACTAGATTTTCTTGTAGTAATTTTCCTTTGTTCTAAATTAAAGTCATGTTCTTCTTCTTCTTCTTCTTCTCTCTTTCTTTCTTCTTATCTATGAGTAACTAAGTTTCATTTTACTTGGGTGAAAGGGTGAAGCTCTTGGTAATAAAGTAATGTTAGATTCATTCTTTTCTTGTGCTTAAATGATTTATATTTTTCTAGTAACCATTATACGTATTATAATTTGTTTCTTATAATTTGGAAACCATCTTTGTAAAGAGGAGTTCTTGATTTGTTGTAGACAAAATATTGGCACAATGAATGCTTTAACCCATTTATAAGTGGTGGTAATATTTTTAGGAAACATAATATAATTACGTATATTATTTTAAATGGACTTTTAATGTTGTATTTTCCGATTGGAACCTCCATGTTGCGAGGATTCTAATTGAGTTATAAAAGGAATTAATCTTACCTTTATTTTATTTACCAAGAGTGAATCTTTTTACCCAAGTAAATAATTTTAATTGTAGTAACAAAATATTCACTTCACCTTAATTAATCTTCAACAATTCCCTGTGGATCGACCTCGAACTCCCGAGAAATTTATTACTTGAGACAACCTGCACTTGGGTTTGCAAATGCAACAATTGAAAATTGTGCATCGCTTATGAGAAGTAGAGAAATATTTCTCATGTAGTTTATGTTTCATGACTATCCAACAAGTAATAGGCTCGAGACCACTCTAATTTTGATCTCTCTCAGCAGTTGCCCAATATAACCTAGCAGATTCGGTGAGCTTCATCTTAGCAACTAGAACTCTCTGATGCTCGAAAAGAGCATATATATCAAAGTAGTCATCAATGTTGTGAGCCCATCAAGAAAAGCATTAGGATATAATTGACCATCAAAAGATGAGGCATCTATCTTAACCATCTTAAGGACATTAAATTCGTCAATATTATTCCTATCCTGATAATTATGGATTCTTCGATTATTTCTACCTTGACAGTTATGAAATCTTCATTCACGCCTCTTATATTCAACAAACTCATCATCGACAACAGATAGTGGAATTCTTTCTTCCCTAGTATTATCTACCAAATTAAGACATTCAAGGATTTGTTCAAGCCTCACAGTAATAGTTGTTTGACTATCTTGAAAGGTAGCAATATCTGTCCTAAGGGAAGCAACCTCATCTCTAAGGGTGACTTGATTAGTCTCTAAAGTGACAAGACGCTCATTAACCATATTGAGATTATCCATAGTTGTAGTAGAAAAGGAATGAAAGTCAACAGTAAAGGATGCAAATTAGTCTTTTATGGGTTGGTTACCTGATCGGGTCAAGCAAAGTGTAAGTCAATAAGAAAAATCCAAATAGCGAGCAACATGAAGTATGAGAATGCTGACTAGACGAAAGGTAGATAAGAGATATTAGAAACTACCCTAAATGCACAAACAAAATTCAGATGCAAATGTAAAAGAGCTAATGATAATGGCAGCAATTATGGCAAAATAAGGGCAAAAAGCAAGTAATGATAGATAGTAAGTTTTTTTTTCTTTTTTCATATTTTTTAAATATGGCAAAAATAGTAGAAGGAAATAATAGGTAAAAAGAAAGAAGTAAATTGGGGACTTAAGAACACATTTACTAGTAAACCTAAGCTAATATGAAAATTAGGCAAGTGTCAAGTTGGAAGAATACACCTTTATGAAGCAAAAAGAGAATAAAATGGCCAAAACCCTTTGTTGGAGCTCCAAACTGCGAAAACAAGTACAAAAATAGATTTGAAACGCCCACAATCTAGGAGAAGGTATGGTCAGCGGTCAATGGTCAACGCAATCAAGTCATTAATGATGTCAGCACATGTTAGCGTCTGCATCAGCGTGTCAGCAATCAAGTTGCGTCAGTGATTGCATCAGCAGAATGAGAGGTAGTGTGGGTGTTGGGCACGTGAATTCATGCGCTAAAGAGTCTATTAGCACTTGAGCATGCGGGGACTACGCGCAGAGGCTTCTGGTAGCGCATGTGGGCATATGCAGAGACTGATCGGGTTGAAAATTTGCAATCTTGTAGATTAGAAGCTTTTGGTTTTGATGGTGGTGGTTTTTGGTCAAAACGAAATCCGAATGACAATATTCTAAATGTTTACTGGTGAAGGAAACACAAATTTCGATGACTTTTTGACATTTTCAAGCGAGTTTTATAGAAAACTAGTGAGTGGTAGTCAGCGAAACAACTTTGGATGTGAAAAATCGATGCTTTCAAACAAAGCTCTAAGCATAGGGATCAACGAGGCTCAGATGCTAATAGAATCAAAGGACAAAGACACTTGATGCTTAGAGACTTGATCTCAAAAGCAAAATTATATTCAACTAAATTCAATAATCAATAACAACATCTTCTAGAGTGCTTATAGGAGGAGTATTTATAACCTTCAAACAAAATAAATACAACTTAAATACAATTAATTAATGATAATATTTGGGATTTGATAGAATCTAATTAAAACTAAAATCATAATTATAAAATAGATATAATCCTTAACTAATAAAATAAAATACTAAATTAAAATAACAAAAAATCCATAATAGATAACACATGAAGTTAAGGTTGACGCAACACACATAGATAGTTGTACTTTGGGTTGGAACATACAATATTAGCATATTTTATTTTTGGAGATTCCTTATGTTTTCGTATTATTAGTAGGTAATATTTAAACACTTATTCCATTTAATTAAAATATAAATAAAAATTATTATATTTTATATTTTAAGTAAGAAAGATGTATAACTAAATAAAAAATTATTGTATTTTATAGTTTAAGTAATAATAAAATGATTTGTTTTCAAGGAAAAGATAGCCAACTTCGGAAGAATTTGTTCTTGAACAATACATAAGAACGTTTTGTTCCCTAACAAACCAAATATTAAAATGGCAGTTAGGACTTTTAGAAGTTGCACCTAGTCCTTCATTAGGTGTAAGCCAATAAAATTCAAGTCCTCCCTTCCCCCTCATATACTAGTGACGATGATGATTATGTGGGATGGCTAAGGTACTGCCCACAAAGATCTCTGTATTTGTAGCACTTGCACAACAAACTAGTTTTCCTTGGAAACATTTGTGGGGCTGGCAGGGGCCCCAAAGCAACAAAGTTCACTTATGGAAAGCGTCCTACGATATAAGTTATTAACCAACTTTAGGAGAAGCAAGTGGAGTAGAACCAGTCTTGACTGCCCCCTTTTCCCTGGTGTGTCATGAAACCAATCTCCATGTTGTTCGAGACTCTGTGAGGGCCACTCTAGTTTGGATCCCTTTAGTTCAATGAGTCAAGTTTGAGGAATTTTACTCGGAAGATGTGGAAGGTTGGATTTCCAAATGCCTATCCTAAAACTATAGGCTGAGTAGTGATACAAGTTGACCAGATGTTCTTATGACTGCCTGTTGGCTCCTTTGGACATGGAGGAACAAGTAAACTTTCAAGGAAGACTATGGCAGACCTTCCCATCTTAGTTTTTTTTTTCTTCTATGTTTTGTCTCATGTTGAGTGCTTGTTTTGCATCATCATCTTACTCTAAGATACCATATAACTTATGAATAATATCCATACAAATATTTTATTTTTCAATCTTGATCTTGGTATATTGCTACAAATTATATCCTATAGTATCTATGGTAGTCCTCACCTTTTGACATCATAATATTATCGATTGTATTATAATACTTCATGATGAGTTGTCCTTTCTTCTTGTAAACTTGCCTGTTGGCTCCTTTGGACCTGGAGGAACAAGGAAACTTTCAAGGAAGACTATGGCAGACCTTCCCATCTTAGTTTTTTTTCTTCTATGTTTTGTCTCATGTTGAGTGCTTGTTTTGCATCACTATCTTACTTTGAGATACCATATAACTTATGAATAATATCCATACAAATATTTTATTTTTCAATCTTGATCTTAATATATTGCTACAGATTATATGCTATATAGTATCTATGGCAGTCCTCACCTCTTGACATCATAATATTATCCATTGGATTATAATACTTCATGATGAGTTGTCCTTTCTTCTTTTAACCTTGATGGTTCTTTTGAGCATTTATCCCTGTCTTGATATTGTTCTCCACAATTTATACCATACCAAGATGCCTTATCATGATTCAGGTCATGCTATGTTATATTGTATGTTATTGTAGCTCTTTCATACATATGGCATTTTTTTTATTTCTGTTATCTCATAATTTATCTTGTTTATACCGCTTATAATAGTTGTTTTATAGCTTCGTGTATTCAACTGGTTGAACCAGTTTTTAATTTTAAAATTTTTAAATCATTTAAAAACAATTTTTTATTTAGATAGAGACCTTATTCTAAGCTATAAATGCTCATATATAAAGTTCAAAAAATGTATCAAAAGGTTTGCCCCCCTCTTTACTTTTATATAGGTTGTATACTTAAATGTTTCATTTACTGATCTATGTAGAACTTATAAGTGTGATTTCTTCTTAACTTTTATATATGTTGTATACTTGGATGCTTCACTCATTATATAATGTAAGATTTTGAAATACTATACAACATAATGTGAGATATTAGAATATTAATTTATTACTTAATATATTATATAATATTAAAATATATATTTAATTATCATTAATTCGACCACGATTGAACCAATGAACCATAGCACCGGTTCACTAACTGGTCCAGTTTTAAAAATATTGGTGTAAACATTTGAGGGTTGTTATATCACTCCTCCATAAAATTCAAGTGTTAAGTTTTTATTGTATTTTTCTTTGCCTAAATGTTTGATTTTTTTTATGTTCATTAATAAGCAAAATTGTACTGCAAAATGTTATATATGCGACTAGGCTGTTATTCAACCCAAATATCTCATAAGTGATTGAGTTTTTTTTTCTTGGTTAGTGGAATAGATATAAGAAACACTAAGGCCTAGGAAAATAAACACCCATGGAATCAGCTAAATTAAAGGATAGAAACCAACATAGTGGGAGGACTGTTCCAAATCTTTAAGGCATCATCACCAGTAGCACCAGTTTTTGTTAGACTATCAGCAACAAAATTACCTTCATGTAAGATATGCTGAATGTTGACTACCCACTCAGCAGCAAGGAGTACTCTAATGTCATGTATAATGTAGGTGTACTTATGAAATTGAGGGACCTTCTTTGTAATCAAGCCAATTGCATCCAAAGAGTCAGATTGGAAAATACCATCATCACATCTAATAAGCCCCACAAATCCAATTGTACCAGGATTTCCAAAAGCACTGCTATCTACATTTAATTTGAAATATCCCTCTGGAGGTGAATGCCAACGCACCAGCCTGTGAGAATGTTGAGAAGAACTAACAGTGGCCCATCCTAACGCTACCCGAATAGACTCAGCCGTGTGCAAAATCTTTCTAATGACATCCACCTCAGCCCACTGGTCGTGGCTTAGAATTTCCACATTCCTAGCATGCCAAATCCACCATAATGCTGATAGAAATAACTCATACTTTTGTGCACGCCAAAACTGGTACCCCCACCTTTTTAGATCAAGTGACAAAAAGTCCTGAACCTAGGCAAAATTCAAGTAATTCCAAATTTGCATTGCTTTGGGGAGAAATTATTAGTTACATATAAATGTAACACATCATCTTTACATACACTCACAAAAAGTTAGAGAGAGATGATTTTTTATAATGAAAGAGTTTAGTGAAACCCGTTTTTTCCTTCTCTCTAATTTTTTTTATCTTGTGTATAAAGATGACATGTTTTATTTATGTGCATGGAAGAATATCTCTACTTTGGACAGTCACGCAGACAGTGTAAAACATCCTCAAGGGGGTATAGACAGCGCAAGCATGTCGCATCAGTAGCCATCCTACGCCGAGTTCGAAAAGCATTAGTTGGTATGGCTTTATAACTAATTAACCAAATAAGGAAGCAAATTTTTTCTGGACCACGTAGGTGCCAAAGCCAACCCCATTCCCACTGTTATGTCATACAAGAGGTATTCTTCAGCAACCAATGATATCCTGATTTAGTAGAATAAATATCATTCACGTCATGATTCCAAACCAGCACATCATCTACATCAGGATCAAATGTTATTGGTGTAACCAAGATTGAATTGAGGGCATGTTGTGGTAAAGATGTTGTCAACGGAGAAAAGTTCCAAGAATTGCCACGACGCACATCACCAATCTTAAAATGAGAATATTGAATGTTAACATATTCCATGAGATTGCAAAGAGGCCCACAGTCCAACCAATTATCAAACTAAAATGATATTTTAGCCCACCTGAAAGCGATAACCATTTTTCAACACTGCAACTATTTTAGTAATAGACCGCCAAGTATAAGAGTCACCACCACGAGCAAAGCTAGTGAGAACATAAGTGTCAGCAAGATATTTATGAGTAAGAAATTGCACCTATAATTTATCTTTGTTATGAAGCAATTTCCATATTAATTTACCTAGAAGAGCAACATTAGACAGTAGAGCTTTCTAAAGACCCACCCCACCAAGCTTCTTTGTTAAAGCTACCAACTCCCACTCAACTAAGTGAAGACCAGCTGAATTTTCATTGTTCCTTCCTAAAATTTTCCATACCACATAATCAATACTGTTACAAATTGATTGAAGAACCCAAAAAATTTGCATCGTATAAAGAGGAACAAAAGAAAGAATTGAATTAGCAAAAGCTAGCCTCCCAACTTTATTTAATAAACAACTTTTCCAACCTGCCAATCTAGTATTTAATTTCTCCATGATGTAATTGAAGTCATCTTTCTTGACCCGACCTTCTAGAAGAGGAAAGCCAAAGGACTTGCCTAAATTCACTGTAAAATGAAAAAAAGCCAGTGAGTTTGGCACTCTTAGCTCTAGGGACATTTTTTGAACACATTGCTTTAGATTTTTCTAAGTTCACCTTAAGTCCCGAAGCCTTACTAAAGGTCTCTACAACAGAAGTAATAAGCCTTACTTGAGACGATTTGGCTTTAGCGAAGAGGAGGCAATCATCCGCAAAGAACAAATGAGAAATTGTCAATCCCCTCTTAGCAACTTATTAGAAGCCAGGACCCATCATCAACCTTTTCTGTAATAAGGATAGCCAACTTCTCCATACACAATTAATACGAATAAATACGGTGACAAAGGGTCATCCTGCCGGAGACCCCAGGTAAGAGCAACGTTGTCCATCTTACTACCATTCCACACCATAGAGAGAGTTGAAGATGTGATGCAACCCATGATAAGATCAATGATCAGGACTGGAAAACCAAAATCTTGGAGTGTTAAGTTTGAGAAAATGCTTAATAAGATTAATAAGTTATTTTATTTTATTTTATTTTATTTTCAGAGTTCTTCTTTTCATCTTTATTTAAAGAGTTTAAGCTTCTAATATATATTTTATATTTATGTGTAGGTTGCCTCAACTTAGTGAGGGAAATTCCTAATCTTTATCTCATCTATCTGACGACTCCCCTTACTCTTTGGAGGACGATTTTTTGTGGCTGGCCCTAGGAAGTTGATTGAGCACCTCAAGGATTGCAAAGAGGTATGTTCCATTATTATATAGTTTTCCATTTTGTTTTTTGTGTCTATGATTGATAAATATTTCTAATTTTCCAATTTTTTTATAATAATCAATTGTAGGTAGGGTTTTATATAGTGTTTGGTAATGTGAAGTATGTGAACAAAGATGATATTTGGTGGTACACTGCTTGAAAGTGCAACAGAGCAATTACCCCTAACTCTAGAATGTATTATTGTGTTGGATGTTATTGCCATGTGGTCAATATTGCTCCAAAGTAATTACTTATGTATTTTTTAATTAATTGTTTATTAATTTCAATCTTCAGTTATCAATTTCTCTTAATTCTGAGATTACATCAGTATTAATTTGTAGTTTGATGACTTTATGTAATATTTGTTTAGGTATAGAATTAAAATGAAAGTTATTGATGAGAGTGACAATGCAGCATTTGTTCTTTTTGACCGTGATGCCACTTTTCTTCTTAAAAAAACATGCTCTGAAATGCTTGACTTTGTTCTTAAGGTATGATATGAAACTAATTTAATGCTCGTCTTTTATTTACATCTTTCTAACTGTTTTTTTTTTTTTGGTGGGTTAATTAGAGTGGAGGAAACACCAACTAGCCTCCTGAGTTTGATAATTAGTTGGGTGAGTCTTTTCTGTTTAAGATTGAGGTAAAGAGTTACATAATTACCAAGTTTGAGCCTTCATTTTTTGTCAAAAGAATTTGTACTGATGCTTTTGTTATAAAGCAATTTCTAGATTCTGTTGCCACTCTAAAGGAGGTTTTATTCCAACTCTTTCAATCATATATTTCCTTTGTTGATTGAATTTTTTTAAAACAAATTATATATTTATTTGATAATTCATATTAATAGTGGTTTATTAATCTTTTTTGGGCTATTATTACTCTTGACTTTTTTATTAGTGATGTTAAGGTTGTTGTTGCTGGTGATCTTCCAGATGTTAATTCCAGCATTGCGAAAGTAGTCCCTAATGTTTAATCCACATGTTGATACTATTAAACAACTTATTGTGTTTAATTGTTTATATCAACCTCTTGTATAATAAGGTAGCAATATCAACTTCTTCCCTGTATGTTATTTCCGATATAGATAAATCTAATCTAGATAAGTATATTAAATATTCTTTGGCTTATAAGTTATTACTTTTGCAAATTGTGTTTGTTGCTACTCTTGCATTCAAACATGTTTTCTTGGTAGGATTATGAAAATTGTTACCTATCCTGCATCAAACTTTAGAGTATTTTTGTTGCCTATAAGTTAAAGTTGATTAGTAAATGAACCTAAAATCTCGTAAAAAAATGTAAATGAACCTAAAATTTATTTTTATAATCTATTAGCATTTCTAATGCAAATAATAAATATTATCTATCTATACTGCTGTGTATAGAGAACTTCAGTCGTATGTTTAGTTATCTTTCATTCCCTGAGCTTTTTTATAAAGAGAAATCTTGACTTGGATTATTTACTTTCTGATATCCCTTTTTCATTTGTTGTTGCTTTTTTTTATATATGTTTTTAATTGTTTGTATTAAATTTTTGGTTATAGGATTTAATGTATCAATTTTGTGATAATCAATTATATTTAGAGTCTCAAATTAACATTTCACCGATTATGCTTATTGTTATAAAAAAAGTTTTTTGATGAACTGTATTTCAAGTGATGATATATCTTATACCAAATTGAAGGAAGTGAAGATAGAAAATGATTGACACCATGTCCATTTAGTTGTTTTCATGTTGGATTATGGGATTTTAGGGTTTAGGATATGATTGTCTACGATCTATTTGTTTTGTTCTCCTTTTTGTTTAGTTGTTATCTTTTTGTTGTTTGGTATGATATTTTGTACTGGGTGGTAATGTTAATGATTCGAATTTGGACATCGGTTATGCTATGAAATTGCTCTCAGTTGTGTTCTCTTACCCTTTAATCCCTTTTGCTATTGCTTTTTATTTATTTGTATTATGAATATTGAAATTATGTAAATATAAATACTTATGTATGAGAATATAAATTTAACTTTGAGAAAGGTTTAATAACGTAAGATGGCAATAAATGTTAATGAAGATTATAGATGTTAATGAGGTTTCTTGGACCATTAGCTTCTCTCTCAATCCAGAAAAAAAAAAAGGCTTAGGGTACATATCTACTATTTATAAACTAATTAAACATACCCTTTTAATTATTAAAATTATATACATTTTGTTAATTTAAAAAGACATGCACTAGGGGTATTTGCAATTTGATTTGGATTAAATTGATTACATTTTAAAAATCAATTCAATCCAAATTGATTTAAAATTAGATCAGTTTAATCGATTTTTGACTAAAAAATTGTTAAGTTTAAAATTACATTAGTTAAAAGTAATTTAGTCTATTAAAAAATAAAAAATAAAAAATATAAATAACTCATTTCACATGATTAAAATAATAATTTAATCATATAAAGTAAAAAAAATATGAGAAATTAAAATTACCATAGATAAAAATATAGATTCAATAACAAATAATATATTATATAATATTAATCAGTTTATTTTTATTTTATTAAAAAGAAAAAGAAAAAAAAAATAGCTCATTACACCTTATTAAAATAATGATTTAATCATATAAAGTAAGAAAAATATATAAAAAATTAGAATTACCATAAATAAAAATATAAATTTAATAATAAATAAATATATTATATAATATTAATCAGTTTAGATTGAATTAGATTGATTTTAAAAATTAAAATCAAAAATCAATTCAATCTTATTTATTTTCAAAAAAATCAAATCCAAATATACAAATTTATTCAAATTTGATTAAATTTCAAATTTTTAATTCAATTTTTAATTTAATATTCGGTTTAAATTAAATTTGAAAACTCATGTTATAAAGAATGTATGCTTCGCTATGAACCATTCGTAAAACTTATAATATGCTTAATGGTGGTCTTAGAGTAAAGTGGCCTATTACGTACTTTTTTTTTCTTTGAAATTTGTTTCCATTATAGTTGTATTTCATGTTTAATGGGCTTAACAATTATTTAGCCCATTACATAATTAAACAAGGCCTTTTATAATGTTTCCATTTGGCCCATTACACTGATGCAACTTTCTTCGACTCCCAGAAAAGAGGGTAGTAGCAGGAAGTAAAATAATATAAAAAATTTTGTTATATATCGTTTAAGTCAATTAATAAATATATTAAACTTTGGATATATAATAAATATATTACTTAATTTTCTACCATATGTCATATGATATAGTAATTTAAAAGGAATATTGATATGTGTAAAAAAAATTATCATATATACATCAATATAACTAATTAATCAATTAATATAATTAATCAATAAAAAATCAATTAATCAATATAATTAATAATTATTATAATTAATATATGAAAATAAAATATATGGCCTAAAATTGTGACATACTCATCTCATTTAGTAAATATATTAAACTTTTGACATGTGTAAAATACATTATCTAATTTTTTACCATGTGTCATATAATGAAGTAACTTAAAAGAAATATTGACACGTGTAAAAAAAATTACCACATATACAAAAAATAAAAAATAAAAATAAAAGAAAATAAAAAATTACAAATAGAAAGAAAGAACAAAAGTTACAAAGAAAATTAATTAAAAAAATTTAAATGTCAAATGATTGATTTAATTAATGTGCTATTTTTATCTAACATATTTAAATTGTATGAACTAAATGTATAGGTTAAGAATTGTTAATAAATTATAATGCATTAAGTATTATTTGGTAATATTGTTATAAACTATTATAATTTTTGATAAATATATATATTTTTAATTGTCATTGCAATATCTATCAACTTAAGAATATTTTTTTTTTTGAAAGAATTTGACATTAGTGATTAATTTGATATAACTTTGATAATGAAAGTGAAAAATTAACAATTTAATTTGTAATATAATTTTATATGAAAATGTCATTAATGTACTTTTCTCTAAATATTTAATATTTAATAATATTCAATAATAATTATAAAAGAAGATAATTTTTTGCATTAAGACTTAGTGTGTGTTTGTGATAGTTGTGAAAACTTGATTATTTTAATAATCGATTATTGTACAATTTTTTTTGTTATAATCGATTATAATTGAATTTGTTTTATATTTGAATATGTTAGTTAAAAAATAATTTTAAACTAATGTATTTCGCTTAAATGGTATCAAAAAGAATAATTTTTATGCATTAAATTATCAAAATATGTATAAAATGATTAAAAAATTATTTGATTGAGGACAAAATGATATTTACATTTCAAAGTGTAAAGAATAATCTAAATCTAAAATCATAAACTTCAATCTTTAGTATTATGAAAAAAAACTTTTATAATGCATTGAATTTCATTAAAAGTTTAATGTGATTTTGCCAAATATATTATAACATTGTTGGAATAGTTTTTTCAAAAAAATATGGTGGCTTCTCCCGTGCAATCAAAAATGTGAAGCCACCGGTGGCTTCATTACTTGTTCCAATTATTACATGACATCTGTACATTTTATAATTTACATTAACAATCTAGTCATCAAAGATAAATTGATGAGTATATTTGCCGAAAGACCTCAAGGACCTTATTGATATTAATTTAAAGATTTATTTATAGATTAAATTAAAATTTGTTAAAAACATAATCTCAATCCCTTTTAATCAAATGAAAACATTAGAACCCTAATGCACCCATATCTGTACACCTCCATTTCTTTCTTCCAAATCACCTTTCAGGCTCTCTTCTCCAACCCTTTCGGGCCGCCCTTCTCCCTACGACTACCTCCTCAACCGCGTCGCCCATTACGCCACGTCAGCCGCCGCCTCCCTCCCACCTCTCGCGGCGCTGGCGGCTAAAGATGCCGGCGCAGGCTGTGAGAAGGTCACCGATGAGTTCACTGGCAAGGGCACGATCGGGCAGGTGTGCCAGGTCATGGGTGCCGTTGTCAATGTTCGGTTCGACGATGGTCTCCCCCCGATCCTGACCGCGCTGGAGGTTTTGGATCAATCGGTGCGGTTGGTGTTGGAGGTGGCGCAGCATTTGGGTGAAGGCCATCAGACACACCACGCGAAGTAATCGGGTTGGGTTCTATTCGGGACGGATTCGGAACCCCAGGAAACGTCGTCAGGCGCGGGCGTACCCATTCTCTTCATGGGTCGCCCGCTTTGGGTGTGGAGAACATTCCACTGGGAACTGCACGCCGAGAAAGGGATCGAGCTTCATCGCGCAACGTGCTACCTTCTTGGTACCCCAGAACCCTTCGCGGTGAGCTTTATTTGGTTTTCAAAGCATATATCTTGAGTTTTGGATGTGTTTGGCGTTTAACATATGCAAAGATTAAACTTTTCAGAGCATATATCTTGTTACAAATTCTCTGTTTTTATTTGATTTTCATATTTGAATTCTGTGCAAGGAACCTATTTTTGTGTTTTGCATGGATTGAGAGTTTCAACCAACTTAAACTTGTGTAAGATTAGGTTATATGCATGGCACATAGATGGTTGGTTGTATTGTTTTTGTTTTGGTTGAGCCTCATTGTGAATGGTCTTAAACTTTGCAGCTATGCAGAGCCAATTTGTGTGTCGTGGGTGTAGGAACATTTTGCTTTCCCTTAGAGGGGCAACCGATGTTTGCTGTGCATTGTGCAACACAATTACCTCTGTTCCTCCACCTGCTATGTCTCTTTTGCTATTTCTGTTATTCAGATTTCATGATTAGAGAAACTTACTTGCTCCATGCTTAGTAGATTGAATAAATTTGATAGCTCACTTGGATTATAAGTATTTAGTTTCTAGTTTTCATGGTAATCTAAGCCATCTTAGTCATGGAAAAGTTGGTTACTAACTGCATATTAGAAAAATATAACTTGCATTTAGATTTAGGTTCTTCCCATTAGCCAATTTATGCAGATTCTATTATGACAGAAATAAAATATTACTTTTGCTGAAATAATTTATATTGGTAAATTTTTCTCAGTTTTCTTCCAAGGGAAAAATTAACTCACATAGTGGGTGTAGTTGAAGGTTTTTTTTTTGAATTTTAACCTATAAATAAAGTAATATTAGGATACTATATGGATTAGAAATGTTCTAAAATAAAATATTGTTTGCTTGTAAATCAAGTTCTAATATGCCTATAAATGGGATGTGTAAAGTGAGATAACAACCTATATTTTTACTTACGAATTGTATTCCAAAGATTTTTCCTTGTTTCCTGGAAAAGTATAGAGGATTCACATAGTAATTTCTATGTTCTCTGCTAGAATAATACCTCCCTTTCTTTTACCTTTCACACTACACTACCATCCTGCCTCATTGAAACATATTTTATTCCTTTCAGTATTCCAGCGCTCATGTATGACATGTCTTTAAATCTAGTTATATGGATTTTTAAGAAATATTGATATGACTTCATGAAATTAGAAAAAAAAATTGTCACTTTGATCATATCAAATGATGTGGGCTGCAAGTTCTGTAATGCTTCATGTTTTGGGCCTTCTGCATGAATCTTTCATTAACAATGGCTTCTAACCTATATGATGTACTAGTTTTCCAACGTCTTAAAGGGCATAATTTGTTTTATGGATTGTGAGGCATCCATTTGTTTTATGGATTGCGATTTTGCTTTTGTTGCTTTGTTTGTAAATTATGGAAGTTTTTCTTGTAATGCTAATTGGCAAGGGATCTCTGTGTTTTAGGCAATTGGAAGGAGGATAGCTCGCTTGGGAGAGAACGAAGGCCGTAATTCATTTACCAAACCGCTTCGATCCTTCGTGTCCGCAGGGGCTCATATTGAGCACGGTTTCCGTGATCTCTCCCAACAAGCAAGTAGGCTTTAAGTTCCCGAACACCTATTGGTATTAAATAGCCGAATATTTTGCTTGAAATTGCCAATCTATCGGAAGGGGAATCGAGCTAACATCGCAGAAAGAAACTTCTCAACTCTATTGATACGCTTGAGAAGGTTGTGAGAGAAGACCTTCAGAAACTGAAGAGAACGCCCGGCCAAGAAGGCAGAGAGAAAAAAGGGTCCGTACTTTGATGTCCATGAGGTGATTTTGAAGCACTTGAATAGTATAATTGAATTGGGACTAACAAAGACAAAATTTGACACAAAGATAGAAACTGTGGCGCAAAATCATCTTCTGATGATATTTTGGACTCTCTTGATTTAGCAGATAATAGTAATCCTTTTCTAGTTTGCTTCGTATCTTCAACTGGAAAGTCATAGATTGATAGTATTTGTTAGTTATAATTGTTGTTCTTTCCATCATTCTTTGATGGTTTTGGGTAGGTATTGTCGGCGTAGGCACTATTTCAAGCCTGTGTACATAACTCCCATGTTTCATTTTGTGTTGGGATACTTGAGGAGATTACTTTTGTACCATTACGTACCTTGTATGACAAGAGTATTGCGTCTCATTGTACACTGGGTTCTTTCCTTTGCTTGATATATGCTGTTTTTGTAATTCTCAATGTTTCTTTCCCAGATATAAATAGGTTCATTATAACCCAAACTCATCACGTTATTCCTGAAGATCACTATCATTAGACATGTTAGTTTTTCAGTAAAGTTGCCTCTGTTAGACATAACAAAATTCCACACGTGATACGTTAGGTGTCTTACTTAGCACTCACTCTTCTCACCTGAAATTTTAATTTCAAAATGAATTTTAAGTGTCTTGCAGTAACTGTAGACTTTTCTGTTTTAGAGTTTGATAAATAATAATAATAATAATAATAAAATCTATGACAAATAAAATCTGCTGTTTTAAGTGTCTTGCATTAAATAATATGAACGTTCAATTATTCCATTATCCTAAATATTTCACAGAAATATGTTGCAAACTCTTGTTTGAACTCAATTTAGATTTTACAAACCATGTTTACAATTACATACTTAAGGTAGAAAACAGCAGATAGATTTGCTTGTAACCAATTTATATCAAATTAAAGAAGGCATAGCTTATAAGTTATAACTTATTTCACGCATGGTTGATCTATACTTCATTTGTACTTCTTTTCTTTGACAGGTCCCCTTGGAATGTTGTTGAGAACTTTGGAATCTAATGTCTTGAACAATCTATTCACAGCTTGGTTGCCTTTGCTTGCTAGATAATCGACCTCATATTCATACTGCTCAAACATGACCGGAAGGGTCACTAGGCAGAGAAACACTGCAGAAGAATATGTAGCAGATCAACAATTAAAAAGGCTCAACTCAACTAAGAAACTTGATAACTAGGAAATAACAAAATGAATTTGTTCTGGATCTCACTCATATATAGAAGATTCAAAGTGGTGAAAAAACTCCCAACTAACAGGACCAACATCCTGCTGGCTTACAAGGCTCACTCATTTTAACCACAAGTCAGACGTATTTCCCACAAGCAACTACAACGAGCCAAAATTAACATAGAGCATTAACACACACAATTGACTAACGTTGGTAATAAAACGGTGATGTAGGCAGGTTTAGATTAAAAAATATACAGAAAAAAGGTCAGATAAGTCCACCATTGATTGACCCATCAGAATTTTAAAAATGTCATTCTACCATCCAGTGAATAAGTACGTTATTGCTACACCCCTTCACCCCTTCCAATCAATTAAATTAAATAATAAAATAAGGATGGCTGGGAATGAATGGTGTGCACACAATATACAAGTCCCAACATGCAATCCCAAATCTCAGATAAATATTACCAACACCAATGGTCAACACAAACATGTGCAGGCTCTAAAGTAATTACTCGTTTGTAGCATACAAACATGTGCACCCCTTCATGCTCAACTGAACGTCAGACTAATTTAATGCTCATGTTGAAGCTGACTAGCAAAAGAAAAAATTAGGAACTGTGTTCATTAAGATAGCGACAAAGCACTTCATTTTCTTACCTCTATTTGACAAACTACTTCAACTTGCAAGCAATCATGCACACATTTCTTTGCAAAGCCACCTATTGCAGTGAAAGTATTTTAAAATTCTCTGAAACAAGATATTTAAAAATCCTCAAAAATGCTGTCAAGTCAAAGTTTCTGATATGTTTTGGTCCCATAAAGGCTATCACCTGCCAAGCCCCTAAGCTCCAGCTAAGATTTAATGCTTAAATACACTATCATGTTTTGCTATACCTGCATTGGAAACTAATGCAAATTAAAACAATGAAAATATGAATATACCTTTTATTTTCATCTTAAGAGTATTCTGTAGAATATAGCAGGAAGCAAATGATGAACCACTAAGGAAATCCAGGACATAAACACGAAGCTTATAATCACCCATCATCTTTTGATGTTAGGGCCATCTAATGCTGCTAAATAACTTGTCACACTTATTTATTCAAAATAAAAAACATATAAGATATTCACTTTTTTCTTTTTTTTTACATAGAGCTGCCAAAACTGTTAATTGTAAGTCTAAAAACAATATCTTCAAGCAGTGGGTCCTACACTAGTAATTCAGACAAATCTTAAAAGTAGTAGGAATGTTCCCCATGGCTAGTACTTACCTAGGCAGTGGTTTTTGTAAACAAAAAGGAACATATTCACATTCTATCATAAGCAGAGGGGCCCCAAACGACAGAAAGCACAACCTACCATGGGTCAAAATCAATGAGTCATATGGACATGATAGAGACAGCTCAGCTTGAAAACAACTGCCCAGTTTTAAATTTATGCAATGCAAATATGCTTCTTATTTGTAACTAGCACAATAATATCCAACTTAATAGATATTTTAACTATGGGAAAAGGGAAATAGACGGGGGATAAAATGATAAAAGTATTTTATACATAATGAGTAAAGGGTGAGCTAAATTGAAGGCATGAACAAAAGGAGGTATCAAACAAAAAGCATCAATTAATGGCAGCAAAATAAAATAATAAAATAAAAGGAAATGATACAAGAGAAGTGAGTGATAGTTTCATGCACAAACCAGAGTGAGCAGAGGGAACTTGAAAGAAAGTAGTACGTGAAGTGGAAAGGCAGAGAGAGAAAGAGTTCGATGGAGCTTGCTTTAATTTAACCTATGCTAAAATTATGTTTTTTGCTTTAATGAACTTCCAAGTCTGATCTCTGCCATATCCCTAATGTTCAATAAAATCAAACCTATGCTGCTAAGTTCAAGCAAATGTGGAAAAACATTGTCATGCTAAAAATTAATAGCTTTTGTTTGACGATAACTTATTCTTATCTGATGACCCAAGATCTTGATATTCCTAAACATGTGAAATTTTAGCTGTAAGATGCTAAAAACATAAATATGTGCACATCAAAGACATATTTCACCTATTACACCTTTAGAGGGAGAGAGAATTTTCTCATAAATTTCAGATTTAATCTCTGGATCCTAATGTTTACAAGAGCATACAATTAATTTCTATCGCACTCATCTCAGGTAACTTCTATCTCATGTGTGAATTGTTAGCACTTGTGACCATTCATCCTAACTCATTTGAAAATAAAAGATGCTTTAGACACTCTAATGTTTCATAATTCATATTGTAACTGTTGCTTCTACTATTGCTTATCATCCATCTACTAGTATGAACTTCAGACTTCGGAATCTTCCAAGAGATTCTTTGGTGCACCAGAACAACATTTTATTCTGTATTACTTAATTACTTAATATGTGACACATCAGGCATACCATTAAAAATGTAGTTAAAATAAGAGACACTCATGCCCCCAAAGCTAATTTGTCAAGCATTAAACAGTACAGAGATTTTCTCCTTCCAAAAATCCCTCCAAAATGTCTGATAGAAATTCATGGAAGGAAAAACCACAGTTTAGGCAGGAAAAGTCACATATGATCACAAAATAAAAATATTTATCAACCATAATTATATCACCGAATTCCCACTTGCCTCTCTGCAAAAATGCCCAGGAGATGCAGTTTTGAATGATTTTTCCAAGTAAAAATCTTTGAAAATCTAATAAACCTAACAAAGCTAACATAGAAAAACCAAAATCATCGGCACACAAGAAAAGGATCATCATTATCCATAATATCGAAGCAGACACGAATATTTTTCACTGTATTCCATTTTGAGAGAAATAGAGGGGCTTGTCGACCAGATTAAGGAGTACCTTTGCTTCAAAATCAGACTGCTCCATGGCGAGAAGGAGTTCTTCGCTATGGGGCTGAGGCCATTGAGAGCTAAGATCGAGTGACCTTCGAGACAGAGTTAAGAGAGCTAGATAGACCGAGCTCCAAGATCGACAGTTGGAAGCGTATCGGCCGGCCGTCAAAGGGAAGCTTTTGCTGACCATGAGTCGGAATCGTATCAGCCGTGACAGGAGCCTTCGCCCGGGCGTGAGGGGAAGGGACAGTGCCTACAACGATATGGGTGATTGGGGATTTAGGGTTCTTGTGATTTGGGGTTTCTATTAATTTCGAGATATAGGGTTTTTGGCCTTCTTTTAATTTGGGGATTTGGCCTATTTGATTTCTGATATTTAAGTTTACAATTTCATGCTTTAACTGTTGTAATTTTTCAAAATAATCCATACAGACAAGTGCAATAAATATAATATTTCAAATAGATCCCTGTGACAGGGATGCATCAATTTGATTCAATTTGACTAATTTTTAACGTGTCAAAATATTAGTGGTGCATGTTGGAATTCCACCGGTGGCCTATCATTTTTGAGTGCACCGGAGAAGCCACCAAAAAATATTGTTTCAACTATGAAATAATCTGAAACAAACACGCTCTTTATCTGTTATACTTTTTAAAAAATAGGGATAAAAGTTAAGGAAAGAATTTCAATATAATTTTATTTGTACTTCATTTATAAATCTTTTTATTTGATGATATACTAAAATGACTATAAATGATAATATAATTTTTACATTACAAGTCATTTTGGTATAGTCTTAAGAAAGAAGTTCTAATTTTATTACTTAAAAATATTGATTAAGTAGTAGGGTTGTATAATGAGATAAATTAATTGTAGATAAATGAAAGATCAATGTAATAAGAGTAAGAATAATAACATAAAACATGTTGGTTACAAGATTGAAAACTATAACAATCAATCTTTCATGAAAAATATATACCAAATAGCAATAAAAACTTAAATAAGTAAAAAAATATAATAATTAATACATTAACAATATCGATTATAAATCTAAATGAGTGATCCAAAAAAAAATTAAATGAGTACAAATTTAATAAATTATATAAAAAATATAAAAAAATAAAATCCAAAATTAAAAATAGTTGAAATTATATAAACAAATTATTTATTTTATTTTTTTCTTAAATTTTCCTGTATACCAGCACAAAATACTAATATTCAGAAACTCTAGAGGAGCTGTCCCAACAGGCTTCACTAGGCCCATTCAAGCCAATTCGTGTCTTGAAGCTGAAGCCATGGCTGTAAGAGAGGCGCTGGTGATGGTGATGATTGGTGAACTTAGGCTGGGATGAAGTACTTATTGAGTCTGACTGTTCGGATATGATAAAATAATGCGGAGGAAAAATGAGTAGATGGGATATCAATTCAATATTGGAAGACATTAGCAGACTCAAACCTCAGATTAGGAAATGTGGTTTCCTTTGGGCGAAGAGAGACTAACAGGGCTGCTCATGTGGCTGCAAGGCTTGCTATTAGCAGGAATCTACCCCCAGCATGAACAGCAAATCCTCCTCCTACACTATCTCATCTGATCAAAAAATATGCTATGCAGATGGTGCAGGGAATCTCATGACTTTGTGTTATCTCAAAACCGAACAGGCATGCTTTGGTTGATAGTCTTTTCCATGGCATGTTTTTTGTTTGGGGTTTGGGCTTTGGCCCGCTTTCAGTTTTGGGTTGTTCATAAATGTAGGCCATATATATATATATATATATATATATATATATATATATATATATATATCGTAAAGTGAAGTGTTTATTAAAATTGTGAAAGGTGAGATGAGTGAATATTAATAATTTGATCTTTCATGAATGGTCAATATTAGAATATAAATGCATGTGACTTTTTTAAGTAATCACATAACCTTTAAGTAACTTTTAATCTTGACAATTCATGTATGGTTGTATGGTCAATATTTACTCCTATTACCCTCTCACAATAAAATCTTCTCTCACTAGATATGCCCCATATATATATATATATATAGGATTTTACTCAGGTGAAAAGAGTGTTTATCGTGAGAGGTGAGAGGAGTGAATCTTGACCATTGGATCTTACATGAATGGTTAAGATTAGAACATAAATGCATGTGACTTTTTTAAGTGGTCACATGACCTTTAAGTAATTTTTAATCTTGAGTATTCATGTATGGTTGTATGGTCAATATTTACTCCTCTCACCCTCTCATAATAAAAACTTCTCTCACTAGATATGTCTCATATATATATATATATATATAGGCATATCTAATAAGAGAAATTTTTATTGTGAGAGAATGAAATGAATAAATCTTGACTATACAACTATACATGGATAGTCAAGATTAAAAATTATTTAAAAGTCATGTGACCACTTAAAAAAATCACATGTATTTATGTTCTAATCTTGACCATTCATGTAAGATCTAATGATCAAGATTCACCCTCTCTCACCTCTTACAATAAACATTCCTCTACCAGATATCGTTTTTCACACACATATATATATATATATATAATATCAATGTTAAAATAGGCTATACAAAGATTTTTTTCAAACTTTAAAATATAATTTTATTTACAATTTAACACACATTTTTTTAATAAAACTATAACTACATATTTAACATTGGCTAAGAAACGTTGTGGACCATTACAAAATTATAGTCAATTTTAATCCTTTACAATTATAATAACCTTCTTATTGAGTTAAGACTTACAGTGTCCCATAAGATATTATTTCTAAAAGTTTTATAATAAGATGCTTAATGTGGATTTTTAAATACTAATTATTTTTATAATAGTTTTTTATTATTTTTATTATTTGTTTTTGAATGTCTTCAATACCACAGTTATGCGTCATTGAATTGTTCATTTTAGTACTACTTTTTTTAGGAGTAATAATAATCAATGTTTTTTTTTAAGTTATCTTTTAGACTTTGAATGGATATCAATATTCGAATGGTTTCAGCATTATTGTGTCCGATGCATCCTATATGAAATCTTGGAGTCTTGGTTGCTTCTTTTGGATCTTTTATATGTGGTGATTCCAAATTTCAGTAGATATATTAGTCTTTGGCATAATATATGGAAACTTGGTTTTGAGGATAGGTATGATAAAAATTTAGCCCTTTAAGATAAAAATAATAGAGTTTTATGATGGGCTTTGCAATTATGGGCCATATATATGTTAATGATTTTATAATAATCAAATGAAGGTATATATATTCTTTGATCCCAATTATTTAGATGAAATTATTTTAATATTTACATTATGAGAGTGAAAACTTGACATGAATATATAATAAAATTAATTGGATCAAATTTATACATTTTTTATGATAAACAAAAATTATATTAATTAATTTCTACATAATGGGATGAAGACTTTATATGAATACATAAACAAATTAATTGAAATCTAACTTAGTAAATATATTTTTAATATGAAATAATTTGTTAATTATATTTTCAATAACTTTTTATATAAAAATTACATTAACTAATATTTACATAATGGGGAAATAAAGATTTTATCTGAATACATAGTAAAATAAAATTTAATTTGTTAAATATATTTTCTCCAAAATAATTTTTTAATTATATTTTTAATAAATTTATAAATAAAAAATTATATTAATTATTCGTGCATTGCATAGGTATAAATGCTAGTCATTTAACAAAGGAACTCGCCCTCTTAGATTTGTTTCTATATACAGTTATATAGATATAGATAGCCATCCAAAAATTCACCAATAACAAAAAATCCAAAAGCATCTGCCTTTTCCCCTCCAATGTTAAGAAACCTGCTAACCATCATCTTCGTCATCACATACCTTTCAACCCAACGGCGGATTCCTTTTTCTTTGGCTCATCCCATCCCATATACTAATAAACCCTAAACAATTGTGCGAAAAACTAGAATAAATATTTGCATGATGAAACAAAATAAAACAGGCAAATACCTCTCTTATTTTTTTTTCTCAGATTTCTCTTACCTTTTGCACAAAAAGACAAACCCACTATCTAACTGAAAATTTTATTAAGTTCTTGGAATAACAATTAACGCATATACTTAAAAAAAATCACCATTAATTTTAAGTTAACGTGTTTAAAATTTACGTAAAAATACTTTAAATTAATGATAAGAATCATTTTAAAACATACATTAATTAATTCTCAAATCCTATATTTGAATATTTTTTTATTAATAAAATAGAATGAAATGAGTGAAGATAGATCAGAAAGAAAAGAGAAAAAATAAAATATAATTTTTTTTATTTAAAAATTTTATTAACGAACGAAATAAAATTTTATTATTTATGTATTTTTTCATTTTATCTTAATTTCAAAAAAATAAAAGTTAAATATTTAAGAAAAAATAATTATTCATATATTTTATTTTATTTTTATATATTTTAAAATTCTTAAATAAAAAAATTATTTTCTTTTCTTTTACTTTCTTTTTCTTTTATTTATTATCTATCATCTAATTATAATTATCATCTAATTATAATGTAAAAGTATATAATAGTTTTTCCTTTGTACTCCCCAAAACATTTGAAACAAAGGTAACAAACCCTATGGAGTGAGGGGCAACAACAACAAATCACAAAAAATTTATTATGGACTACAACTCAACTATCTTGACAAATTAGTCATATAATATTCTCTGTCCCCCCTCTTTCTCCTTCCTTCTCTCTAATAACTCTTCTCACCTTCCTTTTGTTAACTTTATGTTACAAAATCACAAGCCTTATCCCCTTTCCTAGGGTTCCTCTCTTTCAACCTCTCTCTTCTAATAAATCCATCCCAATATCCTCTTCAATTCAACCAAGATTTGCGATGAAGCTTCTTTGGTACACCTGTTGTTCAGATTCTTGTCCTGTTCCGATACCATCTTAACCGAAACCTTGCGAATTTTAGCATAGAATCGATTTCTAGTGTCGCTGTGCTTTGAGATTCAAAATCTCGTTTTTCTTTGGTTTAATCGATCTTCTACGCAGGTTCGTTTCGTAGAAACTTATAGGTATGGATGCGTTTGGTGATGGGTCCCCCAACCCTTTGAATCTGAAGCAATTCGGAGATGTTCCCGCAGGTTCGTTTTGCTTCTCTTTGGTTGGTTACTTAGGATCCGAATCTTGGTTCAGTTTCTTCGTGTATTCTTGTTCAAACAGATGTATGTGGTTGAATGAATTCAAGTTACCCATTAATTTTGGATTTTGAAGAAAATGAAAGATGAGAATTGGTGTTTCAATTGTGAATCGTGCGTTCAATTGTTTGTGTGTGTGCTTATTGTCTTTCAGGTGATAAGTTCTTTGAAATGCAATGTATGGACTCCATGCAGATGCAGTCTTTTGCTAGTAGCAAAATCTGTGTATATCGATTTCTTTTTTGGGACAAAATTATTCAAATTACTTTCATCACTATTTTTCTGTTATATAATTTGTTGGACTTAAGGTCACAGCCTAAAACGCTTTCTTTATATTACTGATGTGTTTGCTTTACTTCCAAATTCCAATATATAAAATATCTGCTCAAAAAGTACGATGTTCAGCAAATTTCTAGGTTTACTGTGAATTTTGGATTTCTTCTAGTTGAAAATGATCTATCAACTTCTTATTAGTTATTACCTTTTTTTCTTATTGGTTTCTTGGCTTTTAATGTGTGGATTTTTATTATCCATGCAAACCATATGTGATTTGCGATAGACAGTTACCAGAATTTGGACGAAGGATCTTGACTTGAACTTTTTTATCATGCAGAGGATGCAGTATTTGATGCATCGCAATATGACTTCTTTGGCAAAGATTTTGTTGAGGAAGTCGAGTTGGGGGGTTTAGAAGAAGAAGATGGTGGATTGCCTCCTGTTGAATTTGATGAAGAGGAGGAGATTTTTTTCAATAGAGAAGAGGTTATGTATTTGTTTATTTATTTCTACCTGAATGCCATTCATTATAAAAGGGCTATGATCCATTTGGGATATTTTATTCCATAAAAAAATGTAATTTTTGGAATTAAAAAAGGCACATGATGTAATTTTCCTTTTGGTTAAATGATTCTATGTCTGTTCTTTCTATTGCAAGAGTTGTACATATCGTGTCAATTCCTGCTTCATGTTCTTGTTCATTTGCTAGTGTTCTTTCCATTATTCATTTGCCCCTCTTTAAGTGGGTTGTCGGACTTTGAATTTGTTAATGTGAGTGTTTATGCAATAACTTTGTGATACATCTTACAGTGCCTGTTTCCCTTTAAGTAAAATTGTGTCTCGAGTTAATTCATGTTGGGGAATCAATCCACTTGTGTTGCTATACTTAATGGAATTGCGCAGGTACATTAATTGATTTTTCTGGAAGAAAAGACGAAAGGGAGAAAAGTTACAAAAATAGCTTAAGTCTTTCATTAATTATGTTTTTAGTGATTCTGCCAACTCCAAATTTTTATATTATGTCATTGATAATTCTGAAAATTCGTAGAAGGTATTTAAACAGATCACTTCATCACCATCCTTCTTTTGAGCATAAGTGATTCGTATTTGTTCTATCTCACCTTCCTTTCACTTTATTTTCCGTCTTTTTGGGCTAGTTCTTGTCATACTTTGTGGGTAGAAAAAATCCTTACTAATTTTGAAAACAAATGTATATATCCTTTCTTTCTTGATTAAAGAAGAAATTCAATAAGGAAAAGAGAAAAAAAAATTTCAAATGTATATATAATTTTTTTCCTTGAAAGCATAATTCAAACTCATTTCTTTATCTTTTTTCTTTGATTACTAAATGAATATCACAAAAAAAAAGTTTGTTATTGACTGTACTCTCTCATTGAATTCTTTAATTCTCAATCTCATTCAAATGGTTACAGAAGATGTTGTTTAGGAGTTTTATTCTTCTGCAATTAACTCTTATTTTCGCATTGCAGGGTGAGGATATAAGATCTATTTCAGAGGTTGATGATCTCGCTACCACTTTTTCAAAGGTTGGATAATTAAAAACATTGGTGTATCATGTATTTTCTTGATGCTGGGTATGTTTATTAGATGAGGTGGCTAAGAAATTGGCACCTGATGTTGATGATATCAACCTATTTGGATTCAGTACGCAGCATACAGAAAAAAACAATGTTTCATAATGTATGCGTTCCTATGTTTTGAATCCCCCCTTCCCTTTTTTTAAAAAAGGTTATTAATTAGTATTGTTAAATGGCAACTTAAGGAGGATGATTTGCAGTAGTTCCAGTTAGACAAGTTTTGAGAGTGCTGATATTTGTCCTCTATGATGAGACGGCTGTGTGATGTTTAAATAGTAGTCTTTTTATTTGTTTATTTGAGATTGCAAGGATATTGTTAGTTCACTTCTCAGTCATCAAATTTTGATGAATGCAATCTTTGAGGAATGTGTGGAATGCGACCAAGGTTTTGTTCCCTTGCTAAATAGATGGTGTCTTTTTGAGAGGGTTAAACAAAAAAACTGTTTTAGAACAATATTAAAGTGTGATGTCTTTTAGATGACATAGGAAAGTTGTTTCATGTCTAGCATTACCTTCAACTTTGGTGGAGTTAGTATTTCATTTTATATTTGTCTTTGTCCTTTGGGGGTGTATGGGCTGTGGATATCACTTATGATTCCTGCTTTCTGCAAGAATGTAGGAGAAAATTATTTGATACTGCTCTTTTTCTAGCGTAGTTGCTTGGTCATTTAGATCCTGCCTACTGATCTAAGATATTGGTCGGTAGAAGTTGTTTCTGAGCCACAAATATGGGGCTTTGTCTTGTAGAGTTGTAGTAAAATGAGGAATATATTGCTTGATTCTCTTACAGAAATACATGTGTTTCATCCGTTTGTCATTGTAGACTTTGTTGTCTGTTATAATGTTCATGATGATGTTGCCTTATTTTGAATAGATTTATGCTGATTTATATTGAATTTTAAGATTCTTGTCTCATTTCAGTTGAACAATGTTGTTAGTGGGCCAAGAAGCACGGAACTAATTGGCGAACATGGCTCAAGGGAAAGTGAGTTGAGGAATTATATAATTTGAATCATATACAAACTTTTTTAATTTTTTTTTTGCCTCTATCTCTAGTTTTTATGAGAAACAAATGTCAACTACTGATGTTCAGTATAAATATTTTGACAGTAAATTACTCTTTCCCAGCCTGTAATTTCCGTTTACTATGCATGAATGCATCCCTCCCGTCAATTATGAAAACCTCCACAAAACTTCCCTGTGTTCATAAAATATGGTACAACTAACTCTAAGATTCTTTAGTTGAGTAGTTAGCTCATGGATGTTTTGTGGTCAAATGTCATTCTCCTACTATTGTTCAACATTATATGTTGAGAAAAGGGGAAGGACACATTTATTTGTTGCAGCTGAATTTAAGGTTCATTTCAGTGCCCAACCATTCAAGTTGAAGGTTTTTATGTAAAATTAGTCTATTCTTATCATTAACACCACCTTTAAGAAGCAACCCATTAGGTTATACCGATTTTTAGTCAAAACTTCAGGTTTATATGAGATGTGATATGTTTGCAGCTGCATTACTCCATTTACTCTGTATAATTTTTTTTTGGTCTTAATTGACTGAATTGTTTATGATACTCTGGAATTTTTATTTAGATTCATCTGCTGCTGAATGGGCACAGAAGGACGATATTTTAAATTGGTATGACCAGCGTGATTATGACAGTGAAGGTGGTCAGGATATCAAAAGATGGTCATCACAACCGCATACTTCATTGGCACAGTTACAAGAATCAAAGGGCTTGTATAGAACATCTTCATATCCTGAGCAGCAACAACAACATTTTTCTAGTGAACCAATTATGGTGCCAAAATCATCTTTTACTTCTTATCCTCAATCTGGTGGTAGGTCCCAACATGCTTCGCCAAATCAAAGTACAGGCCATCTGAATATTCCATATCATGTTGGTGGGTCCCAGATGCCATTCTCTTCACCTAATCATTCTCATTTATCTAATTCCCAGATTCGATTGACTGGTCTGAGCCATGGGTCCCATTTTGGTGGAAATATGCATCAGTTTACTAGTGGTTCCCCTGTTAATAATCGATTGCCAAACCAATGGGTCAACCAAGGGGAATTATATCCTGGAGATCATCCCAACATTCTGAACAATTTATTGCAGCAACAATTACCCCTTCATAATGGATCAATACCTCCACATTTGGTGACTCAATTGCAGCAATCACAGCAGAGGATGCATCATCCTCTGCGGCCGTCAACAGGCTATTTACCGGGTTTCCAGTCCCATCTATTTAATCCAAATATTTCCTCAGGTTTACCCATGATTAACAAATATGACCAGATGCTTGGGCTGATGGAACTGAGGGATCAAATACCAAAATCAGCTCAAAAGGGTAGACAGAATCTCCGTTTCCCCCCACAGGGTTTTGATATGAGTAGCCAGAAGAGCAATAGTGGATGGCCCCGATTTAGGTCTAAGTATATGATGACTGAGGAAATTGAGAATATTCTTAGAATGCAGCTTGCAGCAACACATAGTAATGATCCATATGTAGATGATTATTACCACCAAGCCTGTCTTGCCAAAAAATCGTCAGGTGCTAAATTGAGGCATCACTTTTGTCCAACTCAAATAAGGGAACTCCCTCTACGAGCCTCTGCTAATACTGAACCACATGCTTTTCTTCAGGTTGATGCTCTAGGGAGGGTTCCATTCTCATCAATTCGCAGGCCCCGTCCTCTATTGGAAGTTGATCCTACAAATTCCTCTCCTACTAGTAACACTGAGCAAAACATTCCAGAGAAGCCCCTTGAACAGGAGCCAATGCTTGCAGCAAGGGTTACAATTGAGGATGGTCTTTGTCTTCTTCTTGATGTAGATGATATTGACCGTTTCCTACAGTTTAATCAGCTTCAAGATGGTGGAATTCAGTTAAAACAGAAACGACAGGGTCTTCTGGAAGGACTTGCAGCCTCTCTTCAATTAGTTGACCCACTGGGAAAGAGTGGACACACAGTCGGGCTTGCTGCAAAAGATGACCTTGTTTTTCTGAGGGTAGTTTCTCTATCCAAGGGTCGGAAGCTACTTGCTAGGTACCTTCAACTGGTTTTTCCAGGTGGTGAGCTTATGCGAATAGTCTGCATGGCCATCTTTCGTCATTTAAGATTCTTATTTGGTGGCCTTCCCTCAGATCCAGCTGCAGCAGAAACTGTAAGTAACCTTGCAAGGGTTGTTTCAAAGTGCGTCCGCGAAATGGATCTCGGTGCACTAAGTGCTTGTCTAGCAGCAGTTGTTTGTTCTTCTGAGCAGCCTCCTCTACGTCCCCTTGGAAGCTCTGCTGGAGATGGGGCTTCCCTTATTTTAGTATCTGTGCTTGAGAGGGCTACTGAACTTCTAACTGATCCTCATGCTGCTAGCAACTATAATATTGCAAATCGTTCACTTTGGCAGGCTTCATTCGATGAATTCTTTGGTCTTCTGACTAAGTATTGTGTGAATAAATATGATAGTATCATGCAATCATTGCTTATTCAAGGGACACCAAATATGGCTGTCATTGGGCCAGATGCTGCTAGAGCTATTAGTAGGGAAATGCCGGTTGAGCTTTTACGTGCAAGTCTACCTCACACTGATGATCGCCAGAAAAAGCTATTACTTGATTTTGCTCAGCGCTCTATGCCTGTACTTGGATTTAATAGTAATTCTGGGGGTAATGGTGGCCATGTGAACTCAGAGTCAGTGCTGAGTTAATTAGATAATTGGACATTCAGCTAAGGAGCTTGTTTTCAAAGTAGAATGACAGTAAATTTCATAGGGACAACCTTGTGTGTCCAAGTACTTTGGAGCAGTCTGATGTGGAAGTATCAGGTGCATCTACCTTGGAAGTTTTAGCCTCTTCATATCTTTACTTGTTATATTGCCGTAATGCCATGTAGCATTGTGATAAATTTGCAATCAGGCCCATTGTGTATTATGATAGACTTGGCTTGATTTGTTCCTCTTGTCTTTTCTTTTTCTTTTGACGGGGGAGCTTATTGTTACTCGGTTTGTGGTTTCTAGAGCACAGTAGTGGGTAGTGTGTGCAGGTTTAGGTTTAAGTTGGATTCCCATGTTCCTTTACTATTATCATACAAAGGCATGGGATTGGTTGTGTCCATACTCGATATCTACCTTTATAGGTAACACATGTCCAAATTGAAGTAGCATTGTGTGGTGCACCAATTTAACCAGTCGACAAGGTGGCATGACAAGCTTTTCTGAACAATAGATGGACAGCGAGCCTAAGAATAAATTCTGCTGACCTTGTTTCATGGTGTTATGGTTTTAGTTTCCTCTCCTGACTGTTCCATTGGTGTAGCTTTGTATCATCCCTTGTTTCTCAGTCGATTGGACTATATTGGTCTATCGTTCTTGTCTCCACGTTGGTTTGTCTTGAATTTCATGTTTAACTTATATGATTTTGGCATTTTGCTGTTGCACTTGCTACCGTTAGCTGTGAGCAATATATGGAATTTTGATTAATTAAAGTGATGCAATTGTAGTTTTGAAAATGTTATGGTTGGTTCTTAACCATGTTGTTGACAGCCGGACTAAAATGGTTTATGAATTTGGTTGCCAAATCATGCTGACTTTGTGCAGGGTTTGGCACCTCCTGGGTTTCCTTGTCAATCTTTTCTTGCATAGGCCTGAACATGTTCGAGCAAATGAACTACTATTTCAATATCTTATTGTATATATTGTTGTTCACTTTGAACATTTTTATGTTGTGAAGTGTGCGAGATCTTTTAGACGTGACCCATCTGCATATACTTGTATTCTATGTATATATCATCATAGAAAGGAGGAAAAAATAGAAGGAAGACATAAAGGGAAAAAAATGTTGGAAGGCTGGATAATATGAATCAGTTTTGTACTTTTGTCTTATTCTTCTGTTCACCTATGATCACAAATTTAATCAAAATAAAATAGTTAAGTAAAAACAAAAATTAAATTGGTGAAGTGGTTAGTCATCATATGAGACATGTAACTGGCTTTGTTCAAGCCACTCTGGTTGGGGTTGTGCTTATTTTTTATTTATTTTTAATTAATATGAAAGTGAACCTTTATTTTAGTCATTTGGCTAGTTTTGAGTTCAGTGCATAAAGCCATGATTAAAGATCAAGTTATTCACATAATGTTCCCAAAAAATCAAAAAGGTCTTCCCATTTTCGTCTTTATGAGTAACAATAATAAAATAACTCTACTACAAACTTTTATGCCATGCTTTAGAAAGCGCTTCCTTCCGCTTTTGGCAAGATAAGTCCTTACTTTTATTGCTATCATGAATGAATTAAGGTGAAATCGAAAAATCAGTTTTAATTTAAATTAGTCATGCAAATTTATACAAATATAAATTAATTTTAGAATATATTTAGTCACTCCAAAACTTAGTTTTGATCGAATCTAATACCGAACAAATATTATTTGTTCAAGTAATTTTTTTTTAATTTTGGTGTAATTTTTAATTTCAAATAAAAAAGAGGAAGCGAGAAATTAAATTGAAAAAAATATATAATGAGTTTATTTTAAACTGATTTTGTATTGAATTTCATTTGAATTAATGTTAACTTTTCTATCAATTAGAAAATCTTTCAAAATACAAGTGATTAACAAGTTTATACAAATAATTTTAAAATTAATCCAACTATACCTAGTTATATAGTTTTGAAAAACTGATAAAGACATTTTAGATTTGAAACTAATTTCTGATATTGTCTAAAATCTTGAGGTGAGCAATAGTTTAATATTTATTTCATTATATTCGAGGTATCAATATGACAAAATCAATCAATTAAAATAAAATAAAATAAATAATAATAATAATAATAATAATAATAATATATAAAAAATATATGACTTAAAATTTTGTCATGTGTCATTTCATTTATTAGTAAATGCATTAATTTTTTGATATATAACAACTATATTATTTAATTTTTTGTCATGTATTATCCGATATGATAACTTAAAAAGAATATTAACATATGTTAAACAAAATTGTCACATGTACAAAAATGTCGCAACAAATTGAAAAAAATAAAAAGAAATGCTATTTGTTACAAAAATTAGTAGAAGAAAGTAAACAAAAAATTTTAAAAATAAAAAATATTATCTATTACAGAAATTAGCAAAACAAATTAAATAAAAAATGACTCTCTATTCACAAAAAAATTGGTAGACTACTTCAAATAAATAAAAGCATAGAAGAAAGAATAGAAAAAAATTCTCAATAGCAAAAATGATAGAGGCAAAGAAAACTTTTGGACTCTTTGTTTAAATGCACCATACTTTTCAATTTTTACCATATCTGCAATCGTGTAATATATATGAACCCATTTTATCTTTTAAGAACAAAAATATATTAAAAAAATGAAAAACAAAGAAATCAAAAACTAAGCGAAGTATTCATCTCTCAAAATAAAGACCTAGATAAATAAAAAACACACAATTTTTTTTTACATAGATAAATAAGAAAGAATGGCTCAAGTTGGTTTGATTGCGTGACAGCGACTAATCGTTATCTTCTAGTGTAGTGGATCTAGTTTGTGGTTGGTTGGCTGCCTTTAGAGGTGTTAAACAGGTCAGGCTAAAAATATGCGAGTTTAAATGGACTGATATTTTACCAGTCTTGCCTAATTAAGGGAAGCTCATAAGCCTAAATGGGTTGCCCTTTTTTTCCAAATTTTTTACTTTAAAAATTATACAAAATAAGCTTAATACAACATACAAATTCAAATCTAAATTTGTAATTCTAATTTCTAAAGTAAAGTCATACAAAATAAATTTAAGCTTCCAAGTTCTAAAACAAATTCATATTTATCACTTCCAAGCTTCTAAAATCCAAAAACAAAGTCTCATTATCAAATTCAAGGTACAAAAACCCATAAAAAAATCAATGTTCCAAATTAAATTCAACATAACAAATATAAGCTTCTAAACTCTAAAGAACTATCAAGCTTCAACAAATCTAACAACTTCAATATAACAAAAGCCAATAATTGGGCTTGGCTTGAGTTGGGTAATTGGGATGAGTAATGGGAAAAGGGATTGGTCGAATAAGTTAGGTAATTAGTTGAGTTGGTTTAGCCTACTAGGCAATTTAGCAGCATTAAAAAAAAGATGTTAAAAAAAATGGGCCACGAGTAAGTTCGCGGGCTAAACGAGTAGTCCATGGGTTAAATGTTCCAAATTAAATCCAACATAACAAATATAAGCTTCTAAACTTCAAAGAACTATTAAGCTTCAACAAATCTAACAAATTCAATATAACAAAAGCTAATAATTGGGCTTGGCTTGAGCTGGCTTGACTTGGGTAATTGGGTTGTATAATGGGAAAAGGGATTGATTGAGTAGGTTGGGTAATTAATTGAGTTGGCTTAGCCTACTTAGGCTATTCAGTAGTATTAAGAAAAAATACGTTAAAAAAATGGGCCATGAGTCAGTTTGTAGGCCAAATGAGTTGTCCATAGGTTAAATGGGCCAATTAAAAAATGGATTAGTTAAAATGGGTCAACATTTTTTAGGTCCAACCCACCTAAATTTGGTGGGTAAATGGACTTTTAGCCAAATAGTTTTGACCTATTTTGACGGCCCTAGCTGCCCTTGCTTGGTCGTGAGGTGATGTCAAAGTTGTGGATGTCCATCCACGGTGGCTGCTTGGTTGTCACGACGATTGAGAATCTTTTGGCGAAGGAAAAGGGAGTTCGTGGCCCATGGAAGCATGAAGTTACCAAAGTAGCTTTAGGTGCTACATCTAGGGGGGAAAAAGGTTTAAATTAAGGTGCAATAGTGGCAGTAAAAAAATTGAAAAAAAAAACTTAGGTTACGTTTAGTGCATCGTATAAAGAAGACATGATAATATGAGTTAATAATGTCAGGTCTTATTCAATGTTTGGTGCATTCAACTGATAGTATAATGAAATCAGGTCAAGTCATTTTATCATATTCTAAGCTAATAACTTTATTCCATCCCCTAGTACATGATAAGACATGATAGGATTTCTATTTCAATCTTATCCTCAATTTTATTTTTATCACTCTTCTCCATTGCACCACCACCACCACTACCACCACCCCCACCACCGCCACCCCCATCGCCACCACCATTGCGCCGCCGCCGCCACCACCACCACCGCCACCACAATCATCGCCGCCACCACCATCACCACCATCATCGCCACCATCGCCACCGCCGCTGCCACGCCACCACCCCCACCACTACCACCACCACCACCACCACCACCACAGGTTTTTTATTATTGTTTTCTAATTATTTTAATTTTTATACTAAATGATATCTTGGTTTTAAAAAATTGTTATACAATCAACTAATTTATCCTTTTATTATCAAACAAAATATAGGATTATGTTTTATCTTATTAATTATATTATCATACTTTATACTATCCTATCATCTTATCTTATACTATATTATCATGTGCACCAAACATAACCTTAATGTATTAAGGTGCAATAATGATCATTATTGCTAATTGCTAGAGAAATATTTTGTTGGTGCCAATGCTTTCTTCCTAAAGCTCATTAATGTGGTGTTAGAAAAATTACTAGAAGCTTAATTACTAGAGAAATTACCAAAGGCAGAATTATCGGGTATAACTATTGAAATAAATTAATACAATAAATTTAAATTTTAAATATTTCTTAGCATATTTTTATAGAAATAAATCTAATTTTCATTACTTTAATATTCATGAGATAAGATTTTTGATTGCTCATCTCCATAATTAACATATTAGGCATTAATTAACGTATTATGTGCAATTTACATATTAAAATTGTTATTTTAATTAGCTGTTTGTTAATTTAAAATAAATTTTTCCATTATTAATTAGAATGAATTTGATTTCTATGGAGATAAAATTTAAATAAATAATACACGTTAATCAAATATTTGTATAGATAACTCCTATAATAATAAAATTAAAAAGCATTAAATTATTACTGATATGTCAAATTATAATTTATTTTCAAAATTAAATAAAAATCCTAAAGAGAATATGCTAACCGAAAAACCAAAAAAAGGAAAAACAAATTAATATGGTAAGGAGCAATAATGGTCATTATTGCCAATTGTTAGATAAATATTTTCTTAGCGCCAAAATTTTCTTCCTAAAGCACATTAATGATGAGTTAGAGAAATTGTTAAAGTTGAATTATTAGGTGTAATTATTGTAATAAATTAATACAATAAAATCAAATTTTAAATATTTATTAGCATATTTTTATAGAAATAAATTTAATTTTTCTTACTTTAATATTCATGAGCCAAAATGAGACTTTTGATTGTCTGTCTCCATAATTAATGTAGTAGGCATTAATTAATGTATATATTAAGAGCCATTTAAATATTACAGTTGTTATTTAAATTAATTTTTGGTTTAATTTAAAAGAAATTTAAGCATCATTAATTAGAATTAATTTGATTTTCAATAACATAAAATTTAAATGAATCATACACGGTCAACAACGGTCAACAATGTTATTAAATGAATAATACAGAATATTCTACAAAAATAGAGAAGATTTTTTTTAAATCTTAAATTGCTTAACCTTAAAAATTGCTCATAATCAATGCAAAAATATGAAATATTATTTATTTTAATCTGCAAATGCTAATAACGTATCTGATCTTGAATATAAAACACTAAGAATGCTTGAATAAAGGATCATCTCTCCCTAATTTTACATGAAATTAGGTTTTATCCTACAAATGTCACAAGTATTAGATGATGATGATGAACAAGTATTATATTAATTTAACAAACATATGCACTTTTTGTTTAAGAGGCCTTTGAATTACATGTGTTATTAGATTCACATTAGTAGGTTGTTCTACTAGCAATTTGCATTTTTGCAAATATTTTTAATGTCTTGGTGAATAAAGTTAGAATATAATATTTCATCATCTTATTTAATAAAATATTAACCTCTTGCCGTATTTAGTAATGATAAGTTCAAGTAATATTTTTCTCTACATTTCTATAAGAAATTGTTTGTTGATTTTCTTTAGATTGATGATACGTTATATTTAAATAAAATCATGTACCTCTAATTCAAGTATGCTATATAATTATTTTTTTAGGTTATCATTATTTTTTGTATTTATTTATTTATTTATTTTCATTTGAAATTTTATTTAGAAAATATTTTTGTGTATAATAAACTTATCTTTTCTTTACAATTTAATCTATCATTATTAAAAAACATTTTAATGAAATTAAATTTTATTCTATTATATTTATATTATTTTATAATTTTTTACTTTTAATATTATCCATGCATCGCACATGTGTAAACTCTAATTTAAGTAAATGTAACATAGTATTTTAATTTATGTAATATGTGTAATATTGGAGTTTTATCTTTAAATATGATCTAAATGATAATAATGTATTCTATTACAGGTACTGATTAGACACTATCATTCAAGTTTTATTATATTATTCAATTTTAATTTATCATTGATAAAAGTCAGATAAATTTTTTATTCACCATTCTTTTTTAGCCATTTTATTCACCATTATTTTTTTCATTCACCATTCATACAAAGGATTGGTTGGTTTTAATAATTTACCCACACAGTTCCTTCAAAATGAAAAATAAGTTTTAATTCATAAAAACCTACTTTTCTCAAGTCGAAAAAAGGTTTCTTAATTCTTAGGAAGATAAAAGATTATTTTGGTGATCTTTTTTGTTTGATCATCTTGATGATGAAAGTGTTATATTTTGTGGTTAAATCTAGCTTAAAAAGAATTTATAATTTCAATATAAATCTATGATGAGACTGCAACCTTAAATATTTCACCATGTAATCATGCGTATTGTTGCTTTCTCTGCGGGGATTTGTGATGAATTTTTCTGAAAAAAAAAAAGTGATAATAAGATTCATTGTTATGTTATGTTAGAGGACATGAAGTTTTTTTCTTTTTATTTACGAAGAGGACATGAAGTAACTATTTTTGTAAATAATTTATTTATAACTTAATTCTTCATTTTTTTTATAAAGTAAATATTTTAATTTAATTTTTTTTAGCATTTTGGTTAGGTAGTATCTTGATGAACTTGTACACACTTCGACTAATTCACTTCTCAAATTCAATTAAAAGCAAATCATCAACACTAGAATTAAATAATTCATAAAGATATTTCGTGACCTAATATCAAAAAATTGATATAATTAAAATTTAAATTTGTGACTGTGTAATTTAAATTAAAATTAAATAAACATACACATTAGATAGTAAAAAAATGTGAGAGGAACAAAAATGATTTATAATGTTATGCAAAACTCCAAGTTTTAATTGATATTTTTTCCTTCTATTGATCCAACAAAATACACAATAGAAAGCAACACATTAACCATTAACCTTTTTACAACCTTATGTCATATCATGACATATTAACATTTACAAAAAATATATATATATATAATAACCAAAAATCAAATCAACAATGAAAAAACTAATTCTTATCATGAAGGCAACCACTTAATGAAAATCAAAATATTTTACTTGAAAGATTTATATGTAATTTGTTAATAATTTTGTTTAGTATGCAACTTGTAAATATCATTATGCCTATTTATTTTGTATGAGTTTTAGAGGTTCACCTGAGTAAGGTTGATGAAGGTGATTTCTTCCGTATGATGGTGGCAGAGATGATGGTGCGAGGGGTTGGTATTTACAAAAAGTACTCTGACACTCAAGTTAGACAATGTATAAGATGAGTAGAGTGTTTGAGGTTTGATACATATCTTTACTACCTTGTGTGGTCTTTATAAAAGCGTCATAATAGATAAGAATTGTATTTAAATCTATATTAATGGATAATAAATGCAGTTAATTAGGATAATAATTCATTAAGACCATTATCTCTTATAATTGATTTCTCTATTTATGAAGGATTTTATGAGAGATTTACTACTCATAAATAGATATATTTATTTATCTAAAAGTGTTCATAAATATCTGGAATCTAATTCTAGCTGACTGAGTTGCTCCTAAACCACTAACCTGAAACCTGGTTTAGAACAGTTGCCCTTACCTTGGCGCTCAAATGTAATAGCTAAGTGTCAAGATGTCTGAGATTATTAGGAGCAAATGGCAAACGTGGAACAAAGGGATCCAAATTATAACGCAGATACTGGATCTCGCGATGTCTCTACTGAAATCCCGAGGTCCATGATGCAAAAAAAAAATAAAATTAGAATGCCCCTAGTATTGATAAATTAGTCTGGGATCTGATATAGATTACTCTGCCTTAAAGTTGCAACATCATTGTCCATGATTCATACTGGGATGCTCCTACGTCAATTTTGGCAATAGGGTCTAATCATGAATCATGAATTTCTTAAAGTGAAAGTTGTGATCCATATTATAACTTTGTAGCAATAACGTAGTATTGATCCGTGGTCCGACATGAATACCATCATCTTGGCCATGCGTTGCTTCATATCCGACCGTTGTCCTTTTAACTGCTGTGTCAGGTTTGTACCGACACATGGCAAAAAATGGGTAGAAGTCATCGTTTGATCTTTTTACCACCATGATTACTGTTTCAAATTTAATCTGAATGGACTTATTTACCTCAACGTATGATGGTTATTGAGGGTTGCCCCTGAACTTATAAATAGGAGTGATGGCTTGTATAGGCGCAGGGGGTTACCACCCCCACTCTTCATTTTCTCCTCTATTTTGCCTCTACTTCCAGCGAGCTTCCAGCGATGGTTTTTGGTGGTTTTCCCAACATTTCCAACTTTTCATTCCCTTTTCTTCTTCAAACCAAAAAAGTATTCCTTTTTATCCTCTTTTTTTTCTTTCTCAAAAACCATGGTGAGAGTAAAAGTGTTAAATAGTAGCGATAAGGAAGGTAGTTCTTTAGAGACTTTAAGTGTGCCGCCATCTCTACTGCCTCAAGTGCGGCAAAGACGGTCTCTTCGTGTTGGAGGTATTGGTAGGGGATAGAGGCTACTATCCGGGGTGGATATCTTGGAAATGATACGGAGGGTGGACAAAGCTAGGGAGCTAGTAAGGCAAAGCTGATCACGTCTGCTCTCCATACTCATAGGGGAGTTAGAGAGTTATAACGAAACCTCTTCAGATTCTGACATGAGTACAACCTCTGTAGGTAATGTCGATAATACGGAGATGGGATGATGGAGGGCAGCGACATCAGAACCAAGGGAGTATGTATACCCAAGGGACGTCAGCCTGTAGCAATAGGTTAACTGTGAAGTTTTGGGGACCCTGTCAAGCGTCGAGACCTCAGAGAACACCAGGGACCAATAAGAATATCTTCACCTCACAAAGGGTTAACTGTGCGATGATAAATTCATGATCTGGGCTTTGGTGGATCAAGAACGGGCCTGCTTGACCAGGACGGAGGGCGACCATTTTGTTTATATGTACGAGGCATTATTCACCTGCATCAAAGTCTGTCTTCCATTCTTCGAGTTTCAAATTAGAGTTTTGAACAATCTGTGGTTGCTTCGACGCAACTTCATCCAAAAGCATGGGGCTTCATTCGGACTTACGAGCTCATCTGTAAAGCTTTTGGATGGCCTTACTCCATGGAGGCATTCTTCTTCCTCTTCACCTGGCTCTTGCCCTTAGGGAACAATTTTTAGAAAGGGTGGGTTACCATGCACGCTCAAGCAGGGTGCAAGGTATTTCAGCCATACCAATAGTCTTTCAAGAATTTCAATAAAGACTTCTTCCGAATAGAGGGAGCTTCAGAGACAACGTCTTTTTATGTTATCTCAAAGGGCGTATCGCGAGTGTATTTATACTGGATGCAAGTGGTGTGGGAGTGGAGTCAGGAAAAGACTGAGGCTCTTTTTTCCACATTAACAGAAGATGAGGCCAATGTCCTTAACTTTTTAGTTGAGTGGGCTGACAAAAATGGGGCCATCTACTGTAAAGATATTTTAGATGAGCCATCAAATTCTTTAAGATAATTTTTAGGCACGCTGCTATCATTATGAGTACATTATATATTAATGTTTTTGCCCTGCATGATGTTTTCTGAGTGTGATAACATTGTTTGTTTCTACTTTGCAGAGAGTATGGCGCCTCTCGGTGATCTTGAAGCTCTTGCAAATAAAATTTGGGGCATCGGGCTCCGCATCCAGCCAGCGGTTCTAATCCCTCAACCTCAAACTTAACCCTAAGCTGCAACGCAGGAGGCGGATCACGATTCTCCTACTCAACCACTCAGGCCACGTAAGAGGAAAGGAGACGACCGACAAGAGTTGAAAGGAAAGAGGCCGGTGACTAAGGTGGCTCCTATCAACCTCACAATTGGCCTGGAGACTGAGATCTCGGAGGGCTCCCCTCTCTAATTCGCTACCAGATCCACTTAGGGAAGAGGGGTTGATGTCTTGAGTGAACAATACTTAATTGAAATTATCTGGGATGCTCAAGTCCATGCTCTACACAATGCCTCCATTCTTTGATTTTTGGAGTCTGCCTTCGAGTCTGTTCATTAGAATCACGAATTAGAAAATGAGTTGGATGCCCTCTGGGGTGAAAAGAAGGAGTTGGAGCTGATGGTTGCTCAGAAGGATAGGTAACTGACCCAAACGAATGAGGATCTCGATCTTCGAAAGGTTGAAATGACCAGGTTCCAATAGAAAGTCGAAGACGACGAAGCTTAGGAGGAGACCCTAAAAGATCAAATCTCTTCAACTAAGTCCAACCTAACTGTTCTCGGGATAGACAATGAAATCCTCAGGAAATTCGAGGCGAAGTTAAAGAATGATGTGCTTTATGTTGAGGATGAGTGGGTTGCCTCCATGTATGGTTCTTTTGCCAATGTGCTTACCCAACTTCGCCTGCTAAACTCGAAAATCGTTACTGAAGGAACTGGATCACGAAAGGTGGTCATATATGGTTATATTGTGGATGCTATCTCTAAAGCTGCCCTTGTGAACCAGGTTCCTCCTGTGGATGCCAGTGAGGAGGAAGACAACGAGAGTAAGGAGGGTGGCTAGGAGAAGGATGCCAATGTGGAGGGGGACGACCACAGAGAGACTAACCTGGATGCCTGATTTTATTTTATTTTCCGTTCTGCCCCTCTAAGAAGTTAATTTTAAACATCGGTATGGACAAGTCTCGGATTTCGGGCATATTTCTTAATTTGGTACTTAGAATTTTTTTCTGCTTTTACTTGATTATTTCTATACTATTTCTTTTGCTTTTTTGTTCAGGATAGGTCCAATACCCTATCTTGGTGATTTTTCGACAAACACTTGGTGAATATTTGTCTACTTTTTTCTCGTTTGGTAATCCACTTTCTGAGTTCGAAAACACGTAATAAGATTTTGATGATTCTATTTTGTACTTTTTTCTTAGAGCGAAAAATCATGGATTGCATCTTTTAACATGATCATGAATCTCGAGAAATAGATAAAGAACTTATAACTTGATCGTCACCAAAATCTTATAATACTTAGCTAAATTTCTAAGTGTAAAATTGACACGAAAACCTTTTTTACTTTCATTTTTGCATTGAAATATCTAATCAAAATGAGAATTTGTATTCCTTGGACCTCTTCAAGGTACGATAACCTTGTGGGTTGCAATGATTATTATCTAGTAAAACAACTAAGTATTGGAAATTTATTAATCAATTTATTCATTTCGGAATATGTCTTTTACATGATAAAAGCATAACTTTCAAAGCATAAACTTGCAAAGATAAGAATAATTAACTATAATACTTTTTAAGTTTATCAGCATTCCATAAAATTTTGATACTTGCTAGTGAGGGTGTCCAAGGTTTAAACTCCAGTGTTTGTTTTGGAAGTGATTCGGTTTGGTACCTTCCAATTTGGAGCTAGTTTCTCTTCTTTTACGTTTTTGCCTTAGATATCTGCCTTGCGCAAAACAAGGTCATTGGGCACAAACCTCCATGGTATCACTTTAAAATTGTATCGGGTTGCGATCCTTTGTTTGACAGCGGCTTCATGGATGTGGGCAATGCACTGATGTTCTTCTAATAAGTCCAAGTTGTGGCAAATGAAGTATGGGTTGACTTCTTCAGAGAAATTATATCTCCTCCAGCTCGGTTCACCTATCTCGACCTGGATCATAGCCTCACAACCATATTTTAGCTTGAAGAGAGTTTCCCTAGTTGAAGAGTGGGGCGTGGTTTGGTATACCCATACGATGTGGTCAAGTTGGTTCATCTAATTCCCTTTTGTTTCATCAAGTCTCTTCTTGATCCCGTGAAGTACAACCCAGTTGGCAGCCTTAGCTTATTCGTTAGTCTTGGGATGTTATACCGAGGTAAAATGTTGCTTGATCTTGAGCCCGATGAGGAGATCCTTGAACTTCTAGTCAGTAAACTGGGTTTCATTATTCATAACAATGAACTTCGGGATACCGAATCTACTAATGATGTTCTTGTAAGTGAACTTCTATATGCGTGCTGAGGTGATAATGGACAATAGTTCTGCCTCTATCCACTTAGTGAAGTAATCTATAACTACCACTAAGTATTTCACTTGTCCTAAGACTTGAGAGAATGGACCTAGGATATCCACCCCCACTAATAGAAAGGTCAAGGTACAAACATCATGGATAGTTTTTCTGGTGGGGTAGAGTAGATGTTTGAAAACTGTTGGCATTTGTCGCACTTCTAGACGTACTCCATACTATTTGCTTCCATACTAGGCCAATAGTACCCAGCTTTCAATGCCTTTCGCACTAGTGACTTTCCTCTGAGGTGGTGGCCACAACTTTCTTCATGTATTTCAGTCAAGGCATACTCAACTTCTTTTGAGTTGAGACACTTGAGGAAGGGGGAAGAAAATCTAAGATGATATAATTGATTATCTAAGATAGGCATCCATAAATGAGAGAAGTTGGAATCCAGATGATTTATCCACTAGTTTATCTATGTTGGAAAGCGAGTAAGAGTCTTTTGAGCATGCCTTATTCAGATCTATGTAGTCAACACACATACGTTACTTCCCATTAGCCTTCTTTACGGATTCAACTGCCTTCCAATCTTGGTCACCTGATTCGACTTAGTGTCAAGTTAAAAGGGGTTGAAGTTCTCCTTCAGGTTAGGGACGTATATCACGGATCTCCTCGCAAACATCCAGCTTAGTCAAGAAGATGTTGACAGGGTCTGTAGTGACTAAGGATGATTTGTTATGCTGGTCTATGGTCTGTGATTTCTTGGTAATTTTCAGGCTCTTATTGTAGCATTTGCAAGCTGTTGCTTGATCTCCTTTGACTGTGACAACCTTGTCATACTGGTCAAGGAACTTCATGGCCAAATGGGGGGGTGGATATCACTACCTTAAAAGCATTGAGTGAGGGGCAACCTAGGATCACATTATAGGCAGAAGGACAATCCACCACGAGAAGCTTAACCTTAAGTGTTTGAAACAAATAGTCCTTCCCCAAAGTTAAATGAGCCTCAATGTATCCTACCAGGGTGATCTTGTCTCCTGTGAATCCAATAAACTCGCCAATATACGGGATCAAGTCTTTCTTCGAAAGTCCTAACTTCTCAAATAGATCTAGGAAAATAATATCAGTCGAGCTCCCATGGTCAACAAATATACGCTAGACTTCAGCGGTGGTTATTATCCCTGAAATCATCATGGGAGCATCGTGGTCCGGGATAGTGCTACCATAATCTTCATCGGAAAAAGAGATTGATGGGGTCTTCCTGGGTACGTCTTCAATTTTTGACACTGGATGGGAACCTACGCTCAACATAGCCCAGCCAACTTTCTTTCTCGCGTTACTTGATTCACTGCCACCCGTAAAGCCCCTTAAAATGGTATTGATTGTTTGAGTTACTTCCATATGGCGGCGTTTGTAACACCCCAAACTTTCTATGTATTAAATAAATAATTTTAACAGTTAGCAGAATTCTACTATTTAGTGATTTCTGTGCACTGTAAAATTATTTTAAATATTCCGTCTGCATATTTGACCATTTTGAGTGATTTGTTCTGTGTCAGGAAAATAATAATTTTTGGGTCAGAAAAATTTACGTAATTTAATTTTTACTGCTTAGTCAAAATTAATTTACGTAATCTGTTTGGATATTTGTGAATTTTCTAATTTTTATGATTTTATGTGTGATTTTAAAATTTTTACGACTTGTGAGCCCCACGAGATGTATGTGGGTCCAGGTAGCCATACGTGGGCCTAGGTGGGTCCCGTAAAGTGAAAATTTTTCTACGCATAGAAAAATTTATACTGTTTAGACGGAGACAGGGGATCTTACTAAACCTGAATCCGAAAACAGTTTTAGAAAATTTTCTTTACCGTATTTTTACTGTATTTATATATCGTGATGGTAAAAATACAGTAAATGTATGTTTTGTAGGGTTACAGTGAATCAAAATAATATTCTATATTATTAAGTTAATATTGGTGGATTGGATATCCACCATTAATTTAATTAACATTGGAGATTTAATCAAACGGTGGAGATTTAATCTTGAAAATAAATAGGATTAATTATAACCGTTGGATGAAAAATTAAATTAAGGGTGGAGATTTAGTCTTGTAAAATAACTTTGACCATTATGAACCCTTGGATGAAGATTAAATCAATGGTTGAGATGGACCATTAATAACCATTGGATTTGAATTAATGGTGTAGATTTAGTCAACAAAAATTTACTACAACCATTTTGGACCCTTGGATGTAAAGTTTGAAGGTGTAATCTTGACCCTCCATTTTGAAGACTCATCTAAGGGCTAGAATTAAAGGAGAAAGATCCAATGGCTCAAAAGAAGTCTTCCATCTACAACCTAAACCTAATGGTATTTTAATTCAAACCATCCTTTTAATCAAGGGCTAGGATGGCTTAGGAAAGAAGATAACCATGCAAATTAATCACATGTTGCATGCAAGGAGAAGGGGGGACGGTTTTGCATGCATTTTGGAGAGGATACAAAGCTAGCATAGACTTTTTAGGCCAAAGAAAAAGATGAAGACAATTGCTAAATGTCTAGACCATTTCCTATTGATCATTAATGCTTATGTTCTTCAAACTTCACTTTACATTTCTCTCCCTATGCATGCTACGGCTATGCAGCCCATTTAGAGACAAAATAACTCATTTCCTCACTTCACCTTCTCACTTCATCATTCCTTCTCATTTTCACCTAAGTGCCAAGAAGAAAAACCAAAGAAAACACCATCTTTCTCTCCTACAAGGCCATTCGGCCAAGCTCTCCAAATTCATTTCCATCACTCTTTAATTTCATTCAATCAAGTTTCTTAAATCCTCACCTTGTTCTAAACAACTTTCTTGTTGAGAATTTTCTCAAATTCTTACATCTTGAAGGACTTTTTCTAAGATCAAGCTTAAGGATTCTTGAAGTGAAGAGTAAGGAAAACTTCATTTCTTCTTTCATTTTCCATGATTCTAACCATGTTTGATCCATGGTTCTTCTTGTTCAAGCTTGATGTACTAATTTTCTTGTATTTATTTCATGTCTAAGAAAGTTGTGTTGGTGGAGATCTTGTTCAAATTTCAAGCAATGAGCTCTTGTGGTTCTTCAAGAGGTAAGAGGGAGATTTATCTCACCAACCAAGCATGGTGGTGAGAGATGGTTATATTTGATGGATGATGAATCCATGTGAGGATTCATATCCATGGTCATGTAATAAATTATTTGTGTTATGTGTTTTTAATTATTTTGTTTATGCTTGATATGCTTTGCATGAATTAATTGTGTATGCATGCTTAGTATGATTTTTACTTGTTTATATGGTATGCTTATAATATGCATGATGATATATGTTAAATATATTATGATGGATGTATGTTGAAATAAGTAAAATTTTGGCTCCAATGGCCAAAAGAGAGGTTCGATTTTGATGCCTAAAATTAGGGTTCATGTTGAAAATTTTTCAAGAACAATGAAATTAATTTTTGGGTCCCTAGAACAATAAGATTTTTGGCCAAAACACCTCAAATTAGGTGTTCACTAAATTAATATTTTCATGAATAATAAAATTTTATGATTTGAGAAGTAAAGGAAATAAACAAAAGGATTTTGATTTTTGCAAAAGAGAATGCACACGTTTTCTTTTTAGTTATGTTGATATTAATTAATTTTGCGTAGAAACAAAAATGTAATTCATTTAAGTTATAAAAAAAACCCTTCATGGTTCCAATGGCCATTTTTCAGGTCTTGATAATTTAGAAAAAAAATGTTTTGATGTTATAAAATATAAGAATTTTCAAAATAAGGATTTTGAAAAGAGAATTAAAGTGTTGTCAAGTGGAATTTTCATAAATAAAAGAAAAAAGGAGATTGAAGGTGCTAAACTTCAAATTGTTTTCAAGGAGAATTAATTTTTGAAAGTGATTTAGAAATATAAAAGAAAATATTTGTAACTTAAATTTACTAAGTAGAATTTATTTATTAGGTTTTGGAAAACGTTATGAAATTTAAAATTAGAAATAGTAATTAAATCAACTAAATGTAATTTTGTAAAATTAAATCAATAAAAAGTGATGTTTAGAAAATATATTATGGAAAAGAATTTTTTAAGAATCGGAAGAAAATAAAGTAAGAAATTATATTAAGAAAAGTCCAAAATAATATTTTAAAGTTAAGAAATATTTTACGAAGGGTAAAAACGGTGAAAAAAGGATTTATGTAACTCAAAAATGAAATTTTTAAATTATGCGATTTGAAAAATGTTAAAATATTTCTACACAATTTTTAAAGCGTTTAAATATTTTACACGATCGAAATGTTGTAGAAAAATTGCTATGCAATTTAAAAATTAAAGAATATTTTTACGCATTTTAGAATACAAGTAGAAAATTGTTACGTAATAGAAATGTTACAAATCGTTGTTTACGTAATAAAATATTACGTGACCATAAAAATGTGACAAAAATATTTTATGAATGAGAAAAATGCAATAATATAATGTTGTCATTAATTATATAATAAACTTTACGCTTAAAAATCAAGATGTGAATCTTGTACAAGAAATTGGGTAATTTGCTTATAATTGACATGAATCCATTTTATGAACGTAAAATAGTATTTGAATTTTGTATGAGAAATTATGTGATTTACCTTTGGTTGGTAATTGGTGCATTACACATGCATTGAAAATGATCTGATGGACTGGATATGACTAATTGCCTAGGAGAAACGTACACCTCTTGAGTGGGTGCGATACGCGTAGTGTAGGTCACTTGTGGACCTTGGGGGCATCGGGGTGCGGGTTGCTCATAATGGGCAGTTGGTAGCTCTTCGCACCGTGGGTTAGACCGATGCAACACACCGGTGATCATGACCGAGACACTATTCTTAATCGAGATCGACAAAGACTGTTGTATATGTGCTAGATGTGCAAGATATAATTATAAGCACTTGGTCAAGCACGAAATACCAAAGAGCTGACTTTTTCGATCAATTTCTCCGACTTGAGTATTAGCTCCATGGAATAGGACATTGAGTCTATGTGCGCATGCATGAAACTGAGCATCTATATCTATATGATGGTGTTGTCTGTAATTGTTGTATGATTTAAACAGTGATAGTGGCATAATGATAATTATTATTTTGCACTATGATGATGGTATAATTGTGATCATGATATGATATTTTTGCATGATGTGTTGTTTGTATTATCTCTGTACTATCATGCTTGTATTGGCGTGGATAATCTCACCTCTTTGTGTGTATATTTGCATATTATATTTTTAATTGAGTAAAGACGTTGAGAAAGAACCAGTACAAGAAGCAGAAGAAGAATTACTTCTCACGTCTGGGAACACGGAATTTTGATAAGATGACATCAAGACCCGGTTTCTTTGGTTGCGTGAGGTTGCAGTTCCATAGTGGAGCTGAAGCATGGAGGACTAGTCTGATGAGAGAGGACTAATTTACGAAGGAGAATTGACGGTCTTTATAAGTAGAGATTATCGTAGGAACCCATTTCTTACTGCAACTATCTTTGTTCATATTGAGTTTCCTTTGCACATTAGGCGACATTGGGACACTAGGTATTATGTCCCAACAGAGATTAGCATCGTGTCGTCTGCTCGAACACCTGTCCGTAGGCCTTCACATCATAACGGATTCCTATCTGCTGAGGAATCTGAGGAGGACCCGTCTGAGGGTTCTGCTGCTTAAATAGACTTGGGCGAGTCTAAAACTCTATTATAAACAAGTCTGTAATATTATTTTAAGTGTGCCATTTACTTTTGGAAGCAGGGTCTGTATTCTAAATAATGTTCTGATATTGTCTATGTAAAATATGTATGATGTATGATTATGTGTGAGTTTGATATGATCTTTTATTTTCTGCTAAGTTTATTTTGCGAAAACAAAAGAAAAAAAAAATTTTTACGACCCATAATTTTATAACTACATTACGTTATTATAACTTGGGGTAATTCGGTAATAATAACGTATACATGTGACACCCTACGGTGGGTGTTACAGCGTTCATTATCATAAGAGGGAGAATCTCAAGGTTATGCTCTATCTTGATTTTGGGCATTATCCTCGGATGGACTCACTCCTGGATTTTCATTCATTGGGGGTGACTCCCTTCTCTGATATGGAGATAGGCTTCTCGAGGACTGTAGCTTCTCTTTCTGTAATTCCTTCCTCCTATCTGATTATCATTCTGGGATTGATGAAAATAATAGCCTAGACGACTACCCCAGATTAAGGATTCGATGACATCTCGAAGGTTGACGCAGTCTTCAATAGTATGTTCGTAACTTTTGTGAAATATACAATGTTTGGACTTATCTTTTTGTGCGTGTTTTGTCAATGAAGGATGATTTTGTATATCTTTGAACTTCGTGTTCATCATTTCTTGGTAAATTTGTGCCCGAGGTGTATTGAGGGGGGTATAGCTTTCGTACTTCCCTTTTAGTGGTAGCTTTGAGTTCTGGGGTTATGGGGGAGCCTGGCCGGGTTTCAGTTTGGCTTCCTCTCTCTTTTCTAGATGCTTCATAGCGTGGATAATGTCCTCCACATTGATGTATTTGTCTGCCATAGCCCGAAACTCATCCATCATCTTGGGCTCTAGGGTGAAGGCCTTCCCTTATATAATGTAGGTCAACTCTCTCATCTCAGTCACGAATGTTCATTACTTCTTTGTTGAACTAAGCTATATAATCCTAGAGTGATTCCTCTTTTCTTTGCTTGATATGAGAAAGACATGAAATGGATTTCAGATGCACCTTACTAGTGGTGAAATGCAGCAAAAATCTTGAGGACAAGTCATTCCAATCATCAATGGACTTCGGAGCTAGAGTGATGAACCATCTTAAGGCAACTTTCTTTAGAGAGAGGGGAAAAGCACGACACATGAATGAATCATCACCTCCAACAATCATCAAAGCATAAACATAAGCATCCAAGTACTTTTGGGGGTCTGTGGTCCTATTGTAGGCTTCAATATTAGTTGGGTATTTGAAACGCCTAGGGATCTTGTAAGCTATCAATTTGTTAGAGAAGGGTTGATTTTGCTTTACCAACTTCCTTCTCTTAGGTTCCTCTTCTCTTTGGTCTTCTTTAATTGGGTTTCTAGCCTTTTGTTCGGGTTTTGCTATCTTGGAAACTTCTGGATCGTTGTCTCCATGTTAGGCTGGTTATCTCCTGTTATCACATTTTCTCTGTGGAAACCAGTTTTCATCTTGCCTCTCAACATTAGCTATTCTTTCTAACTCGTGGATGCGATCATCTTGTAACATAACCAAGGAAAACAGCTATTCTCGTGATAGAGGGAGGGTTAACTTGTCCTGTTGGGATCAGGCACCCTCACTTTCCCCTCTAGCGCCTAAACGTTACAGCGTCGAAAATCCGCGGTCCGGCTTCACTTAAGGGGGCTCCACGCGAGCCAAGCCATTGTGTCGCCAGAACGCATCGCGACAAAGGGGAAAGGTTCTCACTGGTATGGGAAGTCTCTTCCTTATCACACCTGGGTTCCGGTTGAGCAGCAACTGGATCTTGGGCAGGGGCAGAGGCCAGACGACAGTTGATTGATGGTTGATTTTGAGCAGCAGAGGCACGATTTTGCTTGGTAGTAACCATGACGATGGTAATGGGAATCCAAGTTTATCGTTTTCGACAAACGGTTCCAATATTCTAAACGAGGTTTAGAGGTTCACCTAAGTAAAGCTGATAAAGGTGGTTTCCTCATTAGCACGGTGGCAATGATGGTGGTACGAAGGGTGAGTACTTGCAAAAAATACTTTAACACTCAAGTTAAACCATGCACAAGATGAGTAAAGTGTTTGGGGTTAAATACATAACTTTCTTATCTTGTGTGATATCTATAGGAGCGTCATGATAGATAAGAATCGTGTGTTAAATCTATATTAGTGGATAATAAATATTGATAATTAGGATTAGAATTTATTAAGATCATTATGTCTTATAACTAATTCCTTTATTTATAAGGAATTCTATGAAAATTTACTCATCATAAATAGACATATTTATTTATCTAAAAATACTCATAAATATCTAAAATTTAATTCTAATAAATTAAATTATTCTTAAACCACTAACCTAAAACTTGATAAAAAACATACACATTAAACAATAAAAATATTACAAGAACAAAAATGAGTTATAACATTGTGCAAATATCCAAGTTTTAATTGGTATATTTTTCTCTCTATTGATCCAACAAAATACACAATAGAAAGCAACACATTAACTATTAGTCTTTTTTCAACCTTATGTCATATCATGACATATCAACATTTACAAAATTTATAATAACCAAAGATCAAATCAACAATGAAAAATCTAATGCTTATCAAGAAAGCAACCACTTAATGAAAATCAAAATATTTTACTTGAAATATTTATATGTAATTTGTTAATAATTTTGTTTAGTATGCAACTTGTAAATATCATTATGCCTATTAAAACTTATAATATATTATATAACTTTAGAAAATATTAATCTCACTTTCTCTTCAGGTTCTTTTTAAAAAGAAAGAATTAATAAAAATAATTACTAACAATATAAAATTAATGTGAACGATCAATTAATCATTTCAAATAATTATGGTCATTATAGAAATAATTATTCATTAATTGTATATAGTATTAGCAGTTATTCTCATTAATTTTTTCTAAAAAATTATATACTCATTAAGAAGAATTACAATTGGATCACTTATTAATTGTAATATACGCCACAATAATTTAGAAGAATAAGGCATAAATAAAATGACAATAATTGAGTTTGGGGTTGTAGAAGGTCAAGTCGGTCATTGCGGCGCTCTAGGTTGTAAAGTTGGCAACGCCAAAAATGTCTCGTTTTGTTCTTACATTAAAAAAAAGGAAAAAACAAAACATTTCTGTAATAAATTTCGATCAATATCTCCTTCGTAGGGTTACTCTCTCTCTGTCTCTTCTTTCTCTCTTTTACGTTTCTCTCTGATCCAAATCGAACCCATTTTCTCAATTCTCAGCACTGATCTTCTTCTTCTTCCCCCCCCCCCCCCCTTTTGTTTCGTTTTACCGTTTTAGCTGAAACACTCTGAGAAGAAAAAAAGTTGTGTTTCAAGTTTCAACCTTTTCACATTTGGTTCTCTTTTTCTCTTTGAATCTGATCTTTTTGCGTTTTTCTCTTTCTGGGTTTTCTTCTACTTCGTTTTTATGGTGGATATGGATGGGTTTGGAGCTGGGGGAGCTCCCAACACAGAGGATCTTAGGCATTTGGGGGATGTTCCCACAGGTTTGCTTCACCTTCTGGGATTCATTTCTTTTTTTTCCCAGCCATTTTCCTTAATGGGTATTCGTTTCTGTGTTATTTGATTCAGCTTGTTCATGTAGATCTGGTATGTTATGGCCAGTGATTGAATTTGAGTTATAGGAAAATTGATGCATGATTTAGTGTGGAATTGTTAATTTTGCATTTCAAGGTGTTTCATTTGTTTGTTATTTTCAGTTTACAGCAGCTCAATGATCAACCATTTAAGTTTCAGGTGGTAAGTTCTTGCATGGCTTGCAGAGTAGCTGAACCAAAAGCTTCGGCTAGATTTGAAAGTTTTTCAAATCTTAGAAAGTTTACCCTGTTGATAAACACCTATGAATTGGAATGTTTTGTGAATTTTTTGTTGTCATCTTTGGGTATATGCTGTTGTTGGCTGCTTTAGTTGATGACCATAGTGTTTCATGACTGCATAGTGGCTCTCTCTCCCTCTCTCTCTGTGTGGGGGTGGACGAGAAGATTGCATAATGTGCTTCCTTACTCTGGTTGATGATTGAGACAGTTTAATTTGCCCCAAGGCCAATCCAGATTGTGCTGAGTTAAGAGAAGTTTCTCCGCATATCAATGCTTTGTTATAGAATATTATTTGCACTAATAGCTTCTCCATTTATGGAGTTAAAGACTTGTTGTACTTTCAATGATATTTGCATACATTTCAAAATTTAAGTTAATATGTCATTTTTCTTGGCTTTACATATTGAAATAGCTATTGTTTTATCGTACTTGGCGGTGAGCTTATCTAATTTTTGTTTTGCTTTGCTTTGGTGGCTCGGTCACATGGGAATTCTGTGCTATGTGCAACACTGCAACCTGTACATGTCGTGTTAAATAGTTTTATAGTTCTAAGGAATTGGTGGAAGGCCTTTGACTAAAATATTTTGTTATGCAGAAGGTGCAGTTTTTGATGCATCACAATATGCATTCTTCGGTAAAGATGTTGTCCAGGAAGTTGAGTTGGGAGGGTTAGAAGACGATGGCTATTTGCCAGCTGTTGAGTCTAATGAGGAGGAGTTCTTTCTCAATAAAGAAGAGGTTAATTTTCAATCTTCTTACAATGACTTTTTTTTTAATTTCAAATTTCCTGTGGTTAGAATTTTTTTTGAAATATAAACATGTTGAGCTTATTCTTTTAGCTCAGCAGCAATTCCCCTCCCTTCTCCTCCCTCCCTTCCCCCAAAAAAATCAATGGATATTTTACTTTTACCAGTCATTTACATTTTACAGATATTATGCTAGAATTTTATATCAACTAACTTTTTGCTTTCACTTTGCAGGATGAGGATGTAAGATCTCTTTCTGATATTGATGATCTCACTACCACTTTTTGGAAGGTAAGGTTGTTAAACTATGATATATCACGCTCTCTCTGAATGCTTGAGATTTTTATTAGATAAGTAGCTGAGTATTGTGATGATGATAATTTCATAATTTGCATGCATTCATTTAAAAATAGAAAAAATTATATATTCAAATTTATATATTTTATAAAAAATGTGTTTCTGTAATATGAATGATATAATGCTTCAAATATATGAGTTAAGGCATGAGTCGAAGAAAGAGGAAAAAAGTGAATATTTGACTGTAATTAATATTACTGAACCTCTGGTTTCCTTGATTGTTCAATTTTATTTATTTTCTTTAAAATTTCTTAATGTTCTCATGAGGAAAAGTTGAAACAAGCAAGTGGTTTGGTCCAGTCTCTTAATATTATTATGCAGGTTGGTTAGAATATTTGTTAACTATGAAAGAGAATCATGCTTTTAAATTAGTTTAAGTTATCAAGTAAGGAGCTTCATCCCTTGCTTGAGTGTGATATTTTTTTTCTTGTTGTATGGTATTTCATTTAGGGCTTCTATGCTTGTTGGCCAGGCTATTATGCCAGAGAGTGGAAGTTCCTAAGAACTGTAGTTTCTAGGTTATTTTCTTATACCAAAACTAGGTTCATTTTGTAGTTTGTGCACATCCACAAGCATATCATATCATAGCATGCGTCCTTGAGAGTAGCTGCTTCTTCTAAGGTCAAATCCAAAATTTAAATATTGACGATACCTTGAGTAGACAATAGACATTGAGTACATATAGAATCTAAGACCATTTTCAGATGGTGCAGTTACTTGACAGATTCATGCAGGACAGAAGCAGGAAAGGAATAAGAAAGGGGGTTAGCTGGCTAGGAACATTCTAGAAAACGACCTAGAAATCTCCTAGGAAAATTGTCTGGAATTTACAATGAAACAAAGAAAAATTTGGTTAAAATATTAAGGTGATGATAGAGGGAACTTACAATGAGATTAATATTCTGGTTTTGTATTGGCTAGGCAACACGGTGAATCCTGTTATATGCTATTATAAAATGGTTTGTATTTAATCTTGGGCTTGGTCCGACATGTGACCTGACCCCAAAAAACTCGTGGTGTGACCTGACAAGGCTTTTTCATGAAGATTTGTGGTAAAAGTGGAGGGACTGGATGAACAATGAAGAATAATGAGGCCGTAGAATGTACTAAATCTCAGCAGTGTTGTGTGATTACTCTTTTTATCTTCATTGATCATAGTGAATTTTCTTTATTTTGCCTGTGGATGTAGGTCTATAGTTTGCTGTAGGTTGAACCATGTCAAATTTATTTTTCTCGTCCCTATTTTCTGTTTCCTGGTTTCAACATGTGTTTTCTTGGCAAATGAAAAAGAAATCATTGTAGGTGATAGGCCAGTGTGTCTTCTCATGTTAAATCCAAATCCCTTGTTATTCCTTTGAATCAATACTGTGTGGATCATGCAACTTCAATCTCTTTAGAACCTTTGCAGAAACTTGGCAGGTTATCAAGGTTTCCTTCCCTTGGTTAGTTTTCTTAGTCTGAACAGGATGTATAGACAAAGATTTCCTGGCATGTTTTGCACTCAAAATTATTTCTATTGGGTAAAATTGTGGCTTATCTGTGTTTCTCTTTGGAGTTAGTATGGATTATTGAGAAATGTGAGAAAATTATGATATGCAACTATTTAGATAGGGATTGTAGACTTTTGGGACTTCTAGTTTCTGAAGATTGTTGGTGAAAGGTATTTCTGTTACTGCATTAATGGAGCTTGTCAATATACTACTGTATTACCAATTTTCTTAGTGCAGCATACTAGTTTTTAGCCTTCCTGGCAGCTTATTTCCTATGGTTGGTAAGTCCATTAATTTTGACAATGTACCCATTATCCAATTCATAAAAGAAAAAAAATGAAGGAATAGTGGAAGAGTTAGTTAAATGAAAGGATAATCTGATTATCATGCTTCCTTTGGCATTTCAAACTTATTTAAATGCTTTTGGCATCAACCAATAAGTTCTGTCTCAAACACAAAAGTTAATTGTTTGATCTTTTCTTGATGTGTTCCACATGTGCTCAATTTTATGATTCAGTTTCTGTTGTGATTTTGATCATAATGCTTGTCTGATTGTCTCTATGACTTGGTCATGTTCTGCTTTATGTATATCGATATGAAGATTAAGCTGCTTTTTTTTTTTAAATTTAATTTCAGTTGAACAAGGTTGTAAGTGGACCAAGAAGCGCAGGAGTTATTGGTGACCGCGGATCAAGAGAAAGTAAGTAAAGCAATTGTAAAGAATTCACCAATTTGCTTTTTCTTTTATTAAAACAAAATAATGTAACTTTTTTGCATTTATCTTTTTTTAATTATATATTTATTTAACATTTGTAATAGATATTCTTCCATTATACTCTGATGCCATCTTTTGCTTAATGGATGTTTCTGTAAAGTGTAAACTATAAACTAGCTGTTAGGATTTAGGATTAATACTTGAAAATTGGAACTGTTAATCTGGACTAGTCCTTTGTTTATATGGAATAGTAATGGCAGGAAAGCATGTGACTTTGTTTATGTGTAACTGAGATCCATAGACTTTTGATTATAAATTATTTGTTACCCTTTAGTTCCCCCTTGGGCTATAGTGATCCATGAGTTGTGGGAAAGCAATGATTCAATGAAACAAGTGCTTCTGTTTTAAATAATAATTGTAATAAATAAATTTCTCTTAACTATTTTGTAGATTTTTATTACATTTTTCAACATCATTTGGTGAGAAAAATTTTGGTGCATGTGAGCAATTTTGTCAGAATTGCATTATCAATGATACAGTCCTTGTGTTTATATGTTGCTTCTAATGAGTAATTTAGTGTGGCATACACAGACATATAAACACACCTACAATTTATATTAATTTCACTTGACAATTAGGGCGGGGCTTATAAGCAAGAACCTAACATGCATATGCATTTAGAATAGGAATATAAAGTTGTGTACAAGCATAGGTTTACAACCTGTAATAACATGCGTACGACTATTCTGTGTTAATGGAAGGGTGGTTTCTGCTACAAGCTTATTCATAAGTTGATGGTCTTTTTAGTAGAAAAATTCCTGAGGCTCTGACTATGTTTACTTATTCATAAACAAGTATCGTGATCTTTCAGAAGGTTTGGTTTTGTGTGCGTGTGTGTAAAATCCGCTTCTGAAGATTGATGGTTTAAGATGAGGTGATGTGTCTTGTGTTCAAAGAGACTATGTATTCCTGGGTTTTTAGCAGCTCTATTCCTCCCTTTTCACTGAATGCAATCTTTTTTCAGTTGACTAATTTATTTATATTTTTATTTTTTATGCAGATTCTGTTTCTGATTTGGCACAAAGGGATGATGTTATTAACTGGTTTGATCAGAATGCTTATGATAGTGAAGGTTCTCTGGATGGCAAAAGATGGTCATCACAGCCCCATTCTTCTCTTGCCCATTTACACGATTCAAAGAACTTGTACAGAACATCTTCATATCCTGAGCAGCAAAGGCAGCAGCAACAGCACCACCTCCAGCATTGCTCTAGTGAACCTGTTCCTAACTGGTTTGATCAGCATTATTATGATACTGAAACTGCTCACGATGGCAAACGATGGTCATCACAGCCACATTCCTCCATAGCACACTTACAGGAATCAAAGCCCTTGTACAGAACATCTTCATATCCTGACAAGCAACAGGAGCTTCCTCGTTTTTCTAGTGAACCAATTTTGGTACCAAAGTCTTCGTTTACTTCTTATCCTCCCCCTGGTGGTCGATCTCAGCAGGCTTCTCCAAGTCATAGTACAGGCCACTTAAACATTCCTTATCAAGCTGGAGGAGCTCAGATGGCACTATCATCTCAAAATCGTTCTCATTTCTCCAATTCTGCACTACAGTTGAGTGGATTAAACCATGGGTCACATTTTGGTGTTAACATGCGCCAATTTTCTACTGGTTCCCCTCTTAATCACCGAATACAGAATCAATTGGTCAACCAGGCAGGGTTATATCCTGGAGATCATCAGAACCTCCTTAGTAATATGTTGCAGCAACAATTGCACCTTCATAATGGACCAGTATCTCCTCACTTAATGTCTCAATTGCAACAACAGCAGCATAGACTTCATCATCCTGTTCAGCAATCTGCAGGCTATTTATCAAGTTTCCAGTCCCATTTATTTAATCCCCACCTTTCTCCTGGCTCATCCGTAATTAGCAAATATGAACATATGCTTGGTCTACCTGATGTTCGAGATCATAGACCGAAATCAACTCAAAAAGGTAAACATAGTCTTCGTTTCTCCCAGCAGGGTTCTGATGCCAGTAGCCAAAAGAGTGATAGTGGTTCATTACATTTTAGGTCCAAGTATATGACAAGTGATGAAATTGAGAGTATTCTTAGAATGCAGCTTGCTGTGACTCATAGTAATGACCCATACGTAGATGACTATTACCACCAAGCCTGTCTTGCAAAAAAACCTTCTGTGGCTAAGCTGAAAAATCCATTTTGCCCAACCCAAATAAGGGAACTTCCTTCACGAGCCCGTTTTAATAGTGAGCCACATGCTTTTCTTCAGGTTGATGCCCTAGGGAGGGTTTCATTCTCATCTATTCGTCGGCCTCGCCCACTTCTTGAGGTTGATCCACCAAACTCATCTTTTACTGGTAGCTCTGAGCAAAATATTTCAGAGAAGCCCCTTGAACAGGAGCCTATGTTTGCAGCCAGAGTCGCAATTGAGGATGGCCTTTGTCTTCTTCTTGATGTAGATGATATCGACCGTTTCCTACAGTTTAATCAGCTACAAGATGGTGGAACCCAATTAAGACGAAGACGGCAGGTCCTGTTGGAAGGACTAGCAACCTCACTTCAACTTGTTGACCCACTGGGAAAGAGTGGACACAAAGTTGGGCTTGCTGCTAAGGATGACCTTGTTTTTTTACGATTAGTATCTCTTCCCAAGGGACGTAAGCTCCTTGCAAAGTATCTTCAGTTGCTTCTTCCTGGTCGTGAGCTTATGCGGATAGTCTGCATGGCCATCTTTCGTCATTTAAGATTCTTATTTGGTGGTCTCCCCTCAGACCCGGCAGCTTCAGAGACTACAAGTAACCTTGCCAAGGTTGTTTGCCAATGTGTCCAAGGAATGGATCTCGGTGCTCTTAGTGCTTGTCTTGCAGCAGTGGTTTGTTCTGCTGAGCCGCCTCCTCTACGTCCCCTTGGAAGCACTGCTGGAGATGGTGCTTCCCTTATTTTAGTATCTGTTCTTGAGAGGGCTACTGAACTTCTAGCTGACCCTCATGCTGCTTGCAACTACAATATAGCTAATCGTTCATTTTGGCAGGCCTCATTCGATGAATTCTTTGGTCTTCTCACTAAGTATTGCATGAATAAATACCATAGTATCATGCAATCCTTGCTTATACAAAGTACAACAAATGTGGATGACACTGGATCAGATGCTGCTAAAGCTATTAGTAGGGAAATGCCTGTTGAACTCTTGCGTGCAAGTCTCCCTCACACCGATGACCACCAGAGGAAGTTATTACTGGATTTCGCTCAGCGCTCTGTTCCTGTGGTTGGATTTAACAGTAATGCTGGGGATAGTGGTGGTCACATGAACTCCGAGACAGTGCTAAGTTGATAGATAACTTGGATGAGATGTTCACCTGCTGATAATGGTTTTTGGGATGAAGATCACATCAAATGTCTTGAGGACAACCTTGCATCTATTCCAAGTACATCTGGAGCAATCCTAACTGGAAGTGCAAGTTGCATCTACGATGGAGGCTTCTGCCTCATCCTTATTTGTCCGCTTGTCATGATGCAGTGACAATGTGCAGCATTGTGATAAATTTGCAATCAGGCCCTTTATGATGGACTCGGCTTGATCTGTCCCTCTTGTCTTTTGTTTTTCTGTTGACAGGGGAGCTTATTTTCTTACTATGTGTGGCTGGTAGGAACACAATAGTGGTTAGCATGTATAGGTTTAGGTACATATTTGGCCATGTTTCCATATTATATTATACAAGGGGTGGGGTTGGGATGAATTCACATCGTACCTATGATAGAACCATTCTACTGGAAATGGCATGGGCCAATGGGGGTGTGCAAACTTCGCCGAGAAACATATTGACAGGTTGGCATTCCTGAAATTCAAAGGAACACTGAAGAATAAATTATATTCACCTTGCTGCATAATTTCATCTTCACTTATTTGAGATGTCAATTTGTAGATATATGTTCTTATGTATTCCCTAACTTATGATACTATCTAGTTTCATCTTTACTTTTTCTGACTTTGGCATGGTTTTCTTTGGAAATCTGTTGAGGTTCAATGCGTATTGTTGGGGAATATTTCAATCTTTTTCACATGTGCTTGCATAAATAGAGAAAAGCATTAGAATCAATCATGTACAATTTAACATGGTTCGATTCAACGTGTTTATATTTACGGTTGAGAAAAGTTTACTATCGAAACAATATTACAAAATAATATCTATAGATATTTTTAATGTCTTTTATCTCAATTTCTTATCATTATTTTTATATCTTTATTAGGTCTCTCAATTGTTGCACTTGTTTTCACGACTTTTACAATTTTTTAATATAAATATTTATAACTCATAATAATTTACTTGATAATTAATCATCTTATTTTTATCACTATCCTTATCAAGATAAGTGATTCCAAATTTCTTATTTCAAAACAAATTTCTCACAAATATTTTATATTTATTTATCACACGTCTTTTTCATATCTTGGCATTTATACAAATCAAATTTTAAATCTACTAATAAAATAGTTTCCTATCTATAAGAATTATTACATAAGAATTTGGGTCAATCCCCAACACGTATACATGGCAATATACGAAGAAAAAAATGTCGACTTTTGAGGATGATTGCCTGAAAATGTGATGATTCCTCGTATGGATTTTGACAGTAATGGCATATGCTGCTTGGTACAATGAAAGTTTACAACGCCCCTGTTTTGAGAGTTCTGTTTTATTTTATTTTATTTTTTGTGTTTTGTCCTTGCATCAGATAAATGAGCATTTATATTTATATTGATAAAAACAGAAACATACTAAAGTTCAAGTGTAGCGTCAACATGATTTATACCCATGTGGGACGTTTTCATTCACCCAAACTCAAACCATAACATGTAACTCACGAAAGAGAGCCATATGATGATCTTCCAATTTGAGGGCGTTTTAACAGTAAAAGTGCGAGTAACAAATAGGACTGATAATAAGCCGAGTTAGCTTTTGAATTTGTTTACAGCTCAATTTATTAATAATTCAATGAATTAAATGAGTTAGGCTTGACTTTTTACAAGTTTAGTTGATTAGTTCGTGAATTAGTTTATATAATAATAATAATAATAATAATAATAATAATAATAATAATAATAATAATATTTAAATTTAATATATATTAGCATTTAAGTTTTTTTTATTGATTAGATCATTTTTTTTAAAACTAAATATACGGAAAAAAAAATTTTGTTGAGTTCTAATTCATTGAACTTAAAAAAGGGTTTATGAATATACGGGTGTGATAGAGTTATATATTGTTGAGGATGTTTAAAGACACTAATTAAGACACAATAAAAGTTCATTAGTATTGGCACAAAAAATTTAAATAAATAAAAATTAAAAGATGTAGGTATAATATGTGATGGTGTCTACGGATTTGATACGAGTAACTATCTAATATAAATATGATAGACATTTTGAATTATTGATGCTTCTTAAACCATAGAGGTTTAATAATAAGGCATTTATATAATGAATTAAAGTGATATATACTATCAGCGTGAAAAAGTTTTATATTGATATCTACTAGTATTTTAACACCTTTGTTAATAGAAAGAAATAACAATAAATATTAATTTGTGAAAATATTAATAAATATTAATGTAAAATTCTTTTATACTGACAGTGCATACTAATTAAACTCATATACGATACTCATCTTTTTATAAACAGATAAACTTCATGTAAATATCTTGTGTTACTTAAAAATATTTTATAAATTTTGTAAATATCTAAATATTTTTAGAAGTTTAGTAGTGAAAATTTTAGAATCTCCTCCCCAACACATATTTTGGAAGGTTGATCTACATGGAAATAGCCACAATTATTTATGATGATGATAATATAATTTTGTTAGACTTGAACGATAAATCAACAAATTGGAGATTCTTGTTTGTTAGATGATTACACTTTCAAAATTTTGAATTGGTTTTAATTTTCATATTTCTTGCATTTTAGTCAGAGCTATATGGTGACTAACAAGCAAATAAATATATCAAATAGAATCAGAGTTCTTTCGTTTTTGCTACAACCTACGAGTTAAAATCAAGACTAAATAATGATGCATCAACCTCCATATGTAGTGTATTATTGTTTCCTATGCAAGGTTGTCAAAGTTATGCAACTTACAACATGTGGTGGGAATGATGATGAGCTTTGTTTTTGTGAAGTATGTATTTTGATTGTACTAATAATATCAACATTTGAACAATGTTGTAAAACTCCATTGTCAGACTCAGAACTCAGTTCGATTAAACATGTTTAGAAGTTTCTATCAAACCCGGTGACCCAATACACCCACAACCCGGCTAACAAACTGGGTCAGTTTTTTTTTTTTATCTTAATATTTTTTTTACTAGACTATTACATCAATTACCTGACTAGTTTATTATTTTTCTTGCCAGATTATTATTTTTTCTATAATTTTTATAAAAAATGCTAGAAGCCCAGATTCTTTCATCCAGAAGCTACTCAAACCTGTGAAATTTAGTAAGTTCCACTATAAAGTAAAATCCATTTTTTTTGGGTGACTTTCTGGACTAATCTAATCTTACTTTTATTGGAACAGTGTAACATCTCTTTTCTTTTCTAATTTTTTAAATTTTGCCTGACTAGACTATCCAATTTACTAAACCAACAGTAATAACCCGTTAGAATTTTACAACTATGCATTTGAAGACGTGCTGTCTTTTCAAAAGGACTCCAATGTCAAATCTTGCTTTCTTGTATGTCCACGACCGAAAAGATGTTTGCATGCAAAAATAAAGAACTTCTGAAATACACATCATTAAAAATGGTGGCATTAGTGTCAACCACGTTGCAAAAATTTATTGAGCTTATTGCGCATATTTGCACTGATAACTACATCTATATTTGACAAGATAACTGCACTTATATAATTTTGTGTAGTTTTGTATGAACCACTAGTGCAGTTATATAAATGTATAATACAATAAAGAACATATCGAACTAAGAATCTCTCACTTCATAAATCCCATTCCTCCTCTACACCAGTAAGAAGTCTCATTTAATTTGTACGTTGTCAATACCCAAAACTACCTAGTTGCAGGGAAAGTAAAATGTGACGGGAAAGTAAAATGTGACCATAAGCAAATCTTACCTGCAATGTCAAGGGCCAAAATCCAGGAATCTTAACTTTGAGGAAGGCTTTACTTAACCACCATCCCTGACTTAGAATTACGTGAGCAATTACTTGCACAAAAAAAAAAACTTTAGCTTGTCAAAATTTATTCTTGAATCTTGACATCCTTCCACAAGAAAGCATTGAACTTTCTGAATCTCTTATCACTTTCGTTGGCAAGATGTACTATTGCTTGAGCATGGTCTAATGTCACAAATAATTTATACAGCACGACAAGTCCACCTTTGCTCAAATTTTGTCAACCAGTGATTGACAGCACACCTCACAAACTTCTGATGTTGAAGGTATTACCAGATACCTGCAAGGCAACCATCTGTGGTAAACTACAATGCATTGAAAATCTGCACTAGAATTAATGGCAAATATTCAAGTTGAACCAGTGTGATCGCGCATGAATCATGATTATTTCTTGATAATTCACATTTCACAGGACTTCCAAATATAGCCTTAATTGTTTGGAAACAGTTCAGAGCATCAGACATGATACATGGCTAAAGCATGTAGTTATTAAAATAATAATAAACTAACTCATCATATATACAACAATAACAACCAAGCCTTATCCTAGCAGGGCAGCTCATCATATATTCTGTCTAAATGACAGATAAATGCATGTTTGTCAAGAAAAACCAAAAAAAAAAAAAAAAAAAAAAAAAAATATATATATATATATATATATATATATATATATATATATAATATATATATATATTATAGTAAGCAATAATGTTCATTCAAATAATTCAGTATCAACTCATGATTTTGCTATTTTGATACATAAGCATATTCCAATAGCGGCAATTCTTGGCTCAATCAATCAAGTTAATTTTGGGAGACCAATTGAAGATTCTCTGGTCCCTTTTTGACATGTAAAAGCGAAACATAAATAAAAATTGTTTTGGAAGAAATAACCAACATGAAAGAGTCAATTCCTTGTACAATACGGCCTTAGTTTGGTTTTCAATGTCAACCTAACTATTTGACTTTTAACCATAACCTACACAAATTAGAGAAGAGAAAATATATCACTGCCTAATTTCATACATGAAAGAAATAGAACACGTCAGCATTTTTTGTTTCCAATTATTATCAGCTGAGAAAGTCTTCAGGATAAGAATTTACTGGTATATAAAATACGTTGTAGTCAGAACAGGATAGGAAGTTTCTAAAAGCAGATAATTTGCATTCAGAATACCTGTTAATATAAAAAGTATAACTAGTAAGGATGTGTTTTGAGAACAAAAAAAACTACCTACCAAAAAATTTGGAGGAAGGTGGAACTGAGTAATTACTTAAATGATTTGGAGATTAAGCTTTGACCTGATGGTTGATGAACAGAAATCAAGTGACATGATGTCTTCAACTGCACTTTAAGCCCAGGAAAAGCTGCACAAAAAGAATATATAAAAGGAGGGAGAAAATCCACATTGATTACTAGGTATTGTTTATAAGGAATTACTGGGTGACCAAACATAAGATTAAAATCTAAAAAGAGCAACAAGTTTTCTCTAAACTCTACCCCAAGAAATCATTTCACTTACTTTGAATGATAAAGATTTCTCACCTCAGGTCCAATATGCCTCCAGTTGCCTACAATCAATATATAGATGAGACAGATGTATATTAAATAATAAAATCCCATGGTCCAATACACTTAGCATACTTAGGAGGCCTTTGGTTTGTTTTCTATTTTTATTTTCAGTTAATATGTTTTCACTAATAATTACAAAATGACACATTGTTTTTACTTTGTTTCCTATTTTCAAATTTTTGTGAAAGAAATGGTCAAAATAAATTTTTTTTTATTTCACCATTTCCTTTGCAAAAAGTTTAAAAACAGGAAACAAAGTGAAAATAAGGTGGTACTTTTGTAATTATTAGTAAAAACATATCAACTAAAAATGAAAACAGAAAACAAACCAAATTCTACCTTAGGTATTGACAATGCAAATGAAATATTTTAGCCCTCTTGGTCTACCCATCTCCCTACTCCATTCTTTGCTCTTTATCTTCTCAGTCAACTAATTTACTGGTCCCGGCTGTAGCTAGAGCAATGCCTATTCATAGTTGCTACAAGGATTTTTCTACTAATGATATGTAAAGAGATTGGACAGTTTTGTGGCATGTTTGAGCTACTTTGGCTTACTGTTTTCTGTCCTTTTTTTCTTTTAAAGAGGAAAATTCCTTATCCTCCCCCAGATGTACCTTCTCTCCTTTCTTCTGGAAAATTCTTTTATCCAAAAAGATATCTGATGGAAAAACTGACATGGAAACTCCCATAGATTAGGGAAATGCATAGCAATATTATGAGTTTGATCAATTACAGAATTTACAAAATCTTTCCATAATTCAGAATGAAGTTATAAAAAGGGGGAGAATTTACAATATTATGAGCTTGAATCTTTATCCTTTCAGTAATTTGAAAAGGGGAATTACATAGAGCTCTCAACTCCGTAAAATCAGTACTGATATAACTAAGTGAAACTGAAAAAACCAATATTGTCAAGGAAATGAAAGGAAGACTAACAAATAATATAGCATATGTTTAAAGTCCCTAACTAAGTAGATTTTGCCTTTCAGATTTCAGGAAAAGCAGAAAAGAACTATTAATGGGCTTCATATTTGAAATGGTAGAAGTAATTTTATAATAAAAAAAATGTTTTCAAGGTTTAAATAATCAAATCATAACAAGGGTTGCTTTGAAAAGCTTTATATTCTGGCTTTACATAAAATCTCCAAAGTCAAAAATAACGTGACAGAAATGTCAGCATACCTAATGACGTAAAATTTTCAGCTCCTAAAAAGTTTTCCTACACACCTCCTGAATCTCCTGTAATATGAATCATCTGGAAGAATATTAAATCATCTAAAGCAATTTCCGCCTTCTTAGGTAAGTCGAATAGAAGCAGAATAAATTAAGTGAACTAGCACATCATCAAATTCTTCAAGTTCACCAGAATCTTGTAATTGACGATATGATGGAGCAATCAGATTTGCTGCAATGTCAACCAACTTCCACAAAGAGAGACTATAAGCCATTTTGATTATTTTAATGGACAGCTGCTTGGCAGAATCAAGACAAGACGTAATCACATTCCAGCAGGCTTCCTGAATATTTTCACAAATCCAGAACTCAGCAAGCCAACAAAGCTCCAAATATGGTTGCAGATTGAATAGCTTTTCTTCATCATCCATATTATCCCACAAACATCCAGAGGGAGGATTCGGCAGCTCATTGGAATAAAACCACTGTACTATTTTAATCAATGCTTCCCAGCTAATAGCAACTTTTATGACTTGTGAATGACTGCAAGAATGAGTAACATTTAAGACAGACCCACAAGGGGAACAAAGAAAACAATCAAAATGTGAAGGGCCACAAAAATTAAAGCAAACAGAGCAGAAGGCATGGATAGTTTCTCATCAAAAATGGAAAATCCTTGCATCTAATTTGCAAGGATGTCCCAGACTAACTTGAGAGTTCAAATGGGATGTATTAACACACAATGGACATGGTTCCAAGTCACTTCCAACCAATTCTTAGATTAAATTAAATCATAGTTGTTAGAATCGTACAATTCACGATTCGAATCGTGCGATTCGATACGATTCGTCGTCTCAGCAATTCACAAACAACTTTGAATCATAAGTTGCTCTGAATCGAGATTGAATCGCATGAATCGTTCCGATTTGGAATCAGCGATACGAATCGTGCGATTATGCGCTTCATGGACAATTTTTTTTGCTTTTTTTTCACAGATTGACAAGACGTCAGAATCTTAAGGGGTAGAGGGTTAAAATAATTATAAAAAAAAAGAAAGTGAAGGGTCTTTTAATTCTTCACCCTTAAACTTTTCATTCTTCACATCATGCTATGCTCTGTTCAGTTCGCACCTCACTCTATGACCAGACTCTGCATTCTGCTGCAATTCCGTCGTGCGACTCGTGCCTGCAACTCTGCCGTGCCTGCAACTCCGTCGTGCAACTCGTGCCAGCAACTCCATTGTGCCTGCAACTCCGTCATGCTTCTATTCGTGAGTCGTGACCAGTGGGTCATCTTCATCACGTCTCGACTCCGTGGTTCTATATTCTTCTACTCTTCTTCACGTCACAAGGGTGGGCTCTGTTTTCATTTCAGTGGGTTGGCTTCTTCATAGTCTGCCCTCTGTTCTTATGTTTGTCACTCACTCACATTGTACTGTTCTTGACAATAGATTACATGTGAAGTGTAATTATTGTCCACAAACAATGTCGGGTGGTGCGTTTAGGATGAAGCACCATTTAGCAAGAACTCGTCAAGAAGTTGCTGCTTGTCCTTAAGTGCGTTCATAATTTTCACTACTTATGACTTATGGCTTATGATGGTATTTTGGTATTATTGGAGTTTACTATTTGAGTCTATTTCCTTAGTAATATACTGATATGTAATTTAAGTATTTATTTGAGACTTTTTAAATGTTTTCTTTATGTTTTAGGTGTGTAATTATGTATATTTAAGTTTTTTATTGATGTGTTTCTGAATCGTATGATTCGTTATGATTCACGATTCACGATTTGAAAATTAAGCAAAAGATTCTCAATACAATTTACGATTTGACAACTATGAATTAAATTATTTAAAATTCAAGACTCGGGAACGTGCATCAGTGAGTTTCCAAAACACTATTTTATTAGAATATGCTTGTGAAGAGAAGATTTGAAACTTGGGCCCTAATCAGGATTTAACCACCGAACAGATTACATAGAAGTTGGCCAACAAAGAATGAGATATAAATATAATGCACGTCTGCCTTTCGACCATGTTCTTCAAATTTCATGAGCTCCAGTTCAATAATAAGCAAAGCTTTTAATTTAAACTTCTGGATGTCATTTTCATCATTTCCATATCAGAAAAACTGTAAACTACATAAACTATCAAATTCAAGATCATACAGGGACAATATAATAATCACCTCTCTTGCATTCCTGATCCGAACAAACCCCGTAAATAATCACAGCCAGACTTCAATATAACTTTGTGAACATGCAAATGTGGTACTGAGTGAGAACAAATATTACATGTCCACCCAACAAGTTTATTTGTTTTAGCTTCCAATATGACATCCCTGAAAAGAGAAATAGACAAAATCAGAATTTCTCTCCCAAATTCTTTGGAAACAAATACTAGCAATGTCACTGTTACCATTCTTCATTACTTAGAAACCTTTACTTTCTCTAAATCACAAGCCACTAAATATCTAATAAATATGCAAGTTCCAATTAGTGAGTATTTAACTAATAGTCGCTTTACTATAAACTTGATAATACAATTGCATTTAGTAGCCAGTCTCAGCAACTGTTTCCAAGTTTGATAGCCCTTTCAAAAACAGAACTCATTTGAAAAACATGGAATTGAACCTAACAAAATATTTGAAGACTGCTACTCAAGTACATGTGAATTAATGGACACAATTTTAAGGGAAATAAAGATGGAAATAGACAGAAACGCAAGATTACACCAATCACATGCGATCTCAAGAAATCTAAAAGAAGCTGATCAAGAAGCAAACCATACGAAAAACAACTTCCAGCTGAATCAAGAGTTGAAGTAAGATCAGAGATGGGGAAAGGTGTGCCCCACTTTGGACATTGTCTATAAAGCATTTGCAAGAGAGGCTGTAGATTGCAGCGCTTAGCAAGAATTTTCAGCTTCTTTACTGTTTCTTCTCCTGCATGTAAGCATCCCAAGTATACATATTCCAACAACAATGCCAATGTTTCATAATCAACATGAGCAGATAAACGAACTTCTCTCGGGGTCTCTCCAACTAACTTATCTGTTACCTCTTCAGAACTCTTACTACTAGGTAAGACTTCAGGAGGCAGCAGTGACGGACATCGAACAGCGAGAATAACACCATGAACACTCACAGAATCCCCATTTGCTACAATGAGTCGCAAATCCGCATATGCTTCCTCATTAAGAGATTTCCCAATCCTTTTGGCTAATTCATTTGGGAAACCATAAAATCCAAAATAACTTAGAATATAGGAAACATACCATCTTACTCCAGGACTGAAAGACGTGCTACTACAGATCTCATGAAGTTTGCTAACTAATTGAGCTTTAATGTATGTCACCTCTCTAGTAAATTTCTGAGGATTTTCTTGTGAAAGGCCACACTGATGAACAAATTCTGCTAAGCCCCATAAACCATAAAACAAGAGAACATTGGAACCTTCCCATTCTTCTTTACCAATACAGCAACAAGACCTTCCATGGAATGTTGTATGCAAATGAGGAGCAAAGCTGGGCCTTTCTACATGAATATCATCAATTAAGCATCGTTTCACAATAAGAACAACTGCCTTTATCCCTTTGCTTTCAATGATACATCTTTGATACTGTGCTAAACTTGAAAGACAAGTTAACCCGATCAAGTTAATAACAAGTTGAAGTTTATCAAATGACCCATAGCTTGCTAGGGATGATGTATAATCTAGGGTATGTAATAAGTTTTTCAAGCACGGTATGCCTTTCACCTTCAGCATATCAGATAATAAGAATCTAGCCTGTGAGGAAATGTAATTACATGGAGAATAAATCATCATTAGAACAGCCCTTGATACTGGTTCACTTTGAAAATTATCATCAACATCCTTTTGACATATTCGGCACCATTTTTGGATTGTATCCACAAAAGTCAAGCTACAGAAAAAGGGGATATTAAAATTAGTAAATTTAGATAGCATCAACACAATGAAGGTGTAACAAATGTTCGTCTATTAAATTTCATAAATATAATCAATAGTAGTAGTAGTAAGAAACTATGACACTAGGATATATTATAATATCAATGTGTACATACATGTTATAGACTTATAGTCATCAAGAAATGATAATGGAAGGAATACAATTTACCATGCACACATAATTAGTAAGTTGATGTGGAGCTCACTTCCATGGGTATAAGGGTTGAAATTTTCTCCACAATGAATTGTAAGCCACCCAAGAATGTCCCAGAGATAACTCCTCAGACCAAGATGATAATTGGCCTTTAATCCCTCCTTTGCCATGGATATTTGTTTTTCCAATGACAAGACATGTTCAGATGATTGGTCTTGAATATTTTCTATCAGAAGATTAAGGAGGACTCTATCAATACCTTGTTTCCAAAAACTGATATGATGAACACCGACCCAACGAGTTATAAGAGCCAACTGACATGCTTCCACTAATAAAGAACCATGGTTGTTCCCCTTTTTTTTAGAACTCAGTGCTGTTTCCCTCATCCCACAAATTATGGCATCAACAATAGCTTCACCACACAAATCCATCACTTTTAAACAATTCTCTTGGGAAGTCTGAGCAGATAAAACTAAACTTTGTTAAGTTCAATCCTATATATATTCCAATGTTTATCATAGAGAATAATGAACTCTTACCAATAGACATTGAGCGAGCCTAAACCCCTTGATACGAACAACATGAGGGTTTGATTTTCCCATTGCCTGCACAACCATTTGTAGAAATACTTCCCCATCATCTATAAGTCTTTTTGCTACAGAATCACATACAGCTGGTAACAAAAATAGTAAATTAGTTGGTCCAAATACTTGAGAATGGAAGATGACAAGGAAAACTTTTTTTTTTTTGGGTTGGGGGAGGGTGAGGGGATATTTTAATACCTAAAGATGTGTACAACTTTAAAAGAACAACTTTAATAGAACTATCTGTCCTTGTATGCATGTTTGCTAAAGCTTTCATAAGTTTAACATCATTCCAAACAGGGAACCTAGATGGAGGCCACCGCCACAGTATTGTGCTCAAAAGTGAAGCCATCTCTTCAAAATATTCAATTTTCTTCACACCTTCAGTAAAATCTTTTATATTTCCAACAATACAAATGGCAGTCTCTGTTTCTTTCAATGCTTCCATAACTGCCTTTTCACTTCTAGCACTCAAATTTGAGATTACCAAATTCAAAGCAGTAGCACAGGGTATTGCAACTTCTATCTGATGTGAAGATAGCAAGGATGATAGGCAACAGACAAGATCCAATATATGAGATTGCAATACTGAATTTGGCAAAACACTAACTAACTTCACTGCCACATTTGATGCCATGCTTGACAAGGGCCCACTTTTGCTTTGAAGAATCCATAATATTGCTCCCAAAACATCAGCAACAGATTCCTGAAGAAGTAAAACAATGTAGTAAAGTACATATTTCAATGTTATTGAATATCAGACATCAGTCAAGAAGGCTAATTCACACACACACATATATCTGCGTGTGTGTGTGTGTGAAGTCTAATAAACTGACATAAAACTCCAAGTGTAGGTTCATATATGCTATTATTAAACAAGCAAAAAAAAAGTAAATAATGTACCTTAACGATAGTATGACGTGCTGCACGGGGATCTCCGGATATACAATCAAGAAACGCATTAATTGAGCGAAGTACATTTTTCTGCACTTCAATGTTTGCGCACTGCCACTTCCATCTATTTGTCTTCTCATCAAAATGCCTGTCAAAATTCACAAAGAAATTCAGGAACAACCCACGAAATTAAAATCACAATTCGATCATTTTAAGCCAAAAAAATTGAAACTTGAAAAAATGAAATACCACCAGCTTTCCCAAAGCTAGAAAAAGTGATAACATAGCTTATGGGAATTCTAAGAACAACCCATCAAAGAGAGAAGGATAAGAAGGCAAATCACAAATTAGAAGGAGTTGGGGGGTTTGAGTTGAGACCTGGTTCCAAGGTTTAAGGCATGGAGAAGACGGTGATGGAGGGTGTGTATATGCAAAGTGATGCACCGATTGTTGTCTTTGTCTCTGGTAGGTTTCATGGTGGAGCCTGCAACTTTTCTCTATAGATAGACACTGTCTTCGTTTTATGAGAGAATTTGAGAGAGTGTGTGTGAGAATCAAAGAAGAATTCTATGTCTTTGTGGACAAGCATGTGCTCCGTGTGTGGTTTTCTGGAAGTTTGAACACCGCCACAACAACACCACCCTGGTTAGAAAATTGTGTATTTGTAAAAGAAAATAAGGTTAAATTTTAGACTCTTTAGCCTAGTTTCTTTATTTTAATCCTTGAATCTTATCCTATGATTGGTTCCTCTAGCTTCTATAGTCCGTTGTTCAATTTCTGAATTCTTTTTTTTCCTCATATTTCAACTGTTGGAATACAACTTGAAATATTGCTGAAGAATAATAGATTTATTTTTTTGGGTACATACCCCGTCAACATCTTTAAGTGAATTTTGTGTTTATTGATTATAAGCTAAATGATACTCATTTCCAGTCCGTAAATTATTTTTTTAAAAAAATGAATTGTTTTAGCCGCAGTACTAATCAATATCAATTATTTCCATTCTAAAATAGATCAAATATTCACTATTGCAAAAATGGATTGGTGTTAGACTTTGCACCCTTGTCTAGCTATGGTGGAGTGGAAGCCGCCAGGCTTTCCATGCAGCGTGATTGGAATGTTAAAATTAGAGACGGGAAAATTTCCCGTTGGGATTTTGTGAAACTGTTAACTTAAAAAAAAAAAATCTCTTTCAAAATTAGAGACGAAAATAAAAATTTCTCTTAGACAGATGTGAAATAATCAAGATCATATCTTCTGTCTTACAAGATTTTTATCTTTGAAAAATTATCAAATTATTTTTAATAATTATATTATATATATATATATTAATATTTTATTTATTTAATAATTTTTATTTATATTATTTTTATATTAATTTAAAATTAAAAAGTAAAAAATACCATTAAACAATAACTTATTTTAATTTATTAATATTATAAACTTAAATTAAAATTATTTATAACTTTCTCTATATTTTCTTCTATTTTTCTAGTCTTTTATGATTTTTTAAAATAATTTCTTGATCCCTGCAGTCCTGGTGTTGCCTTCCAGCAAGGAATGGGGACATAAATAAAAATTTGCCCAAGATAAAGATTGGAAGCGGGGATAGAGAAAATTGAAGAGGTGTGCCAAGTTAAAATTATGAGTGAATTTTTATTTTAGTTTCGATGATAATATGTTAATTTTTTAAATTAAAAATTAATATGATTTATACTAATAATTTTATAGACTAAAACGAAGATCCACTCTTAAAATTACTCATTACTTTAGAGAGACTAATCGAGTGGAAGACTGGCTTCCGAATCACTCCCATAATTTTGGGTTGGGGTTACACTTGTTGGATAGGCCGCCAATGGATTGTGGTAGGTTACTATTAGATGATTTATCAATTTCTCTTCTTAGGTCTGTTCCTGTTGCTTGCCAGTGTTCCCAAAAACAAGAAATACAGTCTTCTTGTCAAATATTCACTTTGCGGAAGGTATCTCTTCTCAAGAAAGACAGGATTATACATCACGCATTGAGTATAAAAAATATAAGATTAATGCTATATAGACACTACACATAAAAACTTACATCTATATCTACAGTATCAAATAAAAAATTTTCTGCACATGTTTATATGTAATTATTCTCTCTTTTAAACACTGGTCATATAGCAATATACAGATGCAAAATTCATATATAAATTTAGAGTTGAGTACACTTATCAATCACATTATTAATTAATAAATAATTATTATAATTAATTAATAATTAATTATCATAATCTACTATAATTAATAATATAATTTGTATAATACACCTAATTTGAATGTTTTAAATTTATACAAGAATCTTTCTATGCAAATAAACAATTGTTCAAACAGCATTATACAAATAAAAAAATCTTGTCATTCTATCATGTTAACATTAGCACATTTGCCAGGGCCCAGAATCTTCAAATTGATGCAATGACTAAGTTCAGACTGTAATAAAACTTTTCAAGCCTAAAAACAACATTCGTATCAAATGTTGGGACGCGCTCCATAAGTTTGTCCAATCGATATATACAAATAGGAGACAAGCATAAGCGCTATTAGATGGGCTAAAATTTCAAAAAAACATAAAAGTTAAAATCTTAAAATGTTGGACCAGTTTGATTGGTCAAGTCACTCAAACTAATATTTCAAGAATCAGTCTCAACCTTGAATCCATAGAAAACTGATCAATTGTTTGAACTAACAGTGATTCAATTCGCAAATCGATTTAACCATAGTTTAATCATAATTCAACAATGAAACTGTGAATCAGGTCCTTCACTTATTCAATTACCCGTCTAACTTTTTAGAACCTTGTCTACCACAATATACCAACTACAAAAACTAACTACACCCGGAAGGATGTCCACACTTTGACCCATGACCATGCTTCTGACAGAAAACCAAAACCAATTTCCCAGCAGGTAGATGAAATGGACATGGTTTCCTGCACAAGGAGTAAAGAATTGGTGCAAGGGCAGAAGAGAGGAGGGAGGGGGTACACAATCAGATTGATATCTTGATTCAACAAAGGTAGATCTCAAACTTGCATGTGACTACCAGCCTGAATTGCATAGTAGAAAATATCATCCCAAAATTTGAGATCTAAACAACAACCAGCAAGCCTTATGAACCCATTAGGTTAGGTGGGATCAGCAAAATTTGAGATACGAACAAGCAAAATGATTCAAATCAGAAGTCAGGTCTAACCAATCACAAAAAATTTCAGATGAACAAGATGATGTGAAATTCTTCAATCTTGACAATTCTTCATAAATCAGTGGTGGTGGATAAGACAAAAATTTTATATAAGAATCTAAGTAAATCTAAGCAAGTCCACCACAAAAACATTCATACCACAGGAAGGGTGAAAAACTGCATAAGATATTGAGTTTAAAAAAGGAACGAAATGCTCAAAAGAATTAGTAGCAAACATCCAAACAAAATAACTGCATACGCTTAAGCCACTGCAAATCATTACAAATAGAGAAGTTGGAATATAACAAATTACCCCCCCCCCCCCCGGAAAAAAAATTAAAAAATCAGCTTCTTCAAATAGAAAAAAGGAAACCTTTGGAGTTTGGGTTGGCTTGATTTGCTCTAGGAGCCGACCAAACCCAAAAGCAGGCCTACTCCTTGTAGTGTTTATCCATGATTTATTTATTCATAGGTAAAATTACAAATTATTCGTTTCAAATATGGATTTTTGGTAAATTATTTCTTGAGATTTTTATTTTAATAACTTATTTTATTAAAAATTTAAATATTTACCAGTTTTTATTTCCAAAATTTTAGTTATTAGTATAATCCAAGTTTTATATCACTTCAAGTATATATATATATATATATATCCTAGTTTTGTTTGTAATTTTGATCAATGTACTTATCACATTATAAGTAAGATTCACTTAGAGCAACCATGACCAAAATTCATCAAAATGTATCCTCACTGAGGTCTGAGGATGTCCACATGGTTTCCTGCACAAGGAGGATGTCCACAACCATGACCGTTATAAGTACATTGATCAAAATTACAAACAAAACTAGGATATATATATATATACTCTCCTATATAAGTTGATATCTAGGTGATATCATATCAATGAGGTCTGATATGTGTATACAAATAGGAAAGGTAACATAAAATGAAAAGAAAACACATTGATATCATAGGCATCTGAGAGGTCTCATTCTCTTCCCAATTCTCTTACTTTCTTCTTTCTTACTCCTTCTCTCTTCCCTCCTTATTCTATTTATATTCTCTTACAAAATATTTTCTAATTCTTTCTTTCCACGATTCTTTCCATGTGACTCACTATAGAGAGATTCTTAGGTGTTTCAGAGTAAGAGAAATCTCTTACTTTATACCATTCAATATGTGTCACAGTAATTATGATATTAAAAATATAATTGAAGTGAGAGACAATGATAACTCATAAAGTTAATGTGACATACATTGAATGAAATATAGTAAGAAAAAACTCTTGCTCCAAAAGTACTTAAGAATTTCTCTTTAGGATAACAGAATGTACTCTAATGCCTTCTCTCCACTTTACTTCCACATGGTCTAGCAAAAGGGATGCCTAACAATAATTCTCCCCAAATGTCCACCAAGATCTCATTGCTTAAAGCATAATGGGCAAGTTATGCTAGAAGTATAAGAGCTTACACTTGGGGTTTCATTGCTTGAATCATGGTGGGGTGAAGCCCTTTTCCTTGGAAACCACTTTGGCACTATTAACTTCAACCTCATGTTGCTTGCAATGTGCAGCTACAACCTTTAGTAACTCTTCAAGAGTTGGATGAATGTACCTAATATGAACATGTAGGAATCCATTTGCACTGTCATCGATCTTAGTGGCTGAATGCATTGAAGCAAGTACTAACTACCTTCTTTCATAGACATCTAAGAGCCTTGTGGCTAAGCCTATATAGAAAAGCATAAGCCAGGCTATGAAAGAACTGATAAGGGATGGTGCAGTCAACGAGTCTAGATTTCTCCACCCTACCATACATACGCTTCTAGCTTTCGCATTGTAAATTTCTGTAGTAGAAACATTCAGGGTCTCAGTTGTATTTGTTGAGACATTTAACAAAGAATTCCTCTTGCTTAACTTTGCATTAGGTAGTAGATGGTCATTTTCTAGCTAATAAATAAACAAGTATTGCTGGAGTTCGCAGTAGTGTCAACAGCTATTGATAATCCCATTGGTAACTCAGGAGATATCACAGAGGTAACAATAAATGAACAACTTAGTATATGATTATACTTGCTCCCTGTGGTATCTCTAGCCCCTTCATAAGCACAAAATCATCTACAATTTGAGCAAATAAAATGAATAGTCCACTTTCCCGGCTATTTGCGGTCACCCCGTCCTGACTAAAATCATTTATATCAATAAGATTGGCAAACCAAAGTAAGCAACCATTTTTTTTAATATTTAGATTTGCATATACAGTGCATGAGCACCTTCTCAAACACAACTACCCACATTTGTCTAGGTTCATGGTGTTATTGAACAAGGAAAACAATGCATCAAGCAATTTAATTCCTGGGTACCTCAAGAAGTCATCATCATGACAACTTAACCGGGTTCTTCGTTCACATCCATCAATCCCATCCCAAATACTCCAATCTTCACGGAATTTGGGATTAAACCCTTGTAAGCATTCACACACACACAAGATAAACCATCAGTTGCAAGGAGGTTATCAACTTCAATATCATCCATCAACTTGAGAAACATAATTCTATTTTGAGTCATACTAGAACCCCATCCACCCACTGAAATGTAATTAACTCTAGGTTCTACAACTTCTATTTCGTCATCTTGCATAGCAAAAACAAACAACTCTCCCATATGAACTAGCATCCTTATGCCAAACACCTTCCCTTCATGAAACTTGAGTACTTCAGCACTGAGTTCCACTTTACTGTTGTCCCTAATTCCTAATACATTGTTATTTCCATAAAATGGGAAGCCCGAACCTACGCTCCTAATCTCAAGGTATTGGAGATCTATTGCTCCCAGCCCCAAGGTAAAATATATAGCAGCCCAAGGCCAATGTAGTGACCATTGTAATTTACAAAATTGCCTCAGCAATTGCTCAATTGAAGACATATCAAGATTAGCAAAAAATAATTTCTAGATATACCAAGGGATCTGACGATATCAAATCAGTGAAGTCTAATATGTGTATACAACTAATACAAGTAGGAAAAGTAGCAGAAAATAAAAAGTAACCACATAGATATCCCAGGCATTCGAGAGGTTTGATTCTCTCCACCTTATTTCCCACATGATCCAGCAAAAGAGGTGCTTAACAAGATGTTAGGGGTTTAATTTCTAGAGTCGTGTCTTTAGGGAGGACTTTTACTTAATCACTAATCTCAATTTGGAAGTTAGTCTCATAACAATATTTGTGGGGATACTTTGGTCAAAGACCAAAATACCTATCACATTCCAATCTTACCAATAATGTCAAGGACTCATATCCTGGAGTTGTCACTTTGGAGAGAATTTTATCTAACCATCACCCTTCTCTCAGAGGTTGGTGTCACAATAATATCTGTAAGAATATATATATATATACAAAAGAAGGATAGTCTAAATGAATGAGAAAAGGGATACATGTCAACATGAGGTTCAACTACAAGCAAGAAAAAAAATATTTTAATGAGATTAAGGAAAGAGTTCGATTTTGATGCATTATCAATGTGAAGTTTTTTACATAATCAATCAATCATATATTTTCACATTTGTGACTTTTGAGGTAATTATTATGATAATCAAATAATTTTAATGTAAAAAAATACATAATTGAATGACAATATAAAAAACTTTAGCAAATTAAGGAATTAGTGTCCCAATTAATGAATATAAAATTATATATTTTAATTGATTAGAAAATCAATTTAAGCATTAATTTGGGACAAAACTAAAGAAGAACTAGATTAGCACTAGTGCAGTACATGTGCAAGTCGCATAGGATAATGTGGCACGTGACAACATATTCTTACAACATTTCATTACTGAACTTTCTCTATATATTATAATATAGAACCTAGGTGTTGCTCAGACCATAAAAATGTAAGATTACATTTTTTTTATTTGCGTAAGATTACAAAATTTTAAACTTACTATGAATATTCTTTGTTATATAATAATAATAATAATAATAATAATAATAATAATATAATATTATTATTATTATTATTATTATTATTATTATTATTATCACATAATATTTTTTTGTGTTTGTTTAAGATTTTTTATAAAGAGTATATAAATTCATCTTTTGGTGAAGGATTAAAATGGCATTGCCATAACTTCTTTATGAAAGTAGCGGCAACTGCCCCCAAAATAAATTTACATTGCTTATATATTTGTGTTCTTTTTAATTACAGGGTTTTCTCCTTGTGTTTATGTGGAAACTATCCCAAATTTAGTATGACTTCTATGTAATCAAATTGTGGCCTAAACTTATAATGTTGACCATTTGATGTTCGAGAGGAGAGAGAGATCAAATTTTCATAAATGCTTTATTCATTGTCAAATTAATCGACCCTTAAAGATTTTACCTTTTAATGCAATTAAAATTGATACTTAACAAGCAAATAGTGTATGACTATGCCAAGTATATATTGAATATCAAGAAAAGAAATTGAGCGTGCCATTCAATAACAAGTATTCAAAAAGATAATTGAATTGAACTTGAAAATATACTTAGAATGTCATTCCAAGAATAAGTTGGTTGATAAGTTACGAGCTACTTCTACTCTTAGGAATAAAGATAAAATTTAGAAAAAATAGCCTAATCTAGAAAATGAAAAATGAAAGGGGTGGTCACTGGTAACTCATCTTCTTACTGCGGGTAAGGATTGTAGAATGTTTAAGACCTTTTGCAATGTTACTAGGGCTCCCTATTTATAGATAAATTGAGTAATCGCTCTTGCATCTAACAATCCTGCAGAAATTTGATGCTTGTTATGATTGTGCTATATGTCCCTTGCAGTTACTTACTCTTCTCCATTAGCACACTTCTTCTGATAGTGTGTTCATGTAGCACTTTATGCATCTAAATGAATGTACTGGAGATAACTTCTCCATCGTGGGTTCAGCTATATGACTAGCGCTTGGTAACTAAAGATCTTTTAGAATGTCATCTGTCTGCCATGTGCTCCTTTAAGTTAAGCCTTGTGTGAACTTCTCGTTGACAACATCAGTATTATCACTATGCAACATTATATATCAAGCTCCTAAGACTTAGACTATTTTAGAGTTTTCTATAACAACATCAATATTATTACTATGCACTCTTTTAGCTCCAATAGTTCTCTATCGACCTAGTTGATATGGTGTGTCGACCTCATGGTAACATCAAAATTACTATTTCCTTTGGCTTTGACAGTATCAATATTGCCAAAATACTAAGATTGCATCAGTGCTATCTTAATTGAGTAGCATCAGTACTACTAGAAATTGCTTCTATGCTTTATAGATCAATGACAACATTTAAGCAATTTCTCTTCAATGTTACAACCTCAGTACTGTCGACTAGTAGACTCAATGTCCACTTGGCACTTTCTTAGTAGCCTGTCACATGATAACTTGTACGAATTTTCAGCATGTGTGCCATAAAGTTCTTTTATTATACTTTAAACAGATGCCCCCTACGTATGGTCATAAAAAATTTTTTAGCTAATGTTGAGCAATGTCCACTGGCATTTTGCTAATGTCCCTTGCAAAGTTTTGTATTGGAAGAATAGGCTTCCAACCTGCATCATATAAATCCAAGAAAAGATTGAAAAAGAAGGAACTGATAAGACCTTCACCTAACTCTTATTCTCCCCTTATATCGATACCAATCTAGCAGACTTCCTTTGAGGAATGCTTTATGAAAAAGAGGAGCTTGGACAAATAAGACGATGGGGAGGAAAAAGATTATGTATGGATATCACTTAAGTGGTTTTTGCGCCCAAGGCACATTTGAGCTATTATTCCAGACTTGCTAGAAGGTTTTGGGCACCGGCCTATTTTGTCTTGTTTTAGAACTCAGATTTCTTTTTCATTCTGAAGCAATGAAATTTTCTATCTTTGACAATATATATATATATATATATATATATATATATATATATATATAAAATGTCATCCTTGTCATTAGGAAATAGGATGCCCTCCAAAACTATAGTTGTTTAACTTGGACCGGCGGACCTGGAAACCCATGGCTCAGCCTGTAGGCAGTCCGGTTCTTGTTTATTATGGGTTTTCATAATGAACCGGTCAAACCTGGGCATAGTTTTATGAATAGGACCGACCTAGTTAGAAAATCTATGACCCGACCTCTGAGTTGATCTGGTTCATGCTCATAATGAGTTTTTGTGTTGAACCGGTCAAACTCGAGTGACCCGAGTGAACTGCTCAAGCGGGTAGTCTGACTTGATTTTTGTTTCTTTATTTAATTGGTACTTAAAAAATTTAGCTTGTAGGATTTGAACACAATACCTAGAAGATCTTTATTATGATTAAATGCATTATATTAATATTTTTATAATTTATATTATTATCACCACTAATATTTTAAATATAATATTTTTATATGAAGTAATTTCATCATATAATACATTTTTTAAAAATAATTTCTTTTTGTTTGGGTTTTTCGGTTTAACCACTTGACTCGCGATCGGACCGTTGAGCCAGTGACCCAGCCTTCTGACCAAGTTGACCTTCGGTCCGGGTTATACAACTATAAACCTAGGTGACCTGTTGACCCAGGTTTGTAAATATATACAATTTTAAAATGTTTACGTGTAAGATTTGAACTTGATACATGAAAGATCCTTGTATTCAAGTGCATTATGCCATTAGACCATGTGTTTTTATTGTGTTATGTTTTTTGTTTTTAAAATTATATCCAATCAATTTAATTTTTGATCATGATACTAAAATATTATCACTATTAGTTTGACTACATCACATAATATTTTATCATATCAAGTATTTTTTTTCATATAGTATGTTGTATTATATTATTTTTTAATATAGTATTTTTTATATGAAATATTTTTTTCATATTGCATTCTTTTTTTTTATCTTTTTTCTATATCCAAATTTTTCAATTTTACTGCTTGACTCGTGATAGGACCACTGGCCTAGTAATTTGATCTTTTGATTAAGTCAACTCAGGTCTATGTACAACTATGTCCAAAACCTAACATATAGAAATGCATTTAAGGTAAAACTCAAGCTTAATGCAAATTTTAGAGTTTAATAATGATTTTGTTGATTTAAAAAGGGAAAGAGAAAAGAAAACATAAAAAAAGCAATTAAAGAATCCTCACAATAGCATAAAATCATTATAAAGTTGAAAAGGATAAATATTTTATAGTTTAACAATACTTTGACAATGACAGCTGCATCTAGACTACATTTTTATCGTTGTTAAAGGGTACTAGGAAATCTCACATGGTAGAGGAGCTCATGTCTCAATAATTTAGGGATGTCAAAATGGGTCAGCTCAACCCATTTGAGTTGGTTTATTTGGAGTTAGGTTATTTTTGGGTGAGTTTATTTGGGTCATATAAGTTTCGAGTTAAAATTTTGTTAGTCTAACTCAACCTATTTAATCTTATGTAGTGTTAAAAAAATAGGTTGGTTTGACCTATTCGAGTTCAGCTCATTCGAGTCATATAAGTTTCGGGTTGATATTTTGTTAATCCAGCCCGTCCATTTTGTCGGACTATTCGGGCTGACCCATCGAGTTTGACCCATTTGGACACCTCTACTCAATATCAAGTTAATTTGGTTCGGTTGATTTTTTAAATTAAGTTTAATGTAATTTTTGAGTTAAGTTTGAGTCACATTTCAGACAAATCCAACTTAGCTTGATGTTATATAATATATTAAAATTTATAATTTTATAAAAATTAATAATAAATTATAAGATTTTTTTATTTAAATTAATACTTTTTACATTTATATAATTTGTTTTAAAATATATATTGTAAAATATTTCATAGTCTTTGTTTCATACTTTTAAAATTTTATGACTTAGTTATATATATTATTTAAATCTATAAATTTTATCTAAATATTAGTGTGATACTACATGATAATTATTAGAATCATATATTTATCATATGACAAATTTTTAAACATATTATTATATGTCGAGTGATATATGTCGAATATGAAAATATGTATATTCTCTTTATATATTATTATTATTATTATTATTATTATTATTATTATTATATTTATTGATTGATGATTAATTGATTCCTAAATTCTCATATTATGTAATGTAAGAGCTGTAATTTCATTTGAATCATAGCTTATGAATGAACGTATAATTTTTACTATTTTTGTAATAGATTTAAATAGAGTATTTGTTAATTTTTTATTACTAATATTTATTTAGAGGATATTTAACATTGCAAGTAGTAATGAAGTTTAAAATGAATGAGATTCATGAGCCTTTCAAGGATTGCATATGGGATCTCATTGTGAATTAATTGTAAGTTAATTTTTTTTCCATATTTTACACAAAAATAAAAAATACTTCTTAATCTAAAATAATTTTTATCTTACATTTATTATTCTAATTTATACGAATTTATTTCTTTTCATTTTCAACGAGTTAAATTTATTAATTAATTAGACAAGTTAATACAAATAATACTTTAATAGCCATATGTATAGGGAAAAATAATCATACATTATTATTAATTAAAATTCATATTTTATTTGTTTTATTTTTTTCTACTATTTGGTTTAATAATGTTCAATTCTATAATAATTACAATAAAAAAATTAGTGCTGTAAAAGTAAACATAATGAGCCCAAAAGGTAGAGAATAAACTAGAGAACAAAAAAAGATTTTTCTTTATTTTTGTGTATCATCTTTAAGTGTCTTATACCCTTTATCTATAGAAGCAAGACTACATAAAATTATAATCATCATCATAATAAGATATAAATAATAACAATATGTAGGCCAAAATATAGATTATCCCCTCCAACTTTAGGTGCATATAAAAAACCCCCATATACTATACAACTCCCCAATTCAACTACTCAAATTTTTAGAACTATGTAAAAGAGTCTCTCTGTTATCTTCTCCATCCAAATCTACGAAAGAGTCTCTCATCACACATTTCTAGCCTAAACAGCGAGGAAGTGTCGCAGCTTCCAGTGAGGAAGAGTTGCGACCTCCCTTGTGACTGAACTGCAAACTTGGATGGCGGCAATGTACAGGGACCATGACGTGTTGCGTGTTGTTGACGACCTATGAAGCATGGACACATGTCCGTGTCAGACACATGATGACACTTGTACGATACACAGATCCTGCGTGTCTAAATGTGATTGATTAAAAAGATTATTTTTTTAGTTTGAACACGTCTCGAATACGCTTGGACACGACCCATTAATATCTTTTTAAAAAAAATTAGTTTCCATAACTAACGTTCAATTAGTAAGTTCGTAACTCACTCAAGCCCAATCACATGACTGATGTTCCAAGCCACTATTTTCACATACTAGTATGTTAAGTTATATCTTTTCACACATCATTATTAGACTTTTAAGTTTTATATTTTCATACACCATTATTTTCATCTGCTCCTTCTACCTCTACTCTTACCAAGTCGTCTATTTCATCGTCACCTAAACTTGTTTCACACCAATATTTCCTCTAGTTAATTTTTTTTATGCACATATATTTGTACATGATTAGTTTTATTTGGAGAAGTTAGTTTAAGAGATTTTTTAGAAAATGTTAATAGAAATTATGCTCTATATTTTTTAGGACAGACTTAGCAAATATTGACATATATTATTAAAATATTATAAATTTTCAAGCTTATATAAAATGATATTAATGAATTATGAATCTTTTTTCTTAAATTTTGTAATTATATATATATAAACCAAATTCTTTAATTTACTTTAATATTAATTTATATATATATGTCGTGTTCGTGTCTTATAATTTTTTTGAATTTAGTGTGTCCACGTATCTGTATTCGTATTGTGTCCTGTGTCCGTGTCTGTGCTTCATAGCCGACTACTGAACAGTAAGAGATCGTGGCAACACGGCTTGGCGGAGTGGGGCACTCCAACGACAACTCCAGTGGCAACTCTGACGTCTAGGTGGCTTGCGACCACTTGAGGGAGGTGGTTTTCTAATTTTGATGGGGAAGAATGGGGTCAAGGTGTTTGTGTAATTGTATCAAGGTTTAATGTTTAGTTCAACTTTGGATGATGAGCTTTGGATAATGATGGAGGTTTGAATTCTTTTTTTTGGAGTTACTGGTGTGAAGGTTTGGTGGACGAATGGATGCAAAATGAGAATTTTTGGATGGAGGTTGAGTGTGTAGATTCATGAAGGCTTGTGGATGTACATCATGGAAAGGAAATTTTTGGGGAATTTGGTTGCTGTTAAGTGAATTCTCAAAATGCAAAAATGGGAGTGTTTGTGTGAGGGTGAAGGTGTGCATGTGACAAGAGTAAAGGGTTAAGAATGAAAGATGGTGAGAGAATGCAGAGTGACCACCACTGCTAAAAGTAAAACCGTTATGCCCCTCCAGCTTGTGAGCGTATGTGCTGGCCATGTGGGAAAATAGAGAAAGGAATTTTTTTTATTTTTTTATTTTATTTTTAAAAATTGATTATTTTAATTTTTTTTTGAATTTGATTAATGTTAGTAATTACATTAAAATTAAATAGGGAGCCGCGAAGAAACTTCCTCATTATTTAGGCTTGAAATGTGTAGTGAGAGACTCTTTTGTCATATTTAAATAAAAAAGATAACAAATAAACTCTTTCATATAATTATAAAAATTTGAGTAATTGGATTGAGGAGTTTTATAATATAAAGAATTTTTTTAAAATATACCTAAAGTTAAAGGATGTAATATACATTTTAACTTAATATGTATAATATATGTATAAAATTTTTGTAACATTCTTATAACTATAAAATTATGATAATCTTTACACATCAACTCTTGAATATTATTTATATTTATAAAAATTAACATTTATTTTTTTTAGTAAATCTCTAAATTAACTTTTAAAAAATTTGGCGACTGACTCATTAATTTTTGAAAAATAAAAATTCTTAACTTAATTCTTAAGAATCTTAAATGTCAATCCAATTAATCCTTCTTTGTAACTAATTTGTTGGATATATTAGACTTTATCAAGAATTAATTTGACCAATATTTGAGATTCTCATCTATCAAATTTAGGTTTTTATTTTTTTTTAAGTAGGAATTTTGGCTTTACTGTCTTGTCTAAAATCGCAAAACCCAAGTCGCCGCAGTCTCTGTTCTAAGTTCTCTTCTATTTACACTCTCTTGGCGGTGGTCCTCTCTTCTTCCGGCAAATTCTGGGGCGTCTTTTTCAGGTGATTTGCGTTAGTTTTCTCTTTCTCCGTCGATGATCTGTGTTCATTAAGTGTGAGCTTTTGTTAATAGATTGGTACAAGGTATGATTCTAATGTTTAAACCCTACCATTTACAATTTAGGTTAATCCCATAAAAAGGTACGGTTACCAAAGTTACACCAGTTCTGTTCCTCTTGTTGTACAGTAACGATTGGGTTTTCGATTTTTCCGCAGTTACCCTTTGTTCATACCATAACCACCTGAAGGGTTTCTAATTCTGTTCCTTTGCTTTTGGCGATTAATACGCTTCATGTTTCTCTTTGTTCATGGGAATATTATTTGTTGTAATTAATGATTTTCTAGGTTTCTAACAATATGACATCACCCTCAGGTTTTTTTTTTTACGTTAACCAACATTGATTCTGTTCCAGTGCTTTTTGGATTGAGTGATGTTAATCCGAGTCTATTATAACACCATTTTTCGATTAATGTTTTGTTTTTGTCTTTGTTAATGACAGGATTTTTGCATTCATGTACTAGAATAAGAAATTTTATATGAGATCTTGTCAGAAAGCATTCAAGAACATTTTTCTTTGTCTAATCATGTTTTCTGTGTAAGCCTTATGTCAATGATTCTAATTCTAATGCTTTTAAAACTGAGTGCTGCCATAAACTTCTAAAACCTACCATTGAAGTTAATGCTTGATTCATTTGCGACTATGATGCACGGATACGGGTATGGGTATCGGATACAACACGGGTATGGTACGAGGATATGATTTTTGTTAAAAAATTAAACTAACATTTATCAAGTATCCGAGCATCTAGTATGGATACGGGTACGTATCCGACAAGGGTACGGCAGACATTATGAAGTACCCGTGTTTCATAGATTTGCGACATCTTATTCCTGCTTTACCCAATTTCAGCTGGTTCGATATACATTTGCATTGTTTTAGTTAATGCTTTGACATTGAACCTTATACAGGTGTGAGGATAAGTGTGACAACAAACTAAGCAAATAACTAGCTCTGCAAGATGTCAGCTGGGCCTGGACTTGAGTCTCTAGTAGATCGTAAGTCATCTGTAACATATTTATGTTTTTCTTTGAGATATTCTATATATAGTTATATTGTTTGCTACACTTATTATTAACAACCATTTAAGTTAATGAAACTTAATAACTTATACTCCATCAAATTGTATTTCCATGAAATACGCTTAAACCATGCTAATAGTTGTTATCTATTACTGAATCTTTGGTTGTTGGTGGTTGGTGGTTGGCAGAAACAATTTCAGTCATTACAAATGATGGACGAAATATAGTGGTAAGCTTTAGTATGTGTACAAAATTAGCTCTTGACAGTATTTAGTGTGTAAATACCTATCATTGCTCTATCTTCTAATTACAATGCTTTTCATATCAGGGAGTCCTGAAAGGTTTTGACCAGGCAACAAACATAATTCTTGATGAGTCCCATGAACGAGTTTATTCTACTAAGGTATAGACAAAATTCTGTGGAAAAATTCCTTTGAAGATTAATGAACCATGACTATCTTGCTTTGAACAATTGAACTAGATTGCTGTACCAGGAATTAAAACACTGCTTTGTCATGATATATTTACTGAAAGTGAAATGAATCTAACAATCAAGTTTCATAAACTATCTTGGGGCTTGGCTGTTATATCTGAAAGTTGTCTTGGCCGAGTTATGTGGATTTTCAAATGAAAAAATGTGCTGCAGTTTTGATCTGCCTGATATTGAAAAAAATTATGACACTCTACTCAAATTTAAGTTTTTTAGTGATTATCTACAGCTATAATTGTTTTTAAATTCAGAAAATCACAAGCTAGGCATATTTTGTGAAGAAATGAGGCATCAGATGAGCTTGCTTTGCTACGTTGCTTTTATCATTAGTGTTTGTGTTTAGAAATTAATCTTGAAGACAGAAATGTCCCATGAGTCCTTGACAGTCGATGCTATGTTAATGACCATGACTTCTTGATGTCGGCCTCATTCTTGTTTCTAATGACAGGAAGGTGTCCAGCAACTTGTTCTAGGCTTGTACATCATTAGGGGTGACAACATGTATGTCCTTTACTCCATTGCATTTTCAATTTTTTGTATCATATAGATTTCTTATTGTCGCATCTATTTATGGACCCTAAAACTTGTATGGTTTCCCTCTGGTCATTGCAGAAGTGTTGTTGGTGAACTAGATGAAGATCTGGATTCGAGTCTGGATTTGTCAAAACTTAGAGCTCATCCCTTAAAGCCTGTTATCCACTGAAGTGAAGTACAATGTATTAGTTGTTAGGGGATGCATACCTGCTTGGTGGAAACTGTTCGAGGGTTGCTACATCATATACGAGTTCGGCAGAAAGCTGTGAAACAATGTGTAAGAACATGCTGACAACATAATATTACTAAATATTCTGAATCTGTTGTGCCTTGAATACTTGATGTTGGCATGTAAGTCTTGTCAAATGAATCAATTCAACAAATGCTGTGACTATCTGACGTCAAGAAACTATCTTATGTTTGGCAACTATATAGTTTATATTGTAGTTTGCTTCTTTCAGTGAATGTTTATCCGATGGCTACACGTTTGCTTCTTCCATAAAAAAGAATTTGGAAATGGATGTCATCTGAGTCTTTTATTGGGGTCGAGGATGATCGTGTGTTAAAAGGCATGATTTCTTTTAATTGCAACAGAGTATGTGTACTCATTTGTCACCTCTCTTGGTTCTCGTTTCGCAATAATTTTTATACACTAATTCTTATTGAATTTACTTAGTAACTTTTTTTGTAAGGGAATTTACCTAGTAACTAGAAGGGTAAAAAGGACGTTCAACAGAAAAAAAAATTGTAAAGGATGTTTGAATTTTTAAATTGGGAGATAAACGTTTTTATATATCTAAATTTTATAGGTGTAGTATTACTCAAAATTAAATAAATAAATAAAAGCTCAAATGTTACCTCGGTGCAATGAAAATCTGCAAATAGGTGCTGTGCTTATTATATGTTTTGGTATGTGTTTGAGAGTCGAAAGCACAATCTTACAAACTGAAATTGCAAAATTGTTGTCCAGATATTAATCTTTTGAGATATTAGCTCAGTTTTGTAGCCATTTTTAATGTTGCTTAAAGAATAAAAGAATGATGCGCCCAAGCATAAGTTATCCAAAAATATTTGATACATTTCTAAACAAATTTTCTACTTTTATCAGGAGAGGGAGCAAAGAAAAACTCAGTATTTTAGCTCCATATATAATATGCCACACCACATTAAGGAAATCAGAATGCAGAAGAAACATAATGTAGAAGAAAGCACCAAAAATATCGAGTACATTTATATTTTATATGGTTGTGAACTTGTCTTCAAAATTTATGACCCATAGTTGGAGGCCCTTTTTTGGGCATGGGAGGAGACCCGGTGGTGAAGTCTGTAGAGCCTCCTTCTTTGGTGTCTGCGGGATCACGTTGCAACTGAGACTGATCAGTGTTAGAATCTGTGGTTTGGCCGCTCCTTGAAATATTGCGGGCACTTGAAAACATATCAACTGGTTCAGATTCTGCAATCTTTCCTCCTTCAAGTGGTGTGCCATGCTTGTAGGCTACCCTCACTGCTTCATCCTCTGATAGCCTTGCCTTTGAAGTTCCATACGTGATATATCATCTTTACTCTTCGCCGTGCTCGTATCTGTGCTTTGGTATCAATCAATGAGTGAAGATTTAAGCAACTGAAAAGGGATGGATTTATGGGCCAAAGGGTATTGTGATGCGTGGCTGGTTCTTTGCACCATTTAGTGACAAGTGTGTGTAGGCAAGGTTGACTATATTCTAATTGGTGACAAGTGGTTGATATGGGTGGAAATGTGGAATTTGTCGTGACTCCAAAACCATTGTGTTTGTTCTGGATATAAATTGTAGTGATAAATACTTCAAAAGGTAAACTATGAATATTTGGAAAAAAGAAAGAAAGAAAAATCTAGAATCTCTAATGATCTAATCTCTATTTGAATGGCCAAGATGTACAAATTCAAAATACAATATTTGATGTAAAGAAGTAACTTTTAATTAAAAAAAATGGTATTATCGGTAACAAATTATGTAGTTATAAACATATTTTGTAAAAAAAAATTTATAAATTATTATTACGCCCTTTGGAAAATTATTAATATGTCATCTCAAAGTATTTTAAATTTGTAAATTCCTATAATTGTAATTTGTGCAAATAAACTTATTCTTATTTTGCATGTCGGTACTAATTTTAGGTTTTTTTTAAAAATTTAAATAAAGGGAATAGCAAAAGAGTCTAAGCTCTAAAAAACAGGACACTACTGGCTACAACTATCCTTTATAAGGGAAAGATTTCTTACGCAATATGTGAGAATATAAGACGTGATATCGCATCGCATAATTATATCGTTGAATTAAATAAAATATTATTAAATTTGATTGGATGATTGTTAAACAACTGAAAGTGAGTATATAAATATTTTTCTTTACATGTAAGGTAGGAGAAAGGTACACAAAAGACTCAAAAGAAGGACTACGTAGGAGAACTTAACAAAATAAATGAATTTAAGTAAAATGTCAAAATTTACAAAAATAATTGGACAATCACTTTTTTATACTACATAAAACTAAATAAATTCAGTTAGGTTAACAAAATACCAACTAAAAACTTATATAACTTAGGACTACCATACCTTAACCAATAAATTTGTGCACTGATTTGCCTCTCGTGGCATATGAGAGGAGACTTTCCACTGTCTTTAAGTTTGTGCATGGCATGAAAGGTAGATAAATATCTATAGAAACATAATTATCCTAAGAAATCATTCTCAAAGCGTTTTAGGAATCTCATGCACAAATCAAATAACGATTACCCAGTTCCTAGACAAATACGAGAACGAGAATGCTCTTAATAGAGTTCTAAGTTCTGCCTGTTACTAGGGACAGAGTTAGATCATTTTAGTTGGATTAGTAAAAGAATTTTTTTTGTCAGAAAAAAACTGATGCCAACGAGGTTAAATTCAAAAAATTCGTTTTTTTTAAATTACATGTAAAATGAAGATAATTAAAAAAAATTATAAATTTCACGTGTAACGAATGGAATCACCGCAAATACAGTAAAGAAAATTAACTCGAAGGATTAAATTTCCATTGAAAAGTAATTGCAAATTCTACATGGGTTTAACATAATTCTAAATCTTACCTAAACATGCAAATGATTAAAATTTAAGACAAATTATGTAGGTAGTATTTTTTGTCCCTATATTACTAGCATAATTTATTTTTGGTAAATTGTTATTAACATATTATTCTACTCTATAAGAAAATGCTGTTGGGAAAAGAAACATTTTAGATGATGAATCTTACTTTTGGATTGAATGTTATGGACAATCCGATTTTGAGATGCCAATACGGTACGTAGTTATGAATGCTTTTTTGTTTTAATGCAGTTCACCTTATCTATGGTGTGAGTTTAGTTCCCAGTATCCTACTCATATCTCATATATACTTTTATTTCTTTCTCTTGCATGTAACACTTTAAAAGGATTCTGTACCAAAGAAAATTTTAAACCATTCTGTACCAAAGATAATCATTCACTGAATTGATATGATTACTCACATCACATGAAAACCATCCCAAGATTTAAATATGCGATATTCCTCATATAGATCTCCAAAGCAATGGTTCTTTATGGTACATCAATGTGTTGTAAAAATCTGGTATTGCGCCCATGCCAGGTGATTTAAAGTTTATTATACGTTTCACCAACTGCTGTATCTTATTTTAATGTGGTGTGACACACGAATAAAATTATTTCACCTTAATCTATTTCATGATACACTTATTTTCCAGATAAAATTAATATGGATGACCTTGCAAAATGTTTTAAGGTTAAAAATCAGGACTTCTATCTAAAATTTGATTATTTGAGCTAAAATGCAAAAATTAAATTAATTTTACATGATTTTTCATTAAAAAAAATTATTTTACCAGATCAAATCCTTTTGTCTTCATCAAATGGGGAGAAGACCATTTAACTTCGTAGATATTTTATTCACCCATGAAAACGCTGCTCCCACACTGAATAGTCAAGAGGAACAATGCACATGACCAAAAAAAAAAAAAGGAGGAACAATGCACAAGCCCAGCGTCTATATTAATAATCATTAAAACAAAAATCACCAATGAATGATCAATAAAAGTGATCATCAATGAATCAACATAATGGACCACTAGTACAGTTTATCTAGCAAGTGATGGAGGCACGAATCCAATTATATACTCGTTACTTGAGAATGAATCCATTGAATTTCTTGAAAGTAAAAAAAAAGAAACATTAAAAAAGATTAAAAACATGAAATGATTAACTAAATGGGCCCTCTCCTCTTAATAGATTGATTGAGTAGTCACGCTGCCTCTTCTAGTCTTCATTATATATAGGGAGAAAGTTCCAACTCTGCATACAAAATCAACCAAAGCAGCAACATCAAAAGTATTCACAAATGGAAGTTGTTTCACTTCTTGTTCTCACCTTATCCACCCTTTTCCTCTCAGGAAAGTTCTAACTTCTAACCCATCTTCATTATTTGTTCTTTGTTCTCTCCCTCTTATAAGAGAAATTTAATTAGATATACTGAATGCCTAACACATTTCATGCATGCAGGAGCTTACTCAGCAACATTCACAATCACAAACAATTGTCCATTCACTATATGGCCAGGAACTCTCACAGGGGGTGGCATCTCACAGTTAACTTCAACTGGTTTTGAGCTAGCCTCCAAAGCTTCCTACACTCTTGATGTCCCGGCTCCATGGTCTGGTCGATTTTGGGCACGATCTCAATGTTCAACAGACACAAATGGGAAATTTATTTGTGCTACTGGTGATTGTGGATCTGATCAGATAGCATGCAATGGTGCTGGTGGAATCCCTCCAGTTTCTCTAGTGGAATTCACCCTTGCTGCCAATGGTGGTCAAGATTTCTATGATGTTAGCCTTGTTGATGGTTTCAATCTACCAGTCTCAGTAACACCACAAGGAGGCTCAGGGGGATGCAACACAACTAGCTGCCCTGCTGATGTGAACAATGTTTGTCCTCAAAATTTTGCAGTCAAAGGGTCAGATGGAAGTGTCATTGCCTGCAAGAGCGCATGTTTGGCCTTGAACCAAGCAGAGTATTGTTGCACTGATTCCTTTGCTTCACCTGACACGTGCCCACCAACCAGTTATTCAATGATCTTTAAGAGTCAATGCCCTCAAGCTTATAGCTATGCCTATGATGATAAAAGTAGCACTTTCACTTGCTCTGGTGGGGCAAACTATTTCCTCACATTTTGCCCATGAATCAAAATGTAAGAGAGAAAACCATCTAGATTCTAATAACTAGGCAAATTCCCCCGCAATCATTTATTATATGATTAGAATTCTTATCTATGTTTCATCTGCAAGGAAATATAATAAATTTTCTATTTGCACAAACTGTTGGTTGTGGCAGATTCTACTCACTGGGTTTTTATTATCAATTAGTTTCTTACTTTTTAAGGTCATGTGATTTTTATTTTGTTAATATCCTATCAAGTATCAATTTGTAATGTGTAGTACAGTTAAGAAGTACCAATATCCATGTTGACCTGCTTCTTTGTGGTTAGAGGATCGTCAATAGACCATTAAAAAACAAAAGGACTACTCATTTTAATTTCCTTGAATTACAATGCTCAATTTATGGTAAAAATAGTGGACTTCTCATTTTAATTTCCTTGAGTTTCAGTGCTCAATTTATGGATAACTACATGATCTCTTAGATAAGAAATCCCGCCGCCCCCCCCCACCCGAAAAAAAAAATTAATCCCAGGACTTTATAAGTTCATGAATCATGATAATGCAAACTGAAATGGTAGGACACCCATTAAAAAGTCACAATTCAATATGTATTAAAAAAAATAAAAAGATGAGGAATTTGATAAGAAGTCACCTCCCGATGAGGTACTTGAATCTAATAATTTAGAGGAAGTTTTGACTCTACAAGGAACTGTGCACAAGGGAGATCAACATCTTGTGAGCGTTGAGAATGATGTTAGAAGCAGTGATGCGAAGGTCACTGAAGATGCAATGCTGTAATACTCCCTTTGGGGTTCTCTCCGTTTTTAAATGTTTATCATGGGTTGTATGGATAACATGGTTGTGTGGAATTGTAGAGGGCTGGAAAAAAAGCTTTTTCTAGTATGATGAAGGATTTGTGTCAGAAACATAGTGTTTCCTTTTTGATTCTTTTGTTGACAGTGACACGCATCAGTGGTTCTAGAGCAGAGAAGATTGTTAGAAGTTTTGATTTTGATAGCTTCTTTAAACTTGATGCAGAAGGCTTTGCAGGGGGTATTCGGTGTATGTGGGATTCTTCTCTTTGGCATGGCAGGTAACAATTCTTTTTTCCACAAGGCAGCTTATTCATTTGGATGTTAAGTGGTATGGTGGTGAACATTGGCCATTTACAGTGTTGCGTTTTGAGCTTTGGAGAGACCTGAAGTCAATTAGCAATTCTTTTTCAGGGCCTTGGTGTATAGCTGGTGACTTTAATGCTATTTTGTTCAATCATGAGAAACTTGGGGGTTCCTGCTCTAATCTTCCCTGTAAAGCTTTTCACGAATGTGTGTTGAGTTCTGCTCTCTTGTGGATCCTGGTTTTAGTGGCTCTCAGTTTACTTGGAAGAATGGTACTGTGAAGAAGAGGTTGGATAGAGTTTTGGCTAATAATAATTGGCTGGTCTCTTTCCCTGATGCTAATATAACCCACCTCCCTTGTTTTCAATTCTGATCACACCCCTCTATGGATTAGATTGAAAAAGGATGTGGGTGTTGCATCCTCTTCTAAGCCTTTTAAATTCCTTACTGCATGGCTGGCTCGTGACTCTTTTGCTCAGTTGGTTTCTGATAGCTGGAAGTGCGACCAAGATTGGACTGTTAATGTTGTTAATTTTTCAGCAAAAGCTAGAGATTGGAATTGGCGTGTTTTTGGTCATATTCAGCTTCGTAAGAATAGACTGTTGGGTCGTCTTCATGGAATACATTCATCGTGCCTTGGCTAATGGGCCGAACCCCTATCTTGGCAACTTATATTTAGTCCTCTGGAAGGATTATGAGAAGTGTTTATTTGAGGAAGAGACTCTTTGGACTCAGAAGTTGCGTTGTAAATGGATTATGTTTGGTGATAGGAATACTAGGTATTTTCATACTTCTACTCTTGCTAGGAGGCGTAGGAATAGGATTGCTGCTTTGAAAAATGATTATGGTGAGTGGATTCATGATGATACTGTGGAGTCCAGCTCAAAGAAAAACTTGCAGATTCGGTGCAAGATTTCAAAGAAAAGTTTGAAATCAAGTGTATAATTTTGACAAATTTGAAAACCACTTTAAGTACACACAGTTTTGCACTCATTATGCTTCTATAAATAGAAGCAAATAGATCGATCCTCACAATCAAGTAGAGAATCTTAAAGAGTGTTTTTAAGAGAGAAAAATAATGTCTTTTGTGGAGTTATATCTACAAATTAAAGATACAATATCATTGTATTTTATATTCCCATTATTTTATAGTGGAGATTTAAGTGGCCCTTGAATTAAAGTGGTTTTTCTCTTGCTCACATTGAAAAGGTTTTCCACGCTAAAAATTTTCTGGTGTTGTTATTACAATTATTTTACGCTTCCGCATAGTGCCTATTTTTGAATTCACAGAGGAGGGAAATTATGTTGGCATTTCCTAACAGTGGTATCAGAGCTCTCAGAGCTCTGGGATACTAGGTGTCGGAATCATAAGAAAAATTCTTAGTATGCTTTGTGGTTGCAGCATTGTCTGATCTTTCACATCAGAAAAGAATTATTCTCGTTGCTGAAAATAACGTGTGGTGGTGTGAAAGTGTTGTCTAGAAAAGTTATTTGGTATTTAAGTGTGTCCATTAGTGACCCACCTCTCTTTCCTGGGAACCTACCTGGTGCACTATTTGCATAAGATTGTATACTTTGGACTATTTACATGGCACTATTCACGTATATTGTATTGGCCTGTGTAACTCAAGATGGAGGGAGTTGTCACTCATGATGGAGATATGTTCAAGCTAACTGCAGAAAATTACTCCTATTAGAAGCCGATGATGGAAGACCACTTATACTGCAAAGATTTGTATGAACCAATCATCCAGAAAGATAAATCGGAGGGGAAGACCAACAAAGAATGGGAGCTCCAGAATCGGAAAGCAGTAGCTATGATCCGAAAATATATTGACAGAAGTTTGTTCGAACATGTATCAACTTATACCAACGTGTATGATTTGTGGATGAAACTTGCTTTTCAAAAGAAAAGCCCACCTGTTTATGGTGAGTTAGAACATGATCAACATTTGAATACCTTCAAAGGTATTGTGAATCAACCGACGAAGGAAGATATGGCGATGAGTTGCAAACTTTTTCTTACTCCTCGCCTTTATGCCCGAGAGTTAGGACACTCTAGTTGTCACTCAAGTTCCTCCCTTTTGTTAGCATGGATTCATTGGTTGAATGAAGAGTCAAGACGGAGAGAAAGGGCGTGAACAACCGGTTTGAAGCCAACGTTGTTGACAAGAGAGAAGGAGTAAGAATCGTGAAAAAGGAGGTGGGAAAATCACAAGGTAGATCCAAATCTCGCACTAGACTCTCTCTAAGTAGTTCTTGAAGAGAGACCAATAGAAATAGTCCACCCTAAACCTAAAGAAGAAGAAGGAAGATGGAACAACTACTTTGCTCTGAGAATATATTTCTTATCGGAAGGAAAATTATCTGAATGTTGCATCCGATGACCGCAATTGGATAATTGACTCCGATATCCTTCCACGTCACACCTCATGAAGGTTTTTTCTCATCATACCAAAAAGGAGATTTTGCAACCACGTCACAAGCAAGATTGTTGGCATTGGTGAAGTAACGATGATTATTGAGAATGGAAACAAGCTTGTGGAGGTAAGACATGTTCCGAGAGATGCGTCCCGAACCTTATCTCGCTTAGATGAAGCCGGAATGATAAACCGGTTTGGTGCTGGAAACTCACCTAAGCATGATTATTGCTCGCGAACATCTCTCTGTACATTATGCGAGGAAAGATGTGCAAAGTTGAATGTTGCTTTGCAATTGGCTATTTATGAGCGAGAAAGGTTTGGAGATTCTCGCAAAGATCATCTTCCAAACATAAAAGGGCGGCTACTTGAATCTGTGAAGACTGAGTATCTTTCAAAAGATCCTGAAGAAGACAAATTGCTAGTTCATTTGTTTGCTCAACGTCGTATAAGCGGTGCCCAATACTTTGTTACCTTTATTGATGATCACTCTAGGAAGGTGTGGGTGTATCCATTGAAGACGAAAGATCAAGTTCTTCAAGTTTTCAAGGAATTCCATGCTTCAGAACGAGCATCCGGAAGAAAGTTGAAATGTAATGACAGAGTATAGAGGTCCATTTGAGGATTATTGCTATGGGATAAGACATGAGAAAGTACCCCCCAAGACACCTCGGATGAATGGACTAGCAGAGAATGAATAGAACGATTAGAGAAAGTCGTCTTTCTCATGCAAAACTCCCCAAGGCATCAGTGAAGCATTAAAAACTTTTTGATTAATTTGTCTCCTTCAAGACCTTTAAATGGAGAGATTCCAAGAAGTATGGTCCGGAAAGAAAGCCTCTATGGTCATTTGAGAGTTTTGGGTGCGGGACATTTGTCCATATTCCTAAAGATGAAAGAGCAAAGCTTGATGCAAAGATCAAGGAGTACATATACTTTGGTTCACCAAGTGATGAACTTGGCTTCAGTTATGGGATCCTCATAAACAAGAAGATTGTTCGAAGCGAGACGTGGTATTCTATGAAGATCGACAATCCAAGATATTCGGTAATCTAAGAAGCCAAAGACCATTGTGGTACACAATTCGTATTCCTCAAAGGAATGAGTAACTTTAGACAATACAACCTCATCGGATGGAGTAACTTTCAAAGTCGGCAATGCATGAAGAACAGTGGAGACTGATCATAGAACAAGAATCTCAAGTGAGAAGATCAATAAGAGTCGGACAACCATCAAGAAGGTATTTCTCAAATGATTATGTCACTCTCATATGAAGGAGAACCTCAAAGTTTCATAGAAAAGATGAATGATAAAGAGAAATGGATGCATTTTCGACGTATGACTTTACCGGATGGACAAAGGCATTGAAAAACAAGTGGGTATTCAAACTCAAGGTCAAGAGAACAACCCAAACCCCGGTACAAAGCAAGGATTGTTGTGAAGGGGTGCAACCAAAAGAAAGGCATAGATTTTCAAGAAATCTTCTCACAACATCCATTAGAGCGATCCTTGGTCTAGGCAAAAACTAGACTTGAAATAGAAACGACTTGATGTCAAAACAACATTTTTACATGGAGACTTAGAGGAAGAAATTTATATGGAGCAACCTTTTGAAGAACATAAAAAACATCTAGTGTGTCGTCTGAAGAAAAGCCTCTATGGTCTGAAGCAAGCTCCAAGACAATGGTACAAGAAGTTTGATCTTTTCATGGCCCAACATAATTTCAAAAAGACGTTCGCAAACCATTGTGTGTTTGTGAAGAACTATGAAAATGGTGAATCCATCATACTATTATTGTATGTTGATGATATGCTGATTGTTGGGAAAGATAAGACAAAGATAGTTGCTCTCAAGAAGGCATTGAGCAAATCTTTTGCCATGAAAGATTTGGGTGCAGTAAAGAAGATTCTTGGAATGAAGATTATCAGAGATCGATCTAGAAGGATGTTGTGGATGTCACAAGAAGACTATATCAAGAAAATTCTTGAAAGGTTTAACATGCATAATGCCAAACCTGTGCATGTTCCATTACCTGGTCATCCTAAACTAAGTAAGATGTAATGTCTAGGGAATGAAGAAGAAAAGGAAGAAATGAGCAAGGTGCCCTATTCTTCTTTATGTATGCAATGGTCCAGACCAGATATTACTTATATTGTAGGAGTTGTGAGTAGGTTCCTATCAAATCCAGAGAGCATTGAATCTTGTGAAATGGATACTAAAGTATCCTCTCGCCAAAAGGTGCTTGTGTTTTGGCAATAGAAATCTAATGCTCACTGAGTATTCAGATGCAGATATGGAAGGAGATGTGGATTCAAGAAAATCTACATCAGGATATCTGATTACTTTTGCAGGGGGAGCTATCTTATGACAGTCACGACTACAAAAGTGTATTGCTTTAAGCACCACGTCATCGCAATCACTGAAGGTTGCAAGGAGATCTTGTGGATGAAGAAGTTTCTACAAGAGTTAGGCCAGAATCAAGAAAGCTATGTTCTCTATTGCGATAGTCAAAGCGCAATACATCTCAGCAAGAACTCGACATTTCATTCAAGGTCGAAACACATCGACGTAAGGTATCATTGGATTCGTGATGTGTTGGAAAGTAAACTGCTGCAAATTGAGAAAATACATACCAAAGACAACGAGGCAGATATGATGACAAAAGCTCTACCTAAAGAGAAGTTAGAAGTCTGTAAAGAAGTTGCAGGTTTAGCATCAATCTCGAATTGATCCAATGATATTTTTCCTTTGACTAGAGGGGGAGAATTGTGGGGTCCAGCAAGAGTTCAAAGCAAAGTTTAAAATCAAGTGCATAATTTTGACAAATTTGAAAATCACTTTCAGTGCACACGGTTTTGCACTCATTGTGCTTCTATAAATAGAAGCAATTGAGAAGGAGAAAATGCATCAGATCCTCACAATCAAGAAGGAAGAAAGTGAGAGAAAAATAGAGAGAATCTTAGAGAGTGTTTTCTAAGAGAGAAAAATAGTGTGTCAATTTGTGGGAGTTATATCTACAAATTGAAGATACAATATCATTATATTTTGTATTCCCATTATTTTATAGTAAAAATTTAAGTAGCCTACGGGTCCTGTGATTTTTTCCTTGCTCGCACACGCTAAAAATTTTCTCGGTGTTGTTATTACAATTATTTTACGCTTGATAAGTATTTTTGAGTTCACTTCTTATGCATACATTTCCCAACAGATACTACTCTGAAGGATATGGCCAGGGAGTTTTTCTTAAATTTATATCAGCATCATCACCAAGGGTTCCCTTTTGTTATATTTGGTTGTTATCCTTTGCTTCAAGAAGAGGATTTGATGGCTGTTCACAGATCTCTTAGTTTGGAGTAGATTAAACACGCTCTTTTTAGCATGGGGGGTCTGAAGACTCCCGGTCCCGATAGCCTTCATGCTATTTTTTTCCAAAGCCAATGGAATATTGTGGGTCCGTCTCTCTGTGCTATGATCTAGTCTATTTTTGAACATCCTGAAAAGGTTAGATATATTAATTCTACTTTTATATATCTTATTCCTAAGACTGATCATCCTGAGCATATTAAGCATTTTAGGCGTATAAGACTTTGTAATGTTATTTATAAGGTGGTTACCAAGGTGATTACTAATAGACTCAAGCATAAAATGCGCCGTATTATCTCTCCGCATCATTGTAGTTTTGTGCTTGACCGTCATGGTTCCAATAATATTATTATTGCCTAAGAAATTATGCATGCAACTCTAATTTTCTTATATTTTTTCACATAATTTTTTACACATTTTTTTATATCATTAATCATGTATACTTTTGACATTAATTTTCTCTCACTTAATCATAACTCTTCAAACGAGTGTGAATAGTAATACATATTTTTAAAAGGTGTAGGATAATATTTGTTTTTTTATGCATAACATACGTAACAAAGAAAGGAAAGAAGAGTTGTATGACTATCAAAAGTGATGTTGAAAAGGTTTATGATTGTTTGAGTTGGGACTTCATAGTTCATAGTAAACTTTCTTAGGGACATGGGACTTCATGCGGACTTAATTAATCCTATTTGGTATTGTGTTTCATCATCCACTATGAATATCATTTGGAATAGTTCTTGTACCAGGGAGTTTGCCCCCTCTAGAGATATAGACAAGGAGATCCTCTCTCGCCATATTTGTTTGTCATCCCTATTGAGAAGTTGTCCTAACTTATTTGTTCTGCGGTTGATCAAAATCATTGGAAACCAATTGTTCTTTTTAAGAATAGCCCTCCAATCAATCTTTGTTTTGCGGATGACTTATTTCTTTTTGTTGAAGCTTCTATGGAGCAAGTTAAGGTAATTAGATTTTGTCTAGACTAGGTCAGCAAGCAAAAAATAAAGATTTACTTTTAAAAAATGTGGTTCATTCTAAAGCCAAGGAAATTTTTCAGGAGCTTGGATTTACTCTTACAGATGACCTTGATAAGTATCTTGGTATTCCTCTTCTTCATAATAGAGTAACGAAGAGAACGTTTAGCCATATTACGGATAAGATTGTAAAAAAGACTTACTAGTTGGAAGGCCTCTCCTCTCTCTTTAGCGGGTAGACTTACTCTGTGTTCTATATTCATAACTTCTCTGCCCTCTTACTCCATGCAGACCATGCTCCTCCCTAATTCTGTTTGTGATGAGGTGGATAGGAGAAGCCATAGTTTTCTTTGGGATTCAACTTCTGAGCACAAGAAAATTCATTTAAAATGTTGGAATGATGTTTGTATGCCTAAGAAGAAGGGTGGGCTTGGTCTCTTCCACGAGAGATGAAGATCACTGGTTAGGTAAAAGATAAATTAAAATAAAAAGAAAAAAATAAAATATATAATTAAATTTAAGACACTTGATATAATTTAAGTAAAAAAATAAAAAAAGAATACTGCTTTTATGGTTAAAGTGGGCTGGGGTGAGCTGGGGTTTGATCCAGCAAAAGGATGAGTTGTGGGCTCATGTTGGTAGGGGTGTTTACAGATTTGGTAATGATCTTGTTCCTACTGTTCAGCACCGTGTTGGCTGTTCTACTCTTTAGAAAGGAGTGTATAAGTCTTGGCAACATGTGGAGAGTAACCTTATCTGGCGTTTGGGGGATGGTACCACTACTGCTTTTTGAACTGATAATTGGGTTCCTCTATAACGATAGCAGAACTTTGGGGTGTGCATAACGCTCTTTCTCTTGCTTGGGATTTGGGTTGTCGCATGGTCAAGTTGGAACTTGACTCCTCTGCTGCTATTAATCTCGTTCAGCGCTGTTTTAATAGGAAGCATCCAACTTTTCCTATTATTTATTCTATTCGTATTCTGCTCCATAGACAATGGCAAGTGCACATAAGGCACATACATATATAGAGAAGCAAATCAGGTTGCTGATAGATTAGCTCGTTGGGGCCATGATCAAGATTTTGGGTCCTTAATTTTTGGTGATCCTCCTTCTTGTATTGCTGAGTTTCTTAGAATTGATTTGTTTTGTGTTGCCTTTCCTAAAGGCTTTTAGTTTGCGTTGCTCTGTGCTTTTGTCCTGTTTATTTACCAAAAATAAAAATAAAAAGATAAAAGAAAGATGTTACAGTTACGGAGCTCAACCACTCACTAATTTTTATTTTTTGATAAACCAACCAATCAGTCACTACTGCAAATACAGGAATGGGCCTTACTGTGAAACCCACTTATTATAACTAATGGATATACTATTCGGGAAATCTGTTTCCATGCTATGCAGCTTTTTCCCAAAAAAAAAAATTATATTATTTTTGGTGCAATCCCATTTTGTAATTTGTAAAAGCGAAACAAAGAAGGGTGGGCTGAATTTATAAAATTCCAAATGGAAAGGATATTACCGAGAGATCACACTGAAGAGTTGACACGGACTCAGGACTCTGTTAGCTCAAACTAGTTTCGAAAAATCAACAAAAAAGAAAAAAGAAAAAAAAATTCGAGAGAGAGAGAGAGAGAGAACCCTAATCAGAAAATGGAGGGTTGAAGTGTTTGCAACGCATCAATATCTCTTTCTTCTTCTTATTGGCAAGGATTTTCTTCTGCACACCGAATTGCATCTTCTTCAGTGATCCACTAGTACTTCTTTCCGGAAAGCTCCTTTTTTTACTTGCTGGGGTTTGTCTATGGTATGTACAGATTCTGCACCACATAATTTTTGTAGAAATGCATGAAAAATGTAATTTTGGTTGATGGGTTACAAGGGAAAATCCAGTGTCTGAAACCTAGAAGAATGCCCAGAATAAAAAACAAATTGCTATTGAACGATTCGGTTGGGTGCAATTTTATTTATTTATTATGGGATGTTGATTTTTTTGTTCTTTTTTATCCTGTCTTATTTTGCTTGAACATCTTCATTTTTCTTAGTTCGACTACTCCTGTTTGGTGTTCTGATTTTAAGTGTTTCTAATTTATTTTCGTTATTACTATGAATTTTGTGATTTGATTATGTTTTGGTTGAAAAAAAGTTTATGGGTTGATGACTAATGATTTTATGTTAAATTAGCTTACTAGTTTTCAAACTTTGTTTACTGCTGTAGTTGTTTACTGAATTTATTCTTTGTTACCATTTTTTTGGCATCAGTATCCTTGATGGAATGGAAGGAGAAAGTGTTTCAGGTAAGTCACAAACTGATGTCATGGAAAATAGGGCTTCCAATGAGGGCATGAAGGATGGGAATGAAGCATCTGAGCATAATCGAGAAAAATCCTTAGAATTTAATGAGGAAGTTGAAGAACCTAAAGTTGGAATGACTTTCTCTTCTGAAGAAGAGGTTTTCAATTATTACAGTAATTTTGCTTGGCAAAAGGGTTTTGATGTGTGTAAACGAACTTCAAAAGTGGAAGATGATGGAAAGAAATATTTTACTCTTGCTTGTGTTCATTCTCGGAGGTCAGCAAGCAAACGAAGGCATCTTCTAAATCCATGTCTTACAAAAACCCAGTGTAAGGCTAGACTTAATGCATGTTTATGTTTAGATGGAAAGATCAGGGTTTCTAGTGTTTTACTTGAACATAATCATGAGTTGTGTCCAAGCAAAGCACAGTATGTTAGATGTAATAAAAGATCTAGGCCTCAAAGAAAAAGGAAACTTGAACTTAGCAATCCGGATGGGATCAATGTGGATAGAAATCTTCAATCTGTAGTTGTAGAAGCTGAAGGATATGGAAGTCTAACATTATTTGAAAAAGATCGTAGGAACTTTACTCAAAAAGCTAGTAGCCTAAGATTGGGGACTGGAGATGCTGAAGCGATTCAAAACTATTTTGTTCGAATGCAAGAGCAAAATAGTAGTTTCTATTATGTGATGGACTTGGATGATGAGTGTCGATTAAGAAATGTTTTTTGGGCAGATGCAAGAAGTAAGGCAGCATATGAATATTTTGGAGATGTTGTAAGTTTCGACACCACATATTTGACATATAAATATAACATACCTCTTGCCCTATTTTTAGGAGTGAATCATCATGGGCAATCAGTGTTACTAGGTTGTGCTTTGTTGTCAAATGAAGATGCTGAAACTTTTACATGGTTGTTTCAGACATGGCTGGCATGTATGTCTGGACATGCTCCAAATGCCATCATCACAGATGAAGATAAAGCAATAAAAACTGCAACTGAGATTGTATTCCCAAAAGCTCATCATCGATGGTGTTTATGGCACTTAATGAAAAAGATAACTGAAAAGTTAAAAGAATATCCACGGTATGAGTCAATCAAAACAGATTTGCATGGTGTTGTATATGGTTCTTTCAATAAAGATGATTTCAATGAAAGTTGGAAAAAATTAATAGATAGTTATAACCTTCATGACAATGAATGGTTGAATGGCATATATAATGAGCGACAGCGTTGGGTTCCTATATTTGTTAAAGACACGTTTTGGGCTGGAATGTCTACAATAGATCAAAGTGAAAGTGTGCATGCATTTTTTGATGGATATGTTTACTTGAAGACAAGTTTGAAGCAGTTTTTTAAGCAGTTTGACAATGCTATGAAAGATAAAGTTGAAAAAGAGTGCTCAGCAGATTTTAGTTCCTATAATAAACTAATCCCTTGTGTAAGCCATTTTGGCATTGAGTACCAATTTCAAAAAGTTTTTACAAATGGGAAATTCAAAGAGTTTCAAGAAGAGGTAGCCTGTATCATGTATTGCAATGCTTCCTTTGAGAGGAAAGAAGGCTTGGTTTCAGCGTATTCTGTTGTTGAGAGTAAAAAAGTTCACGAGGCAGTCAAATACGTAACTTTGAATGTATATTTTAATGAAGAAGATTTTGAGGTGCAGTGTGAATGTCATTTGTTTGAGTTTAAAGGTATTGTATGCAGACATATCCTCTCTTTACTCAAGCTCATAAGGAAAACAGAGTCACTGCCCTCGAAGTATGTTTTCTCACGTTGGAGGAAAGATTTGAAGCGGAGGCACACATTAGTCAAAAGTAGTTATGGTGATTTAATTGCTAATCCTGAAGCAGAACGACTTGATAAGATGTGCAAAGCTTTTCATGAAGTTGCATGTATGGGGGTAAATACTGATGCTGATTTCATGAAAGTGATGAAATGGATTGATGACTTAAAAGTTGAGTTAAGTCGTAGAGAGACTTTTTCTGGAAGAACTGAAACACTGCCTATTTTGTCAAATATGTCGATGATTGCTAATGATACTGCTACAGTTTTTAAGGAAAGAAGGGCTTGATCCTATATTGTTACAGGTATTAATACTTTCATCAAATCATGTTAGTCATCCTATGTATCATACTCTATTTTTATCACATGCATTTTTGGTATGCACAAAAGCCAATATGAAGAATCAACCACTGCTTCACAAGATTGACAATTGTTTCCTCAAAGTGGTTGAAAATTGCTTATTTAATTCCTGAATCCTTGCTCCCCCTGTTTTATATTGCATTAAATTAAAACTATGACATAAAGTTGAACCAGAACATAATTAAATATGCTTTTCCCCCCATGATGACAGTTCTTGTTCCAAATTAAAGAGTGGAAGGCTTCATGAAATGCCATCATCAGGATATTCTGTCTCAATTCGTCTTGTAGTTGGTGCTGCCGATCAAAGAAAAACAAAGAAGAGCATTTCTTCTGTTATGGTCAGGGGGTGGAGGGAACCAACATCCATGGAGAAATACTTTACTGTGACAAATTTTTTTCTTTGTTTCCAGTGCTATTTAAGCAATGAAGTATTTTTAATATGTTAGATGTTGGATGTCTATATAGCTGAATGTTAAATGCTAATGCCAAATGTTAAGGAGAAAATTTTATGATCTAGTTCACTTATTCTAGTTCCATATGTTTTGTTGCATTATTTTTTGAAAGTAGTGCAGACAGTCACCCAGTCAATCTGTCACTGGGGACTTGTGCTTCAGTTCATCCTGTTATGGCACCAGGCCTCCAACTCTGGCAAAGTTATTCAATATTTTTTTATTGGGTTCATAAATCCCTCCAAATCGAACTTTCATATTTGTACCAGTTAACAAAGTATGGTTTGCAGGTCCCTTGCTGGCCATATTTATAGCCAAAGAAGTAATCTGCCTATAACAGATGTCTTGCAGGTATGGCTGAATATGAGCTGGAGCAAGAAAGGTATCAAGGAACTGTTGTTGAAGCTTGCAGTTGACCTCTTATCAATTTGACAAGTGAGGATCAGAGCAATATGATACTTTTAAATGAAATGGCGCTGGATTGAATAAAAGTTATTGGAGGCACTCCATGGAAATAATCTCAGCTCTGTGAAGATTATGAAGCTGGAAAGTATTGCAACTAGCATAATTATACAGGAAGTCAGGAACGGCTTGCAGTTTTCAATAGTGAAACTGAAAGAAACAATTGCAGTAGATCCATCCTTGTGCAAGTTTCCTCAGAGGCAGCTGGAGGATGGGTGGCTTTCAATGAAGAGGAGGTTCAGGCAGCAGAAACTCTTTTATTACAAGCTAATTAGCCTCTCACTGCTGAAGTGGTAGCATTAAGGGTAGCTCCCCAATGGTCAAAATAAGAAGAGATCTACAATGTTATTTGCACTGGGTATTCTAGTTTTGTTCTTTTTGCTGCGATAAGACTAGCTCTGGTAGGACAATGAGGGCTCCTGCTGATCAGTTCAACAATCTTAATTTTATTTATACCTGGATGCATCTGTTTGTAGAAGAACAAATTTTTATCTTTATCAGTGTGCAATTTGCTGAAGATTAAAATTGTACATTGGTTCATTTTGTAATATTTTGTACAGTCATTAGCAGATACCAATTTTTTACCCTAACCCTTCATAAACGAATATATTTAATTCATTTATCAGGAAAAAAAAATCCCTTTCATCTTCAGATATTTCTTAAACAGGCTATGCGTTACTTTTAATGCAATCCTTCTGCCTGCTTAATTTATTCCGGATGCTATTACAAGTTAAGAGAGCTTCAATAAATTTTAGGCTGCTATTTTCTGTGTTATGTCCAATGTTCATTCAGGTATTCCTTTTTTTGTCTAATGTTCATTCAAGTATTCTAAAATGACAAAAAGATCATTCAAGCACTGATTCACCCCAGCCGAAGCCATTCAAACACAAAGTGAAATGGACATTTTAAAATGACAAACAATTTTATAATTTTCCTTACATTACAATATGATCTCATACAAATGAATTTCTTACTTTGTCATATTTCTAAGTAGGAATACAAAGGCAAGTACAATGAAATTTTATATTATTAAAAAAAATAACAAAATATCAACTTGTATTAATGTATTCCATTTTATTCCTACAATTGAAGCATCAGTATATTTATCATAAATTCCTAAAAATAACCACAACTCTAAATTTTCTTGATCATATCAAAAGAGTAAAAATTACTTGTAATATTCTATTTCTAATTACGGAAGCAGCCAAAAACTACGGTTGTCGTTATATTAGAATCTGCCTTTCCATCTTTTGATAGCTACATTTCTTTTAATCTAATTAAGTTTTCTTCAACAAATCATGACGAAAAGAATAAAATCATTTTAACTTGCTTGAATGCACAGTCCTTACAAAGACATTTTTTTAGAGAAATTTGTTTTTATTGCCAAGAATTTTTTATGTAGCTACATTAGGTGATCTCTCCACAGTTTGAACCTAAAAAATTTTAAAGCTCAAATTTAACAATCTTAATGTGTCCAACAAACTAACATTTAGGTTTAGAAATGAGTCGAACATTTAGGTTTAGAAATGAGTCGAGCTAAGATGAGTTGAACATGACTCAGGTTCAATTCAATAAGAAATCGAGCTTATTTACTAGTTCATGCTTGGTTTATCCTAAGTTCACGAGTTGCTCAAGTCAATGAGCCAATATCGAGCCTTATATGCTTGTAAGGAAAAATTAGTTTAGAAGCTAACTGTCTAATTTTCTATGACTTAGCCTAACAACACCTCAACTATTTATAATTGTTCTACATCCTCAATAGAATGTGGCAGAAGGTGGAGATATAACAAAGTGTGTGGTGGAAGTGGAATTTTAGAACCTTTCTCACCTAACTTCTAAAATATCTAAATATTTACAAGGCCAAAAAATATATCTAGTAAATGTTTAGAATAGCAGTTATCTAGAAGTTCCTTTTGAACCTAATTGTTCTATTCAATATAGATTATTGAACACTAGTGGTCTAAGAAGCTCAGCTCAGATACTTCACAATATCTGTCATTTCATCTGTTGTACTAGTGTTGGATATGTATTCATATTGATTCTTAGACATTATCAAATATTGTTAGCCTACATCTTATAAATTAATTTGTTTTTGAATTTGGTGTCACAACAAGTGAAATATCATAATAATATAATAAATACTAATATTTTATTATGGCTCAAAAAATGCCAGTGCATATCCTCAACAATGTGTGGCTCTACTTCTGCTTTTATTAATTAGACTTTTTGGATTTAATAAATTAAGCTTGAATTTGTGACTTGATAATTTTTTTTCACATATTTAGTTGATAAATAATATAGTCAGACAAAAAATAAAATCACATGCTAATATATATTAAATTAAAATAATTTTGTTATTAATATATATATATATATATATATATTGAGTTGAGCAAGCTAATGAATCAAATAAGTAAAAGCTCAAACTTGACTTATTTAAAAAACAAATCAAAATTTTTAACTCATTGAATTGTTAATAAATCAAGCTGCAAGCAAGTTATGAGTTAGCTCCGCTCATTGTCAGCCCTACTTAACTCACAAGAATTGCACTTTCCAAATGTATACATAGCAAAACACTCAGCCGACTGGGTAGGACAGATTCAGATAGCATTATTGTCAGCATTTAATCCTAATAACCTGATTCAAATAATCACCATAAGTCTTGACAAGAACAATTTCCATTTCTGAAGTGATGAAATCTCAAGGAGTCTCTGACGATGATTGTCACACCAATAATCTTAGACATGTACTTAATGGCATTGTGACAGTCACCACATATTCTCAAATTCTTAAAAACCCGTATAGATGACTGTCCATTCAAATTAAGTATCCCAAAGGCAACAGCAAGCTTCTCACTGTGGTTGCAAAGACTCTCAGCTTTTTCCTCTTGATCAACATCTTGCAGAACATAATCAGTGTCAGGCTTATACCCAGCCAATTTCATTTTCTCACCCAACTCATCCAAAAAGTTATAGATTTTATCACTCTCCATATTACTTTTGTCTCCAACAACAAAAGTGTGAACTTTATTTCCCACTTGAAGCCAACTACAGCCTGGAGTTTTTGCAATTCCTCTCTCTTTCATCAATACTCTGGTTTTTGAAGCTTCACTCCACAATTTGGCAGTAACAAGGATGTTGAATAATGAAACATAATTTCCAGGGTTGTTGGGCTCAATCTCAAATAGTTGCTTGGCTGAAATTTTTGCCAATTCCACATTCTTATAAACTCTACAGGCAGCAAGAAGTGCTCCCCAAGCACTGGCAGTTGGTTCCATAGGCATTCTCTGTATAAACTCATATGCTTCATCAAGGCAACCAGCACGGCTAAATACATCAACCATACATGAATAGTGATTAGCATCAGGTTCTACCAAATGATCCCTACCCATTGAATTAAAGATCTGCAGGCCTTCCTCTACTAGCCTTGAGTGGCTACAACCAGACAGAACACCAGTAAAAGTAACCGAATTGGGCTTGACTCCTGACTGTAGCATGTTCTCAAAGAGCAAAAGCACTTCTTTTCCATTCCCATGCATTGCGTTTGCAATGATCATTGTGTTCCAAGCAACAACATCCTTTCTGGGCATCATATCAAAGACATTCCTTGAAATATTCAAGTCACCACATTTAGCATACATATATACTAGAGCTGTTGTGCTTGTTATGTCCCCAGTTGACCAGTGCCTAAAGACATAACAGTGTACCTCCTTGCCCATCCTCAAGCTTTCTAAAATAGAGCAAGCTGGTAAAATACTACTAATTGTTATCTGATTAGGTTTAAATCCCATATTTTGCATCTTCCTAAGCATCTCCAATGCCTCTTCTGTTTGCCCATTTTCCATGCATCCACTGATAACAGCATTCCATGTAGCTTCATCTGCTTTGACTCCTTCTCTACTCATCTGGGAGAACAGGACAAGACCCCTCTCATATTCTTTGTTTGTGAAGTATGCTGTTAGAACTCCATTCCAAGACACAACATCTCGATATGTCATCCAATCAAATACTAGTCGAGCTTGTTTTACACTTAGACATCTCGCATACATGCTTACAAGTGCACTGCAAACGAACACATTTTCTACCATCCCATGCCTCACTGCAAATCCATGAATTGCTCTTCCCGAATACAAATCTTTCAATTCCGAGCATGCAGGCAAAATGCTAGACACAGTCACCGAATTTGGTTTCACCCCATTCAAACCCATTTCACGAAAAACAGCCAAGCCATGCCTAGGCAATCCACAATTAACATAGCACGAGGACAACGAGGTCCAAGAAACCACATCTTTCACAACCAACTCATCAAAAACACGCCTTGCGCCCTCAACACATTTACATTTCGCGTAGGCATGGATCAATGCATTGCCCAAGAAAACATCAGACATCATCCCGCATCGAATTGCATCGTGATGAACCTCCTTGGCTCTCAAGACATCACCGGAGGCACCACAAGCCTTGGCAACTGCCAAGAACACGAACTGGTCAGGTTTGATTCCCCGTGTTTTCAGTTTAGTGTAGAGCTTTATAGCCTCATTTGGAAGTCCATGAGAGGTGAAAGCCGAAATCAATGTGGAACAAGTGGTGGGGTCTGGTTGAGGAATATTATCAAACAGTTGGTGGGCGCGTTTAAAATCGCCCACATTTATGGCTGACTTTACGAGCTTGAGGCCCAGGTGAGATGGGATGTTGGTGGGAACAGAGGGAGCCACCTTTGTTTCGGTAGCTGCTTCCAGTTGGAGGAGCAGGGAGAGGGAGAGGGAGAGGGAGAGTGAGTGTGAGGAAGAAAGGTGACAGAGCCAAATGCACGAGCACCTTCAGCTTTTGGATTTTGGGCTTCACTTGGATCCATTTTGTATTCGGATTCGGTCATCGGGTCGGGTGAATTGGAAATTGTCTTATTGTGGTATTATTTAATTAATTTTCTTAATAATCAATTAATCGTGTAATTGAATAACAGATTAAACATTAAAATATTTATTCAATTAATTAATTTTCTTAAGCTGTATTATTTTATTAGTAAATCTTTCTTTAGCTTCAACCTTAAAAAAAAGCATTTTTTCTCAAAAAAAATGAACAATATTCTATTAAATTAAATTCAACATAAAAACTAATATAGTAAATAAAATTAACTTGATAATATAAATAACGTGTAAAAGTAATTAATACAGTAGTCTTAAAACATTATTCTAATAAGTATTAACATTCTTTGTACTAAATTGAACTTTTCAAAGTAAGTGTAGTAAATTGATCGTAAAAAGCTAATAAAAATAAATTTATCTAAAATTCACAATCATTAAATTATAAAGTTAACAAATTTCTAAAAGTACTAATTAGCTTAGCTGGTAAAGGTTTTAACAATTGATTATAAAATTTTAGGATCAAATTTTTAAATGTGTGAATAAATTTATTAGTTAAAATTTATAAATTTTTAAATGATTCGTTATCTAATGTTTAAAAAAAATAGAGTTAACAAGTTCCTATTGCAAGTAATTGAATCACTAATTGATACTCTACTAATCAAATTAATTGATATATAAAAAGATAAAATTTAAGTAAAATTCTTTAATTGTTTATGATGTTATTTTTTAATAAAAATACAATATATATCTTATTTTTTAAGTAGGTCATATTTTTTAAAAAAATTTATTTATAAATTATAAAATAATATACACATATTATATTTTTATTAAAAAACATCACTACAAGTACTTACAAAAATTTCGCTAAATTTTTATAAAAACATAATTTTTATTTTTTATAACTTGTCAAATAAATGCTCCAATCCAATTCTTTTACGGACTGATCATCAAAGGCCGAATTCACATCTCGAATGGGCCAAAAATTTGTTAATTCAACAGGATCCTAAGTGGCCTCTAAGACCAGCCCATAAATAAATGGGCAGGTGTACATAAATTTGGGAAACGGATCCCATTTTACTGAGGACTTGTTTGGATTTTCGGTGCCATATTAGGTTTGCGCTGTAATAATGCGTGGAAATGGTAATTGAACCACTTAGGAATTAGGATAACACAAAAAAAGGTGGTTGTGGTCGGGACAAAGCTGACGCTGCTGAATACAGATCACAAAAGCCAAGTACCCTGTTGAAAATTGCTCACTGGTACCTCTCTATCTCTCCATTCTCACTCATTCATTCTTGTGAAGGATCAATCTTTAGTGTAATCACAGTGAAACCAGTAGAAGTAGTTGTAATTTTGCCTAGTAGAACCAACCCAGAATATTGATTTTTGTTTCCATATACAAAGGTTAACTAGGATTCACGATCATTACTGCCTACTTCAATCATGGCTACACTGCTGAATACTGTGTCTCCAGGTGCAAATTTGTCAGCTAAAACAAAACGGAATGGTTATAGTTTCTTCTGTTCCCAGCTTCAAAATCTTCAAACTTTTTCCCTCAACAAGGGTTTTTCTAGGGTTTTGGCTTTGACCCAGATTACCATTTCCCCAAAAGATACTGTTTTTACTCTTCCCAACTGGAGGGCTGGGAATAATGACCAAAAGAGTAAGGAGCTCAGGATTAATGATGCATTTCTTCATTTAGAGTATATGGTAGGTAAGGGCCACAAGCCTGATGTAACTCAAGCAACTCAGCTCTTGTATGATCTTTGCAAGTCGAATAAAGCGAAGAAGGCTGTTAGGGTGATGGAGATGATGGTAGGTTCGGGTATCATCCCTGATGCTGCTTCCTATACATACTTGATCAATTATTTGTGCAAGAGAGGCAATGTTGGATATGCAATGCAGTTGGTTGAGAAAATGGAGGGACGTGGCTTTCCAACTAATACTGTCACCTATAACACTCTAGTTAAAGGGCTTTGCATGCACGGGAATTTAAACCAGAGCTTGCAGCTTTTAGATCGGTTAACAAAGAAGGGGCTGGTCCCAAATGCATTCACATATTCTTTCTTGCTTGAAGCTGCTTATAAGGAAAGGGGAGTAGATGAAGCCATGAATCTTCTAGATGAGATAATTGCCAAGGGTGGGGAGCCTAATTTAGTTAGCTACAATGTTTTGTTAACTGGGTTGTGCAAGGAAGGTAGAACTGAAGAAGCCATTCAGCTTTTCAGGCAATTGCCTTCAAAGGGGTTCAGTCCTAGTGTCGTGAGTTATAACATTTTACTAAGGAGTTTGTGCTATGAAGGGCGATGGGAGGAGGCCAATGAGCTTTTAGCAGAGATGGATAAAGAAGACCGGTCTCCCTCTGTAGTTACTTACAACATATTAATTACTTCTCTTTCACTCCGTGGAAGAACAGAACAAGCTTTCAAAGTCTTAGATGAAATGACAAGGAGTGGGTTCAAGGCAACTGCTACTAGCTACAATCCAATTATTGCCCGGCTCTGCAAGGAAGGGAAGGTGGATCTTGTAGTTCAGTGTCTAGACCAAATGATTTTTCGACGCTGTAATCCTAATGAAGGAACATACAATGCTATTGCGATGCTTTGTGAGGAGGAGAAGGTGCAGGAGGCATTCTTTATTATCCAAAGCTTAGATAATAAACAAAACTACCCTATGCATGATTTTTACAAAAATGTGATTTCAAGCCTGTGTAGGAAAGGGAACACATATCCAGCCTTTCAGGTGTTAAATGAAATGACTAAGTATGGATTTACTCCAGATTCCTATACTTATTCATCTTTGATAAGAGGAATGTGTAGGGAGGGAATGTTAGATGAGGCTATTGAGATATTTAGGATTTTGGAAGAAAATGACTACAGGCCTGATATCGATAACTACAATGCACTCATACTTGGATTTTGCAAATCTCAAAGAACAGACTTGTCAATGGAGATATTTCAGATGATGATTAATAAAGGATGTATGCCTAATGAGACAACCTATACCATTCTTGTCGAAGGGCTTGCTTTTGAAGAAGAAATGGATATGGCAGCCGAGCTTTTGAAGGAGTTATATTTAAAAGAGGTTCTGAGCCAAAGTACTGTTGAAAGACTTTCTATGCAGTACGACCTCAAGGAATCAACAGTCTAGAGACATATACCCTCAAAGTATATAACAGAAAGTAAGTAGGCTTTTGACTATTGTCAAATATGAATGAAGTTTTCTCAGTTTGAGTACTTGATTACTTTTAGTCTATAGATTGTTGATTGGTCAGTGAAACAAAGTTCCCAAATGCTTAAAATTTTGATTGAATTGAATGTTTAGAGATGAAGGTTCAAGCATAGAATTCAATGCTGCCTGCATCCTCTCCCATGCTTCAAACTTAACACTGCTTTTGTGAATTGGGGCATCCTAGTTCTTTAAATAATTTGTATTATCCATTTGTCCATTGGTCGATTTGCTTCTTGAAACACAAATTTCTTTTGTGCATGTCATTGCTGTGTGAACGTTTGCTATTACCCTTTCCAGTTAAAGCATACCATTTACTGCAACTATAAATGCTCAAAACTTGGCAGGTTGTTACCCCCTACCTTCCTTTCCTTCTAAGTGCTTTTGAAATATCCTGAGCACTTCTGGGATAATGTAATGCTATTGTATATATGCAGTTAACTTGATAACTTAGACCTCACTGTGACTTTGAATGCCACTCAATTGGAACAGCAATGCTGCTTATCATTTAAAATTCCCTTCTTTTGGAACTTCATGAAGGGGAGAACTGGTCGTGATTGAGTGATGCAGTGCAGCAGTAAATGGGCATAAGAGTAGGATCTTCACACTGATACTTGTTATAAAGTACTTTCCTGAAGAGAAGATGGTTAAATTGATTTTGCGGCGACAAAATGAAGCTTTCGAAATGCTGATATATCTGCCAATATTTGAGCTGTCCAATGGATGTGAGTGACACGGGTGTTTTTGAACTTCATAAATGATAAATCAAGGTGTATAGGCAGGTACAAGGATTTATGTTATAGTCCTGACAGAATGACAGGACTGCCTTGCAGCATTTTCTTAACTATGCTTCTGAGATGCTTACTACATAGTGATGGTGGATCACAATGTCCATTGACTTAACTTGAACTCGTAAGATAGCCCTTCAAAAAGATGTACCAGTTGGCCCTAACTCTATCCAGTTAGCTAATAAATGGTTGTGTATAGCATATATGTCTTGTCAAAATTACAAATTATGTCTACTTTCTAAATTATAATTCGATTTTGGCTGTAGCATTTGCACTGCACTGTTTACCCTCAAGATTAAAGTATGAAGAATGTTAATAACATATTTTTTTAATATTTATTTTATTATTAGTCTATCTTATATATTTAAAAAGATTATTAGAAAAAGAATGTTAATAGTACTTATTTTTAGATCAATAATAAAATAAATATTGAAAAGAGTATTTAAAAGAATTTATTGTTAGTCTTATTGTTCTCTATTGAAAGAAAGAAAACTGTATGTGAATTGATGTCGTTATGAAACAATTGACATCAATAACTGCAGGCTTGTTAGCTATTGAAAGAAAGAAAACTGTATTGTTCTCTCATAATGCTCCCCGTTTTGTCGTAATTGTATAACGAGATATATATCGGCCAAGGTACAAAAGTAGGAGGTAGAATAGAAAGCTTGAGATCGAGAGGTATTCCATGCATGGACTTCCCTTGACAACTTTCTGCTGCCATTACTTCGAAATTTGAACGCCACTAAATTGAGGACAACACTGCCGGTAAATTTTTTTCAATAAGTAGGGTAAACATAATCTTAAACATCGCACTATTATTCAATAACACTAACAGTACATGTAAACTTGTTCGAAGTTCGCGCACATAATCCATCATACCTTCACCAGTATTTCCAAGTTCACATGAAAATAATTGCTAAGCCTCACAATTAGCATATCTTGTTTTGAAAAATAATAATAATAATTTCGCGCAATTAGCATATCTTTAATATCATAAAAGATGTTACTAAACTACAAGAAAAGCCAGGTGTTTAGCAAACCCACTCAAACCATAATAACAGTGTACGTATATTATAGCCCAGTACAAAACAAAATTGAATATGTGCCGGTGATTCAAGGATCAGGGTTCAGGGACAATTCAAGCATATAAAAAGATCAAATTTTCATGTAAGTCTTGAAAGTGCTAATATAAGCCATTCAGATAACAATAAATATAGCAAAACCAATACAGATTTAGATACCACAAAACACTTAACATTACAGTTTACCCCCACTCACAATAGTCTTAGTCCAGTACTGCTAAACTAAGTCTAGAGAGAGGCCTTCCCTCCCGACCAGACCTCAAGATCACTAGGGCCATAACTGCCTAAAGGTCAAGGAGCTGGTATTGCATCAGGATGGAAAGCTCATCTCATCTCTGCTTGTGCACCTACTTAGATCTTTGTCTCATCTTTCGGCGCTTCCTCTTCAATCTCCTCATGCGCTTCTTCTTCCACTGATAGATAGCAACAGTGTGTTAGATTAACAAGAAAAGGTAAAATAGAAAGTCATGACAATAACCAAAACAGGCAAATTACAAAACATCAATTGTAAAGCATGATATGAAACGTTTTTTATACTGCTGATGAAGCAATGTTTACTGGCCTTTCCAAACGAACTTCCCCACAAAAAAATGGCTATTGGGCAATTTTTTTTTTAACCTTAGCTTTTGTGTCACTAGCCCTACTCAAAAGTCACATATGGCAAACTCTACTTAACACAAATGTGACACCGTTCCTTTAACACTCTTAACAGCATCACATCCAATCAGGTGCTTTTCGCGCCTATGTCAGCATGTTGGCATTGAAGCACAATACATAATTTACAAGTTAAGCCGGACTACAGTATTCAAGAATATTTGATGCTGACATGAACACTAACTATTGTCCAAGGATTGACATACGGGAAGTGACTGTTTAATGATTGATCAACTTAATTTCATTCTTTATAAAAATCAAACACTTATACCGCATCTTAGTGGCCCACTACACCATCTTCCTGTCACTTGGGCAGTAAGACAATCATCCAGTACTGCCAGCTTAAGGGTAAACGGGGTTTCACAGGGAACAATATTAGCTATCTGTGGAACAACGTTCAATCACATCTAATCAATTTTAAATTAATGACTTCTAGAACTTCATTTTCTAGCTAACAAGGCAATTCTGTTTTATGATCAATTGCTATAGCAAAACCAACATTATCTTCATTTTAATACCCAAAATCAAAAAGTGCAACAAATTTATTCAAATCAATAACATCTTTACAACAAGAAACTAAAAAAATCTTTACAACAATTATCACCATTTACACCGAATACATCAGCAATTCACATGATCATTTCTCTGAAGCAAAATCAATATAAAAATCATTAAAAAAAACCACATTTCCATATCAATTATTAAACAACAGAGTGAATCATCTCCTAATTCCTAAGAACCTAGACCAAATCCCAACTGTGCTCTGATCCTAAAAAAAAAACACTGAATAGGTAAAATAAAAAATAAAAAACTACCTAAAAAAAAATAAAATCGCTCTGTGCGAAAATCACGATGAGGGAAGAAACAGGAACAACTGAAGAGAATGGATTTACCTTAGCTCTCATGTTGGATGACGAACACTCTCAAGCTTTCTCTCAACAATGGCAAATTTCTGCAGAAGGTAACTGATGGTGGAGCAAAAGCTGCAAAACCCTCGTTTGGATATTTATAGTGCTGTGTTTCGTGAAATGTGGAAACCTAATCCTTATATGGGTCGGGTTATGCGGAAGGGGCCAATTTGTAATATAAATTAATATTAACATTATATATTTGAGGCATAAAGCAAAAAAAGAAAAAGAAGATATTAGAAGATAACTTGACGGCACGTGTTCGTTGACTTCACTTAGGGTTCTAATATGAACTTAAAAATATTGATGGATCAATAATAATAAATTATTAATTTATTAATAAAAAAAATTAATGACTAAGATTAATTATTTAAAATTTTATAGATTTTAATTAATAATATTTAGATTCGCACACAAATTTAATTAGATCACATTTTTTATGAATAATTATATATATAAAAAATTTATAATTTCAACTAATAATATTTATATATATTCAAATCTACATATAAATCCTATCAGATAAAAAAAAGGTAATACATCTATGGACCCAAACATAATGGGTTTATAATAACAAACTTCCTTCACTTATAATAACAAGTGACTCAACTTAATTCGATTGGTTTTTATTTTATAAATTTAACCCCAAAAATTTAGTATTTTGCAAAATGAGACATCTCACATAATAACTCAAATTTACCTAACCAATCAGACACAATAATGTATGAGAAATTTACATTGATATTTCTTGAGGTTTGCTCTAATAACACCTGACTCTCCTCTAATTTTAAAAATTACATCGGCGTCTCCTACTGCTGATGGGATTAAGTGATGTTACATGAGAATGTGCAATCCCAATTTTACCCTCTTTATTCCTTCTTTTCCCATTATGCAACATTTATTCCTTCTTTTCCTATTCCTTCCTCCTCTGTCTAATGTTCCCAAATTGAAACCTAGAATAGTAAGCACCCACCCACCACATTGAAGGGGGAAACAGAGAACATCGAAGGGGGGACCACCGTGGGACCATTGCACCACTTTTGCTTCGCTTATGGTTTGGAATTTGGGACCACACCATTGTGATTATTCTACTGGTAAGCATTTCAGGTTTGCTTCTTTAGTTTTGCTTCTTTGGCTTTGCTTCTTTGGCTTTGCTTCTTTGGTTTTCTTCTTTAATTTTCTTCTTTGGTTTGCTTCTTCGGTATGCATTTGAGTTGGTTTTTACAGTTGTTGCTTTTGTTGTTAAGGTTCAATGGTGAATCCAAAGTATGTTGTACTAGACCCTAGAACACTCGTCCTACTTCTTCATTTCGTGGGCAAGTGTGGAGAACCTGAACAACTTATGGATGTTGATCTTGACCTATATTCATTGTTCGACCTCTATCAAGACGTGGAAGCGATAGCTGAACAACGTACTGACATTGAACAAGGTAAAGGATTCAATCTTTGCTACCTTCTTAGAAATGGTGTTCAAAGGAAGGAAATTAAGATTGATGATGATCTTATGGATATGTTAAGTTTGTACAAAAACTCTATGTACATTCATATGTATGCTTTTGTTGAGTCTGCCAATGTCATAGAGAATGCTATAGATCCTATAATGTGTGAGGAAGTTAATCTAATGCTCGAGGAAGAAAATGTAGTGCTCGAGGAAGAAAATGTAGTACCTGAGGAAGTTAATCCTATAATGCGTGAGGAAGTTAATCTAATATTTGATGATGAACTACACATAAAAGTTGTGATAAGTGATTCTAATGAAGAATGGAGCCAAATGGCTGGACATGAGCAAAGTGAAAGTGAGAGTAGAGAGGATAGTGACTTTGATTCAGTAGTGGAAGAAGAAAAATAGAATGGCAATAGTAGTGATGAATTAAGTGACTATGAGGAGAGGTATCCAAATTTTGGCCATAAGGGGTTTGATGAAGATATGACGGATATTTATATTAATAGAGGTATGACAGGAAAGCTATTTACTTATGAAGTTGGTGGGAAGGTGAAATTAGAGAGGGGTTTACTTTTTCAGGATGTTTATGCATTTAGGAAAGCTCTTAAGGACTTTATAATACAAGAAGGGTTTGAGATTGTCAGGCTTAAGAATGAAAAGTTTAGGGTAACAGCAAGGTGTTGCTCGGGGGTGTTCTTGGCGCATTCATGCCCCCTTACACCAAATGGAGTGACCTATAAGATTAAAACCTATAATCCAACTCATACTTGCATAAGAACAACTAAGAATTTTAATGGCAATTCTACTTAGATTGCTCATAAATTAGAATCTAAGTTGGTTGCTAACCCTCAAATGAGCTATGCTAGTATGAAGACTAAACTATTAGATCAGTATAGTGTAGAACCAAGTAATGTCATCCAATTATATCATACAAGGAGGAGGGTGCAAGAAACTAATGAAGGCAATCATGCCGAATCATATAATAAACTGCCAGGTTGGGTTGTGCTTGTCAGGGAAACAAATCTTAGAAGTATCATAAAGATGGAGTTAGAACTTAGGATAAACCAAAACCCTCAGTTCAAGAGATTTTTTGTTTGCCTTGATGCAATGAAGAAAGGTTTTGTGAGAGGTTGTAGGCCCTGGTTTGGAATTGATGATTATTGTAACATCCTAATATAGATATCTAAATATATTCTAGGTATACAAAGATATATACAAATAATCAGTACTAGTGACGCCATTTCTACCTTCTACATACTAACATATATCCATAATTACAGTTGAGTAATTATAGAAAGCCTTGAGAGATTATAGAAAACATGAAATTCATATATACATATATACAACACAGCCACAAAAAGGGCATATTATAATACATACAAAACCAATGTAAACTATATACACAAGCTTTGTCTATGAAAGCATATAAAACTATACTATTCTTCATGCTTTACCTTCATTCCTTTATCAGGGTATGTACCTCTGTACCTGGATTTACATGGAAGAACAACTGGGGTGAGAATTATAATTCTCAGTAAAAGCAATTCCAATACCAGTTACTTATAACATTTGAATAACAAACACACTATTAAATATAAACAACTGCCCATACAACTATAAATATCAACAGTGACAGACAATGCCTATACAACTATCTGTAAATATAATGTAGATGATATGTAATATGATTATGCTTATGGAAGATCCTAAATATATGTTCATGCAATGCTTTATTCTAAAATATATGTAAGGGATTAAATTAAAAAAATTGAGAAAAAGACATTGGGAATTGATTCAGTATATTATCCCGTGGTGAGAGAGGTATCTCCTCATTTCACACATATCCTAGCACATTGAGATGTTCAGTCTAAGTCCTGATTCTGAAGAACCTTATGGACCCCTACTTATCTCCTTTGGCCTTGGCACTACCGAAATATCAGGGTTATGTCTTTACTCAAAAGAGTCTTTCGGACACCCTTTAATTTCCCTTGGCCTTTATGTATAACATCAAATGATACTCATTAAGATCAATACTACTAGACAATTTCCATTTACCTACATATTTCTTATATCTTAACACAACCTCATCACTCATAACTCTGGAGTAAATCCTATGCAACACTATGTTGTTAAAGTGTTAGATGCCCACCTATGGCAAACCATTACTCTTGGTTGCACAAAGATTCTCATAACTTTCACATACATGCTAGATTAACTAACTAGTATATGAAAAACGTAGGGTTATGTTTATCTCATACATAAACACCATCTTAACATTCCCATAGACTCACTCGTGAAAGAGCCTATCATAGCTAATGCCTCATTCAACCTTGATTAAAGAAATAAATGAGCATTTCACTATAACCATACATACTTAATGAATATGACAAACTTACAAGTCATTATTCATTCTACTGTGTGTTCTACAATGTACATGATCCCATTAAACTAGAGACTTCGTACATAATATTCTATCTTTGGAACTAAATACACAACCTTATCTCCATTCAAGTGAATAAAACACAATAGTGGTTCATACTTATAACTCTTTGTTGCTTAAGGTTCTAGGTAACTTCCAAAGGTAATCCATTACTTTTGGATATCCTAAGGCTCATACCTTTCTTATCCCTTACTAAAGTGAATCCTATAATCCATTCTATTATTCTCATTTCCATTATACCATCTCGTCACACTTGAGTAATATTTAATGCAACATAAGTTGCCTAAGGTGCTATGTCCTTACCTATGGCAATCCTTCATTTTTAGGAAGCTTAAAGGCTTTATACTTCTCATTCATTCTAGATGATAATTTTTCTCTTGAAAATATCTCCATTTATGCCTTAACATACTTTAGGAAACATTTATTAATGATCCCTTATAGTCTAGAACTTCAAAACATCAAAAATGACACTTTTGGTGTTCCAAAGCTTCGCACCTCGGCCCCCAATTTATGCGCCGCGACCCTCTACTCTCTGGATTTTCTACTGGTGCTGGCATCGAACGAGCGCCTCGGCCCGCGTTGAGCGCCGCAGCCCCCAAGTCCGAGCGCCTAGGCCCTTGTGACAGAACCCAGATTCTGCAGAATTTTACAGAACGGTTACTGTTCCAATGGCCAAAATCTTGGATTTTGGCCACTTCAAACCAATTTCTAGGTAATTTCAAGTCCCAAACAAGTTCACAATCATGAGGGAAACTTAAAACACCAATTGATTTCACCAAAAATGGATCAAAACACAAATCACTCATCCAAACCCCTAAAATCACCTCTTTGGGTAATTTAGGTTCAAAATGAGTATTTTCAGTTTCTAATCCCAAATCTTAGCATGAACAAGTCCTAAACATCATTTAAAACTCATTCAAGCAAGAAAAATACTTAAAATACATCCAGAACTCAATTTGACATATTAGGTTTCAAATAGCCTAAATATGTAGAAATAAGAAAAGATGAAGTTTAAACTAAAAACCCCTACCTTGGCAGTTGGATGATCAATCCTCAAGCTCCATGCTTTGATCTTGATCTTCCTTTCCCGCCTTTCCTTCTTCCTCTTCCTTTCTTCCCTTTTCTCTCTTCTCTTCCTTCGTTTTCTTTTTCTCTGTTTTTCTTTTCTTTATTTTGCAGCAGAAGCTGCTTATACGTGAGAGAGAGAATGACTATTATGTCCCTTAAGATATTTTGCTGGAACTTCTTTATCTGTTAAGAACACTCGAATTATGCTAATTCAAGTTTTTCAGTTTCTAACAACTTTAGAATAAATCATAAGATTCATTTAAATTATTGTTTCACTATTTTCATGATTTTTCATATCTACTGGCAATCAATCCAGTATTAAAACACACACACAGTATGGTTAAAAATATTAAACTAACTCTGATTGCCTTGAAACTTTAAATACACCTTACCTAGCTCATTTGTGACTTAGAAACAAATCATCTACGTTTATTTCCCTTCACGTAACAACTTATATTATCTGAGTCATTTTAAGCTACTCTTCAACTTCTGTATTGCAACTAAGTGCCTAAATGAACTCAGCTTGTCACAAAATTATACATTCATACTAAACAAGTTGTCTGCTACCTTTTGTAACCATATACAATCCTAACATGTGATTCAGGGTATTACAATTGTCACCTCAAGGTCCCTATGGAGGAGTTCTATTGTTTGCTATAGTTATTGATGCTAACAAATGAATGTTCACAATTGCTTTTACTGTGGTGGAAGTAAAATGTATTAGTTATTGGAAGTTTTTCTTGAACCTTCTTCATGATGCATTAGAATATGCCCCTGGGCGGAAAGAGGACCATTTGACTATAATGTCAAACATGCAAAAGGTACAGATTATTTGTCTAAAATATTTTGTGGGTTTAATTTTTTATATGATTTATGTTTGACTTATGCTTTCTTTTTGTTATCTGTTAGGGTTTATATAAGGTTGTGGCAGAGTGCTTTCCCAATGCCAAACACAGGTAGTGTTATTGCAACTTATCATGTTTATTCATTGAAATATGTTAAATAGTATTAGGTTTTGCAACTAGTTTTCATTTTTCCATGATTGTATGTGTAACCTATGCTCATTGGTTATAGGTGTTGTTGTAACCATTTGTTAAACAATTTCAAGTTGAATTATAGGACCCTGATGCTTTTCAACTCAGTTTTGGATTGTTGCAAGGGCATACAATGAATTTGTATTTGAGTAGTCATTGACGCAAATAAAAAAAGTTAGTAGTGAGCCTGCAGATTAGCTACTAGCTGCTGAGAGGCCCAAACAGATGTGGGCTAGGCACACTATAGACCTTGCATGCAAATCTGACCACATTACTAACAATGTGTCTAAATCTTTCAATAGTTGGGTAGGGGATGATAGGAAAAAGACTATCCTAGGACTGATTGAGTCATTGACTACTAGAATAATAGGGAGGTTTCAAAGGAGGTATGAGAAAGGTTGTAGCTTTCAATATATGATAACTCCTAGGATTATAAATGTTGTAGATAGAACAATGCAAGATGGTAGGGTTTGTAGAGTCATTTATGCAGAAGATGATGAATTTCAAGTGAGGAATGGATTCACTATATTTGTGGTGAATCTTAGGACTAGATCATATGAGTGCATGTATTGGGACTTGGGTGGTTTACCTTGTAATCATGCTTGTGCATGCATAGCCTACAACAGAGTTAATGTGGAGAGTATTGTGACCACTACTACTTCACTAGAATGTATTACAAGACATATGACGAGTTTGTTCATCCTATATCGGAGTTGGATGAGATGAACAGAGGTGGATATGGCCCATTAGATTCATCTAAGCTTAAAAGGCTACTTGGCAAGCCAAAGAGGAGTAGAAAGAGAGGTCCTGATGAAGGTAGAGCTGGACATAATGATGCAAGAATGTTCAACACAGTAAGGTGCAACACTTGTAAAGAGTTTTGCCATAACAAACTTGATTTGTTGAATTTGTTTTCTAATTGTGACGTGTACTTTCTGACTTGGTGTGTTAATATTGCATTTCAGAAACAACTTGTTGTTGCTGCAGATGGTGGTCCAAATGCTACTCAAACTTCTTGTTGGGAACTCAAGTGCACCAAACGCTACTTAAACTTCAATTGTGACTTCTAAGTCAAGTTGGTAGGAAAAAAGTATGTGAATTGTACCTGTCTTTAGTCAAATTTAGATATTAAGTCATTTTTAGTTACTGCTTTACTATTACCATGCAAAAGCAACAAAGATTAAGTGCAAGTTCTAGTTTAAGGCCAACAAGGGATAGTCAAGCTACTACAACAGGGGCAAGTGCATGTGAAAGTCAACCTACTCAAGGTGCAACAAGGGCTTCGATTGTAACTAATGCAAGACAAGGTGGAACAAGGGCTTCAGTTTCCACTAATACTAGTCAAGATACAACTCACACTTCAATTCCAACAAGTGCAAGTGAGAGTGGGAGGAAGAAGCTTCAACTTAAGAGGAAAAAGGCAAGGAGGCAACACAATAGCTTGAAGGACAAGGATTCTAGTTTTGTTTGGATACTAGACCGTGCATAGATTTTTTTTGTTATTGGACACATTTTGGACATAGTAGCAGTACATAGTTAGGCTATAGTGGCAATACATAGTTAGGAAAATTGGTGTTTTTGGTATAGGATGCACTTGACAATTTTTTTTTTGGGATGGTGTCATGTAAATTGTTGATAACACTATATTTTATACATTTTGTAATCTTTTCACTAGGTTTCTTAAGGTTCAATGAGGCTTAATTAAGTTGATTTTGACACATTTTATGATTTTGAGCCGAATTGGACAATTAAATAAATTATTGCATAAATTAGCCTTAATTATCTCTTTGGAAGTGTTTAGTAAATTAGCTATAACTTGAGTTGCAAATATCTGATTGATGTGATTTTGGTCTTATAGGAAAGCTAAGACAATTCTCTACAACTTTCATGTTGAACACTTTTCCAGAATCGAACTCCTTGGAGGTGATATTGGGCTTTGAAGTCAAAACAGAGGAGCTGAAATCGGGTCTAAACACTTTGCAGTAATTGGATCATATCTTGAGTTCTAGGCATGATTTTGGACTCAAACTAAAGCTATTTTAAAGTAAATATTTAGGCCTACAACTTTCATGAAGACAACTTCTCTCAAAAATGAAGAAAACTGGACACACAAATGTGCATTTACTCAATTATTAAAATATTCAAAAAAAATATAAATAATAAAATAAAACGTCAGAAACTTAATCGTTAAGTTTCTGACGTGTAGCTACTGTAGCTCCAAATTGCAATTCGAATTGCAATCTATAGTAATTCTAATTGCCTATAAATAGGCTTCAATGTCAATTGTAAAGACACATTCGGGGGGGAGAGACAGAGGGGATTCTGGGCAGTGCCCAGACTCTCTTCCTCCTCCCTTCACTTTTCTTTTCTCTTCTCTTTTTCTTTTTCTCTTTTTTAGTTTATGTGTAAATAAGTTTTAGTCTACTTGGATCAAAGTGTGAAGCTCTTGGTAATAAAATAATGTTAAATTTATTCCTCTCTTATGCTTTAATGATTTATATTTTTAAGTAGTTATTATGCGTGTTATATTTTGTTTCTGATAATTTAGAAACTACCCTTGTAAAGAGGAGTTCTTGATTTATTGTAGACAATATTTTGACACAATGAATACTTTAACCCATTTACAAGTGGTAGTAATAATTAAAAGAAACATAATATAATTACGTATATTATTTTAATGGACTTTTCTTAAATGATTTATTTTTCAAGCAGTCATTATACGTATTGTATTTTGTTTCCAATCAATTTAGAAACACTCCTTGTAAAGTAGAGTTCTTGATTTGTTGTAGACAAGATATTGACACAATGAATTCTTTAACCCATTTACAAGTGTTGGTGTTAGAAACTCTCTTTATAAAGTGGAGATCTTGATTTATTGTAGACAATATTTTGGCACAGTGAATGCTTGATCTCATTTATGAGTGATGATATTAATAAATGATTAATGGAAACATAATATAATTACGTATATTATTTTAATAGACTTTTAATGTTGTATTCTCCGATTGAAACCTCCATGTTGTGAGGATTCTAATTGAGTTATAAAATGAATTAATCTTACCTTTCCTTTATTTACCAAGAGTGAATCTTTTTACCAAAGTAAATAATTTTTTACCATAGCAACAAAATATTTACCTTACTATAATTAATCTTCATCAATTCCCTGTGGATCGACCTCGGATTCACCGAGAAATTTATTACTTGGACAAACCCGCAGACTTGGGTTGTAAATGCGACAATTAAAAAGTGTCACAGATCAAGTTTTTACAGCGCGGATTCTTGGAGATTTGATTTGAAGAATAAATTTTTGTTATAAATATTTTTGTACATAGTAAAAAGTGAATAGTGTGTGAACAATGCGTAAATAGTGTGTGAATAGTAACATAAATAGTAAAAAAATAAAAAATAATAATAATAATAAATTTAAATAAATAGTGTGAATAATATAAATAGGATAAATAATATGTGAATAGTATAAAAAGTAAAAAAGTAAAAAAAATTATAATAATAATATAAAATAAAAATAATAAAATTAGAAAAAGATGTGTGAATAGTGTGAAAGTAAAAAAAAAAAAAAAAAGTAAAAGGTAAAAAGTAAAAAAAAAGTTTATATATTTAAAAAAATGAAAATTTAAAAAAAACCAAAAAAAAATAGAGAGACGGTGGTCACACCCGTGACCACCCAAAAAAAAAAAAAAGAAAATTAAAAAAAAAAAAAAACATAAAGGACAAAAAAAATATTAATAATGGGGGACAAGGTTGTCTCCCTCTTGAAAAATAATGAAAAAAGTGGTCACGGGTGTGACCACAAAAAAAAAAAAAGAATTGGTGGACAAGGCTGTCCCACGTGAAAGAAAAAAAACAAAAAATAATAAAAAAGGAAAAAAAAAGTAAGGCCTTTTATTTTTTTTTTGTACATATTAACTTAGTGGGAAAAATTCTCCCTTTTATTTTTTGTACATACTAATTTTGTGGGAGAAAATCTCCCTTTTAATTTTCTGTATATATTAACAGTGGAAGTAATTCTTCCTTTTAATTTACATGCGATTAGTACTCTCCCTTTTAATTTTTGTATATACTAACTTTGTGGGGAAATCTCTCCTTTTAATTCATGTACATATTAACAAATGGGAGAAATTCTCCTTTTACTACTAATGTACTAACTTAGTGGGGAAACTCTCCCTAATCTCTATAATCTGCATTTATTAATGAAATAATCTTTCTTCTTCTCTTCTCTCTCGCTGGAGCAAAAAATCGATTTCTTGATTCTCGTGTTTTCATATTTTAAATTTATTTTTTACATTTTATTTTCTCGCACTTTAATTTCTCAGTACTTTACTTTCTCGTATTTTATTTCTAACTTTCTAACTTATTAACCTACTAACCTTTTAATTTTCTTGCTTCTAACTTTTTAATTTTTCTCGCTTATTAACTTATTTGGTGGTTGGTTTATACCACACCTTATTAATATTTATTTATTACGTATTAATATATTTATTTGGTGGTTTGGTTTTATACCACACCTTTGTATATATATATTTTTTATTTTTTATTTTTTTATTTCTTCTTCTATTTTGTTATGTGTAATTAATTTGTGTGTTTTTAGGGTGAAAACGTAACTTGATTCAATCGACATGTATTAAGATTGAAATTTTAATCAATTTCTTTTCTACTCAATTTGAGTGTCTATTATGGTTCATAATGCTTTTATGAATTAGCTACTCATAAATTGATCTAGTGGGTGTATGTAGAACCTGAAAGGTTTGCATATGACCTAAACCATAAATAATAAAGTGTCATGATTTATAATCATCTAGGAATTGAGGTTATAGGTTGTGTGGAGAAGTATGGTTTTTTCATGAGAATCCATAGAGTAAAAGTCATGTCTTTAAATGTTTTTAATTACTGGATTCTCCTCATCAATTGAATGACTAGAAATTGATTAGAAGGAAGGTCCCAAAGTAACTCTATTGTTTATGATAGATTATTGAATCAAGTGAAGTCTGATCCCTAATATTCTAATTTCATGTGCTTTCATTTCAAAATAAAAATACAAAAAATAAAAAAAACAAAAAAAAAACTTTGTTTTCTCTTTTTCCTCTTAATTTCATGTGTCTTAGTATTTGTTTTTCTTTTCTTTTTAAATAGTCAACTTTATTTTGACAAATTGGTCACGTGTCAATTTTCTCAACAAGTTTTTGTAAACCTAGGTTGATACGGTGAATTTTGTTACTTCAAGAATTCAAAATGAGCCAAAAATATTTTGTCCATACATACAATAAGCTCACTTTTTTTTAAATTACACCTATCAATGATTTTTTTCGATGAATTTTTAATTTCATGTCTTGATTTGCCAAAATTGTCAATTTTTCTTGTAACAAGTGAAGTTGTTCTTTGTGGATGGTTTCCGTAAATAAAAAAGATAAAATATTTTTCATTAAAGAATGGCCTGAGTAAGGAGTCATTAGGTGAAATCTTTTTGACTCTTGAGACGCATTTTTATGAATTTGTGCAGTGTGAATTTATTAATTTGTGGAATCTCTTCAAAGGCAAATAAACGCGTTACAGACTTGGGAATCTGACTTAAAAAGACATTGTTTGCCAATTTATAAGAAAATTGGATGGGAAGCTTATCCTCGACTCATAGAAGGCGTTTAAGCTATTACTGGACATAAAACTAGAGGAAGATGTGAGCCACAACCACAACTACATGTATATATTTTATTGTATATCTTCTTCTTATGACAAATTTCCAGATCCAAGATGCGACTTCGATAGATTGGTCAGAAAGAAATGGTGCGGGAAGCAGTAAGAAAAGCAAGCCAGTTTAGACACTCCAATTGTTTAAATAATTGCAAGCTTTGGTTTTGTTCATCATACTTTGTTTCTGTTTATATTTGTGTGAGGTTTCTCTTTTCAGTAATTGCGGCAACAGGTACTATCTTCTATCGTTTACCTATCTATCTTTGACATTGAGGACAATGTTGTGATCTGGTTGGGGGGAAGGATAGTTGTGTGACTAGTTGTGTAAAAAATGTATTAAAAAAAGTGTTTATGTTTGTCGTGTGTAAAGTTGTGTAAAAAATGCTTTAAAAAAAATTTGAAAGTGTGTTTATGTTTGTTGTGTTTATATGTTTATTAGTAACTTACTAAACCAATTAAAAATGGCAGATTAATGAGTAAATTTTACTCTTGAGATGCATTTTAGTTGGGGTAGACAACTAGTTTGTGTGGAAGTAGCAATTCAAATTCAGGGAAATTTACATGATTGAGTAAATTGTCTTCTTTCTTAAAATTCACATGTTTGGTTATGGATGTTGAAATGATGGACTGAGAATGATAGAAGTATGCCTTGTGAGATTTTGAGCCTATTGATGAATGAATTGAACATTTGTACCATTCTCTTCTTTCTTGTGTGAATTTCACTTATGAAATTGTTACTCTAGAACTTGCTTTGATTCTTTTTGAGACTACATTTTCACATGCATACATAAACATGATTGAGACATTTTTCTTAAAATAGCTATTTTAGCCAAATAGCCAACCTTGATATATATTTTCCCTTATTTAACCCCTTTGAGCCTCTTTGATCATTTTTGTTTCGAACTCATTCTGTGCCTTAAATGAAAAATCATGTTCTTATCCAGCCTTAGGGAATAAGAGAACATTAACTTTGTCATTAGATGAGTTCTTGAATAAGTGTGGGTGTGTGTGTGCCGAATAGTTAAAAAAATGTATATATGATGTTCTTCTTCTAAAAAAAAATAAAAAAAATCAAAAAATAAATAAAAAAATAAATAAAATTGTAAAAAGAAAAAGAGTGTCAACAAGGTAATAAAGGAAAGGAAAAGAATATGTAAAGAGAATTTGTATTAGGTTGAATGGGGATGAACTTTCATGCTTATCAATTGAACTCAGCTTTCATGTTCTTTTATTCTCTTTGATATTTAACTTATCATATCTATATTACCTTCTCATTTACCTTGACCCTATTACAACCTTGAATAAAGTCCTAATGATTTGTGTGTGCATGTGTTTTGAGTAGTGGAGAAATAGAAGACAAACAAGTTTATGGTAGTGCAATTTTCATGGGTTGAATTGAGTGAAATACCTACCTTTTAAACACTTGAAGGATTGAGAGTGAATCTTGTGAAGATCTATCATTCTTGATTCATTCTTTTCAACTGAAGTTTCCTTGCTTGTTGGTTTGAGATGCGAAGAAATGTTACCTCATGATTGTTTTGATCCCTTGATTGTCTAGTTGCTCTTCTTGAGTCATTGAATCCTTTAGAGTTTTTAGTTTTTGAGTTTGTGTTATTTTTCTTTATTCCTTAGTTTTTGTTTTTTGTGTTTTGCCTAGGAGTGCAAAAGTTAAGTGTGGGGGAATTTGATAACACTGTATTTTATACATTTTGTAATCCTCTCACTAGGCTTCTTAAGGTTCAATTAGGCTTAATTAAGTTGGTTTTGACACATTTTATCATTTTGAGCCGAATTGGACAATTAAATAAATTATTGCATAAATTAGTATTAATTATCTCTTTGGAAGTGTTTAGTAAATTGGCTATAACTTGAATTGCAAATATCTGATTGATGTGATTTTGGTCTTGTAGGAAAGTTAAAACAATTCTCTACAACTTTCATGTTGAACACTTTTCCAGAATCGGACTCCTTGGAGGTGATATTGGACTTTGAAGTCAAAATAGAGGAGCTGAAATCGAGTCTAAACATTTTGCAGTAATTGGATTATATCTTGAGTTCTAGGCATGATTTTGGACTCAAACTAAGCCATTTTAAAGCAAATATTCAGGCTTACAACTTTCATGAAGACCACTTCTCTCAAAAATGAAGAAAACTGGACACACGAATGTGCATTTACTCAATTATTAAAATATTCAAAAAAAATATAAATAATAAAATAAAACGTCAGAAACTTAATCGTTAAGTTTATGATGTGTAGCTACTGTAGCTCCAAATTGCAATTCAAATTGTAATCTACAGTAATTCTAATTGCCTATAAATAGGCTTCAATGTCAATTGCAAAGACACATTCGGGAGGGAGAGACAGAGGGGATTCTGGGCAGTGCCTAGGCTCTCTTCCTTCTCCCTTCAATTTTCTTTCCTCTTCTCTTTTCTTTTTCTCTTTTTTAGTTTATGTGTAAATAAGTTTTAGTCTACTTGGGTCAAAGTGTGAAGCTCTTGGTAATAAAATAAGGTTAGATTTATTCCTCTCTTATGCTTTAATGATTTATATTTTTAAGTAGTTATTATGCGTGTTATATTTTGTTTCTGATAATTTAGAAACTACCCTTATAAAGAGAGGTTCTTGATTTATTGTAGACAATATTTTGACACAATGAATACTTTAACCCATTTACAAGTGGTGGTAATAATTAAAAGAAACATAATATAATTACGTATATTATTTTAATGGACTTTTCTTAAATGATTTATTTTTCAAGCAGTCATTATACGTATTGTATTTTGTTTCCAATCGATTTAGAAACTCTCCTTATAAAGTGGAGTTCTTGATTTGTTGTAGACAAGAGATTGGCACAATGAGTGCTTTAACCCATTTACAAGTGTTGGTGTTAGAAACTCTCCTTATAAAGTAGAGATCTTAATTTATTGTAGGTAATATTTTAGCACAGTGAATGCTTGATCTCATTTATGAGTGATGATATTAATAGATGATTAATGGAAACATAATATAATTACGTATATTATTTTAATAGACTTTTAATGTTGTATTCTCCTATTGGAACCTCTATGTTGTGAGGATTCTAATTGAGTTATAAAATAAATTAATCTTACATTTCTTTTATTTATCAAGAGTGGATCTTTTTACCCAAATAAATAATTTTTTACCATAACAATAAAATATTTACCTTACTATAATTAATCTTTATCAATTTCCTGTGGATCGACCTCGGACTCACCGAGAAATTTATTACTTGAGACAACTTGCACTTGAGTTTACAAATGCGACAATTAAAAAGTGTACATCAATTGCACAGTGATAAATTTTGATATTTTGGGTATATGATGTACTTGGCAGTACATGCTTTTTGAGATACTACCTTTGAGGATATTGGTTGCCTAAAATGATGGAGTTGTGTCTATTTTTTTGAGTCCAACATGAGCTGAGTATTACTTTGGCCTTTGTAATTATGCATATATAAACATTATGTAATAATGCACTTTGAAGTAATGAAATATAATGATATTTTGCATAATTATATTTAGTAGTGGACATTATATGTTAGAATTTATTGTGATAGTCTCATATAAAAGTAAAGAAATGCACAATACTATTTCAATATCATGTCTCATCAACATATTTTTACATAATAGATTATTTGCATTTTTAAAAAATATTGTTGTACGCGAATATTGGTGAGTATATGAACTCTCTCTTGACGTCGTTAGGCTCGTTTTCTCTGGTAAAAAATGGAGATTTGGGTTCAGTTATACTAGTTCACTACTTCAGTTACTCTCCTTTGCTCTGTAGCTATGCTCTAATTTGGGGATTTGGCTTGTCTTAATTGCTCTGCAGCCATGCTTTGATTTTGGGGATTTGGCTTGTTTTTATTGCTCTGTTGCTATGATCTAATTTGGGGATTTGGCTTGCTATGCTCTGGTTTTGGTAAATATTCAAAATACCAAAAAAAAAACATCAATATGTAGGTTTCACACACCGTGGCCCTTACACATTAGTAAACCACAAATCTAAACAATTGTGTGTGTGTGTGTGAAGGGCCATAAGGAAAAGCCAAAATCTGTTGCATTTGAAGGTTATGACATAATACAATACTGGATTTACTTCCTTACCAATGACAAACCGAATAAATATGTGTAGATATGTACAGCTATGAGGTAGGTGGTTAGGTTGCTGTTAACCAAAAATAAAAATAAAAAGTGTGTGCTCGAAATGAGATCCTCCACTTCATAGAAAATATAGCCTTTCCAAGACAGCATCATGAAACAAGTTCTTCTTATAAGTTACACAACTTGAAAACATTTTTCAAACTCAACTTATCTAAAATTTTATGTCCCATGCCATTTTTTTTTACTTATTCTCTTTCACCAATTTATATGCTAAATGGGCTAGTTCTCAAATCATCAATAATAAGCGAATGGCAAACTTTATTTATCATTTATAATCTTTATCTTGCTTCATTCCTTTGCCCTTTGGACATGGTATCTTCAACTAGATGATCTAAGATTATTTTGACCTTTACCCATTTGCAAATGGCATAGATTTTGATAAGAGACCCCTTATCCCCCCACAGGGCAGTCAAAGTTTCAAGTTTGAGTGGATAGCAATGATGATTATATGCTCTTCCTTTTTTGTTACCATTATGCAGAGAATTTTATTGTCTTAAAACTAAATGCATAATACATATGATATGAATATTAAAGGTTCCATAATTTTAGAATCAACATCACAGGTTGACAAGGCAATATCCCAAACAGCCACCTTCCGGAATGCACCTGAACTTGCTTACAATCTCAAGTCTAGATTTGAAATTGCATAGATTGGTTCGATAGAGAAATCCCATTCTACCTAAACTTCCTTACAATCTCAAGTCTAGACTTGATTCAATTATATAAACGTGAATGAAATCATTTTAGTCAAATTTAACTTCACCAATGTTCGTGCAGACCCTTTTTTCAATGTTGTGCTCTGTTCATCTGTATTTTTGTATCCTTTGTTTTTAAGATCTAAGGGATATGATTTTCCTCTCTCTCTCTTTTTTTTTCTGGCTTATGTGGCAATTTTCTTTTGGGGAAGGGGTGGTGATTAACTTGGTCGATAATTGCAGATTAAGTACTTGTCTCTTTCGGATTAATAATCATATATTCATCCAACTTTTGTGGTCATATTCACTACATTTTTCTGGCAAAAAATTCTGGTTATCTACATTTTTCTTTACTCTCATCAACTCAACCAATGGTGAGAAGGATTTCAAACAACAGTAACCCCCACCAAGCCTTCCAATAGAGACTTATAAGTTTTTCCAATTAAAAATTGACAAGGAAATTGTGTGGTTTTCATTCAAATTCCCCCTCGTTGTTTTCCTAGAGGATACCTTCCAATAGAGACTTATTAGCTGTCTGTAGTTCTACTTTTGTCCTTAAATAGTAACTATCCAAAACGTGCCAGAGGGTTGGTGAATACTATTCTGCCTCATGATACTACGGAATGTGATTGTTTTGTTCCCATGTCTAATATGTCAACATAATGATAATTGGTAGGTTGGAATTTGTAATTGGATCTGCCCCCTTGAAGTTTAAAAAGGACTTGTATGTTACAAATTAACCAATTATGTTAATGGAGTGATTAGGTATGTGGTGATTGAGATAATATCATGAAATGTGTATTTGCAATCTAGATATGGTCTCACTCAGAGCAGTTTTTTTACTGTACAGATTGCATGCAATTTTAGGAAGTGTGGAAGAAGAATATAAGCAAGTGACAAACCAGAAAGTTGGACATGTCAGAAGGAATCAAAGCAAGTTATTCCAGCAACGATGCAAATGATTTGTCAGAGGTATGTTCACTTTGAATTGATATTTTAATTATGGCCATTATGCCCAGCAGGACAACACCCCCCCGGGTTAGTGATAATGCTCAATGTTCTCTTTTGGTACCATTTAAAATGTAAGTCTAGATATATATTTGCTTTCCACCTTATTGAATCGTTTGCACAAATATTAGTTTGATGCCTCTTGAGCAATACCAGAGGCTTGAGAATCGGTTCGTGGAATCAGACATTATCAAGCACAGTGACGGTGACGGACCTAAAAAAAATTTGCCTGGCGAGAGCAAGTTTTACACTGATATACCAAATAAAAAAAATCAAATACTTAATATATCATACATGTAACAATATATATTTATTAAAAGTATAATTATAATTTCTCTGTATGTCTTCATATATTAAAATTTAATTATAATTTTATAATAAATTTATCAATCACCAAGACATATAAAATAAATATAGTCATAATTGTTTTCCTAATTTAATAAAAAATTACATATTTCGATTATAGAGCTTAATATTTGAATTATACTCATTATTAGTTATCACTTATACTAATTTTATGATGTAATTGTAATTATTCTTGAGTTTTTCATTCAAGAAAGTTGAAAATTGGTGAGTGAGTTAAATTATGTGAGAATGAGATTTTAAACAAAAAATTTGAACAAAAAATAATACTATATATATATATATATATATATATATTGTGCCTAAGTTGAAATTAAATTATTCTTTATCACATTGTACCCAAAAAAAAAAAGGAAAAAAAGTACACAATCCCTTTGAACTTTCACCCTTTTACAAATTGTCACTACAAACTTTAAAACATTCTTAATTAGTCCTTAAACTTTAACTAATGACCCAATAGATTCTTCCGTTTAAGAATTGTCAACTCACTAATGGTGATACCATATGACAACATCTTATTTACCAATTAATCTAGACAGTTGATTAATTTATTTATTAAGTGGTATAGGGTTGGCAATCTTTTCTGACTATAATGTATTTTTTTGTTTTGTTTCTTTAGTTTTAGGGTTTTTATCCATTAATTTAACTATTTAAAAATTATTTAAAATTTAAGTTTAATGAATAAATTAATTAATAGTCCAAATTTAATGTCAAATGGATGCATAAAATGTTGTCACGTGGTATTACTATTAGTGAGTTAGCAAATCTTAAATGGAAGGATTTATTGAGTCATTAGTTAAAGTTTAAAAATTAATTAAAAATATTTTAAATTTTGTAAAAGAGTCAAAGTTCAGAAGCTTCATGCATTTTTCTCTAAAAAAGTATCCTTTACCATATGATTTGTCTTTTCTTTCTATTTTTTAAAGCTGAAATTCAAATTGTAGTAATGAATAATTTTCTTAACTATTCGATTAAGAGAAGTTTGTTAAGTAAGAGTGTCCAGCAAGTGGGTTAATTCATAAACCGATGGGTTTTGACCTAACTTAATTAAAAAACATGGGTTGGTTTAGGGTTGGGTTGAAAAACATTGCATCTTCCAAGGTACTAGCCCGCATGGCACCCAACCCACACAAGTTGATTTTTTTTTAATAAGTCGTTTAGCTATGGTACCATTTCAAGTTGCTTTCTCCTTACTTTTTTTTGTATTGCTAATTAAATTTAATTTTAGGCGTTGTGATCACATTGATAACATTATCACAAAAAATAGAGATGAGAAGCTCATGAAGCAATTAATAGATCATTGAGAATCGAATGGATTGCTTGGATAACAAAGGACATCCTGAAAAAAATTAAGAATGAAGTAAATGATTATGTCAATTCATATGCTCTATGTCATCACATAAACTGTAATTATTTAATGTGATTTGTTGTTTATGATTTTTGAGACCTATTAACTCATTTTAGTTTATTTTAAACTTATCTTAATTTAGTAAGACTTATTATGTTTATTCAACTTGTTTGAGATTTATTATATTTGCGTAAAACTAATTTGGTGTTTTTTCAATTTATTTGAGACATATGTTATTTTTAATTAAGACATGTTATCTTTTATATATAAAAGTAGAATACAATGGTGTTACTCTAGGGTTTACCTTCCCTATTAAGCTGAAAGGTATTTAAAATATTTTATATTTATGTGCTTTTAATTAATTACTTTGAGACTTTAAAAAATATTAAGTGTTTTAAATTTTCTAAGCAACTATCGTAATAACCTTTGATTTTTTTCAAGCCTTACAATTCTGATACAACTCTTTTAATTATATTTTTATTATAGCTTTTGTAACACCCTCCTCAGGGTATCACATGTTTGACTTCCGACTCATAATCTGAAAAGAGGTTCACACAAAATTTGAGTTATAAAGGATGAGTTTTAAAATTTCTTCTTTACTGAAACGTAAATTTACTGAAAATATTAGGTAACATTGAAAATCATATTTCAACTATTCATTATGTAATATTGACACCAATTAATATCACAATTTAAAGAGAAATATAAAATTAACAGACTTATTTTCTTTTTCTTTTTTTTTTTTTGACAGATAGCAAACCCTATGATGGGTCCTACTTAATAAGACTAGACAACACTAATAGAAAACTTTAACATACTTATTCCTTTTTCTCGTCCATCTTGACGCATCGACATCCTTCCTTTGTCAACATCAGCACACCTTCGAAGTCCTGAATGTCCACTCCTTATTGTTATCTCCAATCTCGAGTATCCATCGCCCGTTATGTCTAAGACAACTCGATCTTTCTATTATTTGATTTTAACAAAGACAGACACAAAGAAAACAATATAACAAAGAGGTGAGATCACCTACACCAATACCAACATGGCAGCACAGAGATAACACAAATAGCAATATTATACAGATAGATCATACCATAATCATGCTATCAGCATTAATCAACTATCATCATCTAATCATTTATCAGTTCGATCATCATCCAAGTACTCAAAACAATTGTCATAGCCAACATTCCTCAATTAATATATCATACAAATATAAATGCTCAGATTTATGCATATGTACAAAGACTCAGTTTATCAAAAATGACTCCATGGAGGTTTTTCACAATTTCGAGGAGAATGCTCTGGTTAATTGTCAGCCTTAGCCCAAAGACAATCTCTCAGTCGTTGAAAAGAATCGTGTTCATGTCGGGTATCGTCAATGCGTTGCAACGGATCAGCGCACGCCAAGTGGCACAGGGTACTCGCTAACCGCGTCCACTGTCGACCGCTTGCCTCGACGCCCTAAGATCCATCATAGACCTCACTATCAATTCTCATTCCCTCTTCAACCACAAGGGCCATAATAGCTATTAACTATCTTTTATACAATGCACGAATTTATCAGTACAAGTCCAACCCCAACGGGCCAAATCTTTTCAATGCATGTATAATGCACCAAATGCCAATCACAGGCAAAACATGTCATTTTCTCACACAGCATCCATATACCGGTTCTTTGGTATTTATACTGTATTTTCAACAAAAAAATCATATTATCACATTTTCATAGTTATGAAATACTTTCGTCGTGTTTTTCACAAAATTGTGCGACATTTCCATTTCATTTTTACAATTCCAAAACGCTTCTTAATTTTTCACAATTCCAAAACATTTTTGTTATAGTTTCACAATACCATAACACTTCTTTTACGTTTTTAAAATTTCGTAACATTTCTTATGTTTTCTAAATACTACAACACTTCACAGACTTTTAAATCACGTATTTAATTTTTCAACATTTTTTCTCAATATATGTTTCTCAAATTGCGTAACAATTTTTCACCATTTTCAAAATTGCATAACTTAAAAATCATTCTTTTAAGTTGTGTAAATCATTTTTTCATCATTCTTAAAATATTTAAAATACTTTCCAAATCACATAAGATTTTCTTCATTTTCACAATTACGTAAAATATTCTATCACTTTTAAATCACATAGTGATTTTTTAACATAGTTCAAATTGTGTAGAAATATTTTAACATATTCCAAATCATTTTAAAGATACGTAAAATATTTTTCAATATTTTACAATCACGTAAAATATTTAAACTCACATAAAATATTTAAACGTAATTCAAATCATGTAGAAATATTTTAACATATTTCAAATCGTGTAGGAATATTTTACTATATTCTAAATCATTTTTAAGATACGTAAATCATTTTTCACCACAATTCTATTACGAAAAATATTTCTTAACCTTCAAAAATTCCATTTCATCCTTTCTCAAAATATTATGACTTTGTACTTCATTTTTTTCATTTTCTTACTCAAGAAAATCTTTTTCCACGTTTTTTACTCAAGAAATTCTTTTCAAATATAATTTACAAAATTACATTTCCATTGATATAAATCAATGTTTCAAATCTTAAAATTTTCAAACGTACTTTCAAAACTTGAAAATAAGTTATACTTGATTAAATTCTCAAAATACCATTATATTCTCCATTTTTTCCTAAATCATTTCCAAATTAACCTACTTCAAAATAAATTGAAGTTTGAAAATATTTTCATTTACAAAACTTAATTTTTCAAGTGAGTAAAATACTCTGATTCTCTTTTCAAAATTTTTGTATTAAATCAATTATATTTCCACTTGAAAAATTACTTTGTTTCATCAAAATCTAGGCATTACTATTTTAAAAATTATCAAAACATTTTTTTTCTTTTAAATTGATATGGTTTTTTACACAAACAAAACCATTAAAGTTTTATTTTCAAAACCAAAGTACCGATTGGTCATATAACAAACCCATTTGTTCAAATTCATTTTCACTTTCTTTGCAAATTCTTTTTCATTCTTAGTCAAAAATCTTTTTCTTAATATATATTTTCTCAAAATCACTTTTTATTGATCTAGTCCTACAACATCATATTGAGTTATTTTAATTATTGTTTCTTAACTTTAAATTTCCTAACATTTTTCAAAACCCAATAAATCAATTCTCTAGAAATTTTAAGTTACAAACGTTTTTTTTTATATTTCTAAATCACTTTTAAAAATTGATTAATTTGAAGTTCAATACTTTCAATCTTCTTTTTCTTTTATTTATGAAAATTCTACTTCACTTAATTTATAACACTTAATTCCCTTTTCAAAAATCCTTATTTGAAAATTCTTGTATTTCATAGCATCAAAATATTTTTCTAAATTATCAAAACCTTATAGATGACCATTGGAACCATGAAATATTTTTCTTCTAACTTAAATAAATTCCATTCTTGTTTCTACACAAAATAAATCAATAAAATTTCATTCTAAAATTTGTGTTCATGTTTTCTTAAAAAAAAACAAACCTTTAGTTCATTTTCCATACTCCTCAAATCAATCCAATTTTATTCTTCCATAAACATATTAATTTGTAAACACCTATTTTGAGGTGTCTTGGCCGAAATTCTCATTGTTCTAGGGATCAAAATTCAATTTCCTTGTTCTTGAAAATTTTCAACATTGACCCTCATCAAGGGCATTAAAACCCTAGCTCTTCCTTGGCCATTGGAACTAAGATCAATTTTCTTTCCATCCACACATCATGGCGTAAATATATATATTTCATCATAAATATCACAAACATGCCATATACTCATCATGCATATTATAAGTATACTATCAAAGCCATAAAATCATGCAAAGCATATTAAGTATAGACAAAATAATCAAGGCACAAGAAAATAAAGCAAAGCTCATAAACACACAATTAATTATTACATGACCATGGATTAGAATTCTCACATGAATTCACAATTCATCAAATATAAGACCATCTCCCACCACCATAATTGGTTGGTGAGATGGATCTCCCTCTTACCTCTTGAAGAACTTCAAAAGCTTTTTGATTTGCTTCTTTTTCCAAATACTTCACCACTAAGGGCTTCTCAAATACAAAATAAAATATATAGAAATTAGTATACTAAACTTGATTAAGAGGAACCATGGATCAAACATGGTTTAGATCATGAAAAAGAAGAGAAGAAATGAAGTCTTCTTATACTTCACCTCAAAAACCCAATAACTTTGATCTTAAAGAAAGTCTATGAAGATGAATGATTTAGAGAAAATCTCCAACATGAAAGTTGCTTAGAATATCATGTAGATTCAAGATTTATGGTTAGATGAAATTAAACAAACTTGAAGGGTGGTTTTAGGATGGTTGAGCGAATTCCTCACAAGAAGAAAAATATAAGCTTTTTGATCTTTAACTTGAAGAACAAAGTTGTAGATGATAGAATTTTGAGAAGTTCCTAACAATTCTAAAATAATTAGTAAAATCACAAACAAATCTCAATAATAACAAACCATGGAACAATCATGACTTAGAAAATCATAAACATGAATTTAAATCATAGAAATCAAAGTTTACCTCTAAGAAAGTAAGGTAAAAGTGGGATTTTGAAGCACTTAGAGTGGGATTTTGGGAAAACTTTCTAAATGAAAAGTGTTTAGAATATTGTTTAGCTTTAGGAAATGATGAGAGTGAAAATTATAGGTGAGTGATGGTGTATTTGGGTGTAGAGACCGAACCAATGGAGAGAAAATGAAAGGAAAAATGGTTGCTTGGTTCTTGGAATTTTTTAGAGAAAAGATGAAAGCTTTTTGGGTGAGAGAGAAAATGAGATTTGTGAGATTGAATTATGGAAGGTTGCTGCCGTGGGAGTCTTGGAGAGATTAAGTGATATACTTGACTCACAATATCACCAATTGGATGCACATGAAGTAGCACATGGCATAGGTCATCAATTTGACTTGCATGGCTATTATGGATGGTTCAAGATTCATGTAGAAGCCTCCCAAGCTGCTGCCAAAACCGTGGGACACTTTGGGGTTTTAGTGAATTAATTGTTTTCAATTTACACCTAATTGTATGCTAATTAATTAGATAATTAGTTAGGTTAAATTTTTTAATCAATCTTAATTAACATTCTAACTATATAACTAATTAATTAAACATATTATCTCATATATTATAATCTCTAATTAAAATTAGGATATCTAATTAAGAATTAAATTATAATCAATTAACAATTAAATTAATTTACTTAGCTTGTTAATTAGGCAATTAAATTAACCAAATTAAGTTTAATTAGTTACTACTCAATAATGACCAAGACAACATATAATTAATGTCTTGAAACTTGGCTAAGCTATTAAGCCACCAAAACCGTGCCCCCCTCCAAGCATTCTCCTCAGGAAGCAAACAAAGTAATAATGGTCAAGAATGATGTAATATTGACCATGACAAGCAATAATGGTCATCAAATCACCTTTAGCTCCAAAATACTACAAGAACCGTCCCCTCCTTACTTTATGCATGCAATAATATTGTCATCTTTATTAGTCACCATCTAGAGTATTTCTAGCCATTGATTAATTCAATGGTTAGGATTTAGGTAGACTTTTGATTTAGAAGACTTAATCTAGGCCATTAGATCTTTTTCCTTTAAATTCTAACCATTAGACGTGTCTCCAAAATAAAGGGTAAATATTGCTCCTTCAAATTTTAAATCCAATGGTCATAATTAGTCTTTATCACTTTTTAAGACTAAATCTTCACCATTGATTAAATCTTCATCCAATGGTCATAAATGGTCTTTTTCACTTTTTAAGACTAAATCTCCACCATTGATTTAATCTAAATCCAATGGTCATTAATGATTCATCTCCACCATTGACTAAATCTACATCCAAGGGTTGATAATGGTCATAGCCATTTATAAGACTAAATCTCTACCCTTGATTTAATTTCCATCCAACGGTTATAATTGATCCTATTCACTTTTAATATCAAATCTCTATCGTTGATTAAATCAAGATCAAGTCTCCATCGTTAATTAAATCAATGGTGGATATCCAAACCACCAATGTTGACTTAAGCAATATAATTTCTATTTTTTATCTGCTAAAACCCCACGAAAGAATATATTTACTGTATTTTTATCGCCCAATAATTAAATATAGTGCCAAACACAATACAAGAAAATTTCTAAAACTATTTTCGGATTCAAGTTTAGTAAGATCCCCTGTCTCCGTCTAAACAAGCATAAAATTTTTCTATGCGTAGAAAAATTTTCACTTTGCGGGACTCACCTAGGCCCACGTAAGGCCACCTGGGACCACTTGAATCCACATACAGTCAAAAAAATTCATAATCATCCACAAAATCACAAATATTAGAAAACGTATAAAAATCAAATCAGATTGTTAAAAAATAATTAACAGTCAAGAGAAATAAATACAGAAAGATTTTCCCCGACTCAAAATTTATTATTTTCCTGACTTGGAGTAAATCACTCCAAACGATCAAATATGCTGACAGAATAAACAAAATAATTTTACAGTATCCAGAAATTACTAAACAGTAAAATTCTGTTAACTGTCAAAATTACTGTTTAAGAGATACGAAATTTGGGGTGTTACAGCTTTCAACAATATTAAGTGTTTTAGATTTTCTAAGTAATTATCTTAAATACCTTTGATTTTTTCAAGTCTTACAATTCTTATATAACTTTTTTAATTATATTTTCACTATAATTTTCACTCACTTAATATTAAAGTTCCACTCGCATAATATTTAAGGACTAATTTAGATAATCTTATGAAAAAATAGTTTTTTTTAAGCTTTTATTTATTTATTTGAAGATTGAATATTTTATCTTTATATATAAAAGTAATTGAGTTTGCAACCAAGGGTTGCCTTAGGTTTCGCTTTCCTCTTAAGCTTGAGAATATTTTAGATAATTTATATGTAATTATTTTGATATATATGTAATATTTTATAATTTTTATACAATTCTCTTAATTATATTTCTAAGAGTTCAAAATTTAAATCTTTTATCTCTTTTTATACATAAAAATGGTTAAGGCTACATTTACCTTAGGGTTTTACTTTCCCTCTTAGACAGAGGATGTTTTTGTCATTATGCGTGTTAATATAATTTTCATTCACCTAATATTTAATTTCCACCACTTTACCTTCAATGTTTTTGTGAGTCTCTAGGCTTCTTAAAAGATTCTATTGCTTTTAATTCTCACTTTCTTTTTCATTAATTTTTTTACAATTTGTATTCCACTCATAATTATTTTTATTGTTTCTACTTTAATCTCATTCTCTCCACTAACCAATTCTACTATTGTATCTCTTCATATACTTTACTAGCTTCATTTTACTTTGTATTCTTCTCTTTATTATATATTCTCCATCATTCATTTGCCTTCATATTTCAATCATTTGTTATTGTTTTCTTCTTTCTTTTTTTCTTCAAAATTTCTTTAATGAATTTTCTCTCATTTATTTGTGTTTCTCTCTATTTACATATATCTTGTGGGTGACTTTTGTAGGTATGGAGCAAGGGTGACTTGAAGTTGGCACCAACCATAAGAAGGGAGAAATGAATTGTGGTCTTCTTTGGCAGACTAAATAGTTCCTATAATTAAGTGATTGAGTTTACTTAACTCTTTACTCAAGTTTAGAACTTGGTACTGAGTAGACTCAAAATAGTTTCTCAAAGATGATGAGTAAACTTAATACCAATGTAATTGTATAAGACAAATGATTATGATAGATAGAGATAAGATAACTGTAATCAATCTTATATCCCAAAATGAACCTTTCAAACTTCTAAGTGGGATTAAATAAGAAATGGTTCAATGCAACAACTAAGTAAAATGTGAAAATGTTTTAAAGTTGATAAGGTCTATATATGTAAAAAAAACCACCCGAGTTGAGTTTATAAGAAAATGTTTTTTTAGTGTTTTTTTTTTAAACACTTCTGATATTTTGTCACCAGATTGATATAAAGATAAAATTGATTACTTCAACTTAAGTTTTATAACAGATGTAGAAGCTGAAATTAAAGAAGTAGGAAAAGAAAAGCTTAACACAAATTTTTTTCTGATTCGCCTCCAACTACTTAAGGCTACATCTAGTTTCTAGCTACTGTTAGGATTTTTTGTTTACTATTTTGAGTATTTTTTGTACATCAAAGTTGTTTCTAATTACAAATCAAGTATTCTTTGTTTACAACAGTCACTCCTGGCTTCTAAATTCACTTTTTATCGAGGCTAACACACATTACTAGCTTACTATACTCACTTCTCGGGGTACAAGTGTAAAGACAATAGGAGTTTAGAAAAGATTTATTTCTCACAACACTCCTAGAGTGGATAAACTCAGTGAAAACTTAGAGAATAATACCTATAACAAGTTATATCAGAAAGTTTTAGTAGGTAGAGAACAATTAAGTAGGCTAAGAAGACTTTTGATGAGTAGACAGAATATTTTCACTGTTATATTGATCAATAATTGTTCTAACCCTTTATTCTTAGTTATGAAGTCCTTTTATAACCTTCCATAGACTAGCCGTTGGATTTTTATTGTTCTTGACGCATAAAAAATAAAATTATCCATTACTAATGCAACTTTTTCGTGTTTGGTGCAGTTTTGTCTTATAGCGCTATGAGTAGACTAAGTTTAATGAGTTTGCTCAACTCTTGTTACTCAGCCAAACTTCTCTTATCTTTGCAAGTGACTCTTTCTGATTGAGCATTATATAATGATGGATTGTCCATGATGAAACACTGAAAGATGGTACATCCTTGAAGATGCCTTTCAATCTTAGTGCATTTTCTTTAGAGTTATGTGACATGAGTCTGATCATCTTTGAATTTCTGATCTTGATCAGTCTGCTCATGAAATTTTTGAGTTTTCTCATGATTGTTCACAATTGTTTGAGACTTCTTATAACTTTCTCGAGTCTTTTCATATTTTCATTGAGTTTTTTGATGACTCCCTTGAAGCTTTTTAACTTTAGAACATGTCAAATGTTTATTCTTTGATAATTCCTCTTTAAGGACTAGTTAAGCTCAGAATCTATAGATCAACTACAAACTAATCACAAACCAAGTTAGTTTATCTTATCATTATGAAATCATGTTTTCAAATATGCTTTGTTACTCATCAAAACTCATCACAAAAGAGACTTGGATCTAACATGACTCATAAGAGCTATTAATGCTTCATATAGGTTGATGAAGTCACATTGGTGCAAGGCACGATTCTACATATTAGGTTGAGGCTGTAGAAAATGGTGGCTCGCGGTGGGTGTCCAGGGGCTTGATGTGGCGATTAGCAAAGGGTTCCATAGTAGTTAGGCATTAGGAAATTGTAAACTCTGTGTGGGATTTCTTTATGTGCTGGGTTATGGGTTCTTATGTGTGGAAAATTATGATCTTTATGTGTGGAGAAATAATATATTTTGAGAGTATTACTCTGATTAATTTTATAACCATTGATATTTAATTTAATAACATTTTATTTTTCAATCTAATGACTTATATAATTATAAATGACAAGTGTTATATTTTTATTGAATTGGTGTAATGCTCTAAAAGTATACAAGAACTTATCCTATTTGTGGATTTATTTATCCAAAATTTTACATTATTATATTTATAAAGATAACTATATCATACATTTAATATATACACCCTAAACCTGAAAACCATGATGACCAAATTACAAGTTTATACTAACAAGCAAAGAATAATTTAATTCTAATTTTTATTATAATACATGACAAAGTTATATGCCGTTCAACGCACAAATAAAAATATTAGTATATAAATTTTTAATTTCATATTTTAATATTTAATATAATAAGAGAATCTTTTTTTTTTCGAAATATATTTCAGACTCGCATATTTAACTCATCTCAACTCTCTTCTAAACTGGTCGGATTGGGTCGGTAGAAGAAAATAATTTCCCGAACGCAATCCAACCAACCCAACCGGGTCAGGTAAGGGACACCCCTATCGTTAAGGACATCACACTACCCTGCTTACAGCCAGTTAAAGTTTCTCACCATCACTTCCGTCACGAAATCACTCCCACCACCACCACCTCCGCGGCCGCCATTTCACATTCCGATCTAACCCACCCGTCAACACGGGAACTCTCGTCGCTCCGGCGAACCCCCATCTTTCGCACAACGCCGATGAAACCTCTGCCGTGAACGCGTGTGGACTTGGAAAAAGCACCCGATTCTTCCCAATTCAATCGAGCAATGGAAGCTGAGGAAAACGACAGCGTCGTCGTTGAACCTTCTGTCTCTCCGAATTTCCACGATTCCGAAGCTGAAGCCAACGCCGATGATCCCCTCGCGAAAAGCTCTGACGTTTTGGCGAAAGGATTGTCGTCGATGCTGTCCACCGTCATTAAGGAATTCGATTTCAAAGCTCAACAAACTCTCAACAGCCAGGACCAGCTCTTTTCCGCCATTGATCGTCTCACCCGAGGTTATCTTGCGTTACTTTCTCTTTTTCCATTCCTTGTGCTAAATTTTGAAGAACAGCGTGTTATTTATTAATTGAAAAATATTTACTACCAGATTTATATTATCAACCAAAAAAAAAAAAATGGACTCAATTTATATAATGTAAATCCACTATTACCATGTTTGGGTTTTGGAGAGTAAGTATTGGTTTCTTAAATTTGACAAAGGTTGATTGTTGACATAGGCTTAGTTTACTTGGAGAATGGAGATCCATGTCAAATTGTAAATTGTGTGTTAGTGTGACTCTCTAATGAATTTGCATGTGCATAGACCGGTTGTCAGGTCCAAATTCTTCTAGATTTGTTTTCCTTGTTACAGCAAGGAAGTATCACTTATCATGGGTGCTACTCTATAAACTTGTCAAGTAAGCAGTAACATTGGCACTAAACTGTCTAAACATTAGTCTGTTCAACCTACTAAGCATACTCCATGGACCTAACAGAGGAATATCCAGTTCTGTCGTTATACAAGCAGTACTGAGGTTTAGCTGTAAGGTTAGATGAGAAACAGTCAATCCCACTATTGTGCGTGTGGTACCTAGGTTTAGCCGTTTAGCCGTTTAGCCCTACTAATGAGTGCCTTGGAAACAATTCAAAACTAAGCCTTGAGTGAGAAAAATAGGCACCTTCACTACTTGATCGCAAGTTGCAACACTTGGTCGTTGTGTTTCTAAGCTTTATATTTTAGAAACTCAGAAAAGGCATAAAGAGATGAGACATTATTTGTTATTCTATATATACGGGGAAGAAAGAAGAATGTGTATATCTTGAAGATGCATCATCTTAGTGTACTTGAGGTGCACAAGGGTCTACAAGGTTGGGTATGACACAAGGTTTTGATTTCTATGGTTTGAGATTTCCTCGTTATTGAAGTACTAATGCAGAGACCTATACTTTTGTTCTTCTGACAAGCATTTGAAGATGGATTTCATACAACCAAAACATTTTCTCACTAGGTGGGGTCGGTTATATGGATCAAATGATACCACTGTGTTTTGTCAAAAATCAAATCTTCCGAGAGGACATTTAGATCTAAATCCTTTCTAATAGTTTCACTTAGAGTTTCTCTTGGTCTTCCTCTACCTCTAATTATTAGGTTAACCTCCATCTGATCCATTCTTCTAACTGGGGGCTGGGGCTTTTGTTGGTCTTCTTTTCACATGACCAAACCATCTTAGACACGATTCTACCATCTTTTCCTCAATAGGTGTCACTTCTACTTTCTCACTAATACATTCATTCTCGATCTTCTTTTTTCTTGTATGCCCACTCATCCAACGCAACATTCTCATCTCTGCCACACTTATATTATGCTCTTGTTGGCACTTTACTGTCCAACATTCAATACCATAAAACATCGCAGGTCTTATGGTTGTGTGTTAAAATTTTCCTTTTAGCTTGATAGGTACCTTTCGATCACAAATAACACCTGAAGCATTCCTCTATTTCATTCACACAGCTTGAATCCTATGATTTACATTTTCCTCTATTTCTCTATTACTTTGTATGATAGATCAAATATACCTAAACTGTGTGACTTGTAGTATGGTATGATCTCCACTTTTCACCTCCAGGCTAGTGCTACCACACATCTTATCTTGAAATTGCATTCTATATACTCCGTTTGATTTTTGCTTAAATGGAAGCCATGTGATTCCAAAGCTTCCCTCCACAACTCTAGTTTACCATTTATTCCCTCTCGCGACTCTCTCACTAGGACTATATCATTTGCAAAAAGTATGCATTGTGGCACTGGTTCCTGGATATGTTGAGTAAGAACGTCCAAAACCAAGATAAGAAGATAAAGACTCAAGGTTGACCCTTGGTGTAAACCTATGGTTATAAGGATATCCTCTGTGGCTCTATCATGTGTTCGCACACTGGTTTTCACCCTGTCATACATATCTTTGATGACCTGAATATAAGCGACCTAAACTCCATTTTTGTCTAGCACCTTTCATAAGACTTTTCTTGGCACCTTGTTATAGGCCTTTTCTAAATCAATGAAAACCATGTGTAGATCCATTTGTTTCCTCCACTGCCTTTATATTGAGCTGTCAAAGTGGGTTTCATCCCGTGAGCCAACCCAGCTCATGGGTTGATACAAAAACAGCCCACAAAGACCTCGAGTTAAAATGACCCAGCCCACTTAACCTGCAGGTTAAGCGGGTTTGAGCCTAGTTGGTCACGGGCTGACCCAGATTTAAATTTAAAAAAAACAAAATGGAAATACGTCTGAGAGATGTGGGTCAGAACCTAATGGGTCAATATGGGTTAGGGTCAGCTCTCATCTAAGTTTTCACTTTCGGATTGAAACTTTAGCCACCGCCCTTCACCTTTTCTTTCTTTCCCTCTAATCTCCACTCCTTCAACTGTCAACCACCACCAGCCAGCCACGAGCCCACCACCAGCCACCTTCTCCTGCGACTTGCGAATGCACACACCAACTGCCACAAGAGACCACAAATCGCAACGCACCACCACCATCCAGCCACCGTCTTCTGCCACCACCAATGACCAAGTTGGAGCTTCAATATTCATACTCTCTCAATTTCTCTCTCTCTCTCTCTCTCTCTCTCTATCTCTCTTTGTCTTCACGACTTCACAGCTTCAGTCTCAATCTTGGGGATTACCAGTCACTGTAATATATGTCATGGGGTTGGGGGTTTCATTTCAGAGATTGGGGGTTATTGTGTGCCCGTGTCAAAGACTTCTTTTTATGTGTTTTTTTGTATTTTTTTAAAATACTTTCTTAATTTTTTGTCCTTTTTATTCCTTTTTATTTCTTTTTTTAAAAAAAAAATTAGGTGGGCCAACCTGTTTAACCCACCAACCCTGGTGGATTGAGCTGGGCTAGCCAAATTTTGACCCATGACTAAAGTGGGCCAACCCAGCCCGGCTCATTTTGTGAGCAACCCGTGGTGAGCCAACCCGGGTGGGCCAGGTTGGCCCGTTTTGACAGCTACCTCTATATCAAACCTCGTGAAATGTATATTACTTCTATGGTTGTTCTCCCAGACATAAAACCAAATTGATTCTCTAAAATATGAGTTTCTTATCTTAATCTCTATTCAATTATTCTTTCCTATAGTTTCATAGTATGACTCATTATATCTCCCTTGTTCTTATAAATAGGGATCAGTGTTTCTCCTCCATTCATCTTACATTTTCTTAGACATCATCATCTCTCGTTAGACAACTTTGTGAGCTAGCTTATACCTTTTTCTCATATGCATTCCCATATGAGAATAGGTATATTATCTGGTCCAAACGCTTTTCCATTGTCCATCCTCTTTAATACTTCTTTTATCTCAAACTCCTGAATTTTACGATAAATGGTATAATTTTGGTACTCCTTTCTAGTGTTTAAAATATCTAAGTCCAATAATGTCGCATGCGCTTCCTTAAATAACTTGTGAAAATAAGCCTTTTATCATTCCTTGATATCTCGTTCAATAACCAAGACTTTACCCACTTCATCCTTAATGCATTTCAATTTATCTAAGTCTCTTGTCTTCATTTCTCTACCTTTAGTAAGCCTATAAACATGGCTTTCCACGTTTTTGGTGCCTAAAGATTGGTATATCTCGTCGAACGCTTTAGCTTTTGCCTCGCTTATCACCTTCTCACCATTTTTACACAATTGCCAACCTTTATAACACTCCTTTTAACTCTAACCTCTCAAAATTTGAAGAATATGAAAACTGTATATTTCTACTTAAACTGAATGTTTACAAGATGGTAATATATATAGGGAGCTGTACATTAAACTAGGCCCTAGAAAATAAGCAATAATAAAGCACTAACAACAATGCCTACAAAAAATGTGAAAACGTGGGAACAAGAGGTCACCATCCACCGTCCATCAAGGCTACCATCCACCATCCATCAAGGAGGCCACCATCCATTGTCCATGGTTTTCCACACTCCCCCTCATGCTGGTGAATATGCATTCTCCATTCCCAATTTGGATACAATCGTTTGAAATACTAGACTGTTCAACCCTATGATAAGTACATTAGCAAGCTGACCTTGTGTAGACACATAGGGTATACAAATTAAATCACTCTCTAGTTTTTCTTTAATAAAATGTCTGTCAACTTCAATATGCTTTGTTCGATCAAGTTGTACTGGATTATGAGTTATGCTGATTGCAGACTTAATATCACAGTAAAGTCTCATCGGTCTATCCCATTTGATCTTCAAATCTTCAAGAATAATCTTTAACCATAGTAGTTCCATACACTTTGTGCCATAACTTTGAATTCTTCCTCCGCACTAAATCATGCTGCCACATTCTATTTTTTATCAACTATTATATTCTTACATCAAACAGTGCATACTTCCCTTTTCACACCCCATTTAATACCATTCATTATATATATTTTTTCTATCAGTTTCTCTCACTCAATCACATCCCTTAAAAAGGGTGTGAACAGTATTTACACTTCTTTTTAGGGATGTAAGATGATAATTTTTCATTTTTTACTCTTCCAAGAAAAGTGCAATATCCTATGGTTGATCTTCTATCCACTGGTGATCCAGCATAATCACCATCAGTGTATGCCTTAAGTATCATACCTTCATTTCTCTTAAATAAAATGCCTTTACCTAGTATTCCCTTAAGACACTGTAATACTTGATATGCTGCTCGCAAATGAGATTCTTTTGGACTGTGCATGAATTGGCTAATTACACTTACTGCATATGCTATGTCCGGTCGTGTGTGGGATAGATAAATAAGTCTTCCCATCAAACACTGATACATTTCTCTATCAACTGCAGCGTCTTCCTCCGCTTGCCCAAGTTTCATATTAGGATCCATAAGGGTACTTGTTGGTTTGCATGCTGTCTGACCTGTTTCTTTTAAGAGATCTATAACATACTTTTGTTAGGAGATAAATATACCCTGCCTAGAATGAGCAACCTCAATTCCAAGAAAGTATTTCAACCTTCTTAATGCTTTAATTTCCAATTCCTTAGCTAAGCATTGACTCAGAATCTGTTTCTCCTTAGCATCATTTCCTGTCTCTTTTATGTCATCAACATACACCAAGAGAGCTGTAACTCCCCTTGAAAGAGAGTGTTTAATAAACAGTATGTGATCCCCTTGGCTTTGTTTGTATCCCATGGGCAACATAATTCTAGCAAACCTCCCAAATCACGCTCATGGTGATTGCTTGAGGCCATACAAAGCCTTTTTTCAACTTACACACAGTATTAGTAGCAAATTCTTCCCATATCTCGGTGGAACCTCTATGTAGATTTCTTTTTCTAGATCTCCATGCAAGAAAGCGTTCTTGACATCAAACTGCTGTAAATCCTATCCATAATTAACTGCCACTGCCAATAATACCTGAATTGTGTTCATCTTTGCAACTGGTGCAAAAGTCTCCAGTAATCAATTCCATGAGTTTAGGTATACCTTTTGGCAACCAATTGTGCCTTATACCTCTCTATGGACCCATCTATTCTATATTTCACAGTATACACTCATTTACAACTCACAATTTTCTTCCCTACCAATAACTGCACTAGCTCCCAAGTTTTATTCTTTTCCAATGCCTCTATCTCCTCATTCGTGGCTTGCTTCCATTTTTCATTGGACAAAGCCTCGGGTAGGGTGGTAGGGATGGTAGTGGTATTTAGGCTCGCAAGGAAGGAGGCTTTATGGGATGGTGATAATTTCTCAAAGGACAAGAAGTGTGCAAGCAGGTATAGTGGCTGTTTTGTACACTCTCTAGTTCCTTTTCTAATGGCTATAGGAAGATTTTGGTCATTACTATCCACATTAAATTCAGTTTCATCTTGCAAAGCAGGGTTAGAAACTATTACCTCATTCAAAGGCTCCGGTTGGACTCTTGGGTCTGCATGGGTTCAGAAACAATCATCTTCGTTCTTGTTAACACCTTGCCTTTGTCATATCTCACATTCTCAAGAATTGGATCAGAAATGGTTTCGGGCACAGGTTCAACAATGATTTTAGTTATTTCTTGTGAATTCTCAAGAGGACCATTAGACACAGGAAGTAAGGATAAATCAAGCAGAAATTCTTCCTTATCTTCCCTTATTGACTTCTCCCCTTGAAGATAAGGATGGGTGAAATAAGACTCCTCTTCATTGAATGTAACATCCATGGAAACATAGAATCTTTTGGATGGAGGGTGATAACACTTGTACTGTTTCTGGGTTGAAGAATAGCCCACAAAAACACATTTTAAAGCCCTTGGATCAAGTTTCCCCCTATTTTGACTGTGAATATGGACAAATGACACACCCAAAAATCTTAGGGACGAGGTTATTTGTAGTGTGTAGATCAGGATAGAAAGTGGAAAGTATATTCATTGGACTCTTGAATCCCAAGACTTTAGTAGAGTTAAACAATTTATAAGATGAGTGGCTGTGAGAATAGCTTCTCCCCCAAAAGGACTTAGGTATATTTCTCTAGAACAATAAGGCTCAGGTTTTTTCAAGAAGGTGACAATTTTTCTGCTCTGCTAGCCCATTTTGTTGTGGGGTATGAACATAGAATGACTCATGTATTATTCTTTCTTTTTTGAAAAAATGCATAAGAGTTTGATTGAAATAGTCTCTAGCATTATCGGACCTGAACCGCTTAATACTCACCCCAAATTGATTTTTAATCATGGAACAAAAATTTGGGAGAACAGTACTAATATCAGACTTATGCTTAAGCAGAAAAATTCAGGTAACACGAGTACAATCATCAATGAAAGACACAAACCATCTTGCTCTAGAGACATTAGGAATAGAAGAGGGACTCCAAACGTCATTGTGAATGAGAGAAAAAGGAACAAAACTTCTTGTATGACTAATTTGAAAGGTTATACACTTATGTTTGGCAAGTTCACATACATCATAATGAAAATGTTCAACATCAAGACCTTTAAACAAAGAGGGAAAAAGACTCTTAACAATAATAAAGGATGGATGTCCAAGTCTGCGATGAACAAGCCAAATTTTGTCTTTATTGATTGAAAGAAGTTCTGAGGTAAAAGAATATGGATGTCCAAATTTGCCCTTGGTCCTGTTTAACTGACTTGGTGTTTCAAGGAGATAGAGGTCATCCTGTTCCCTAGTATGTCTCATCTTTCCCGAATCCTTGTCCTAAAAAACACAATAATCATTTTAAAAAACCACATTGTAAGATAAATCTTTAGTTAATTTTTGAATAGAAACCAGATTTGTGGACAATTTATGGACATGAAGAACATTTTTTAAGGTCACTAGGGGGTTTAGTTGGACATCTTCTACACTGGCTATAGTGGTTAAGGAACCATCAACTATGAATATTTTCTTACTGCTTGGGTATGGGGAATAGGTGAAAAATATTTTGGGGGTGTTGGTTATATGATCTGTGGCTCCTGAATCCATAATCCAGGAGTTGGTAAAAGTTGTACTTGAGACATATAATTCAACGAAAAAAGACAACTTACCTGAATAAGTCAAAGAATAAGTACTTGAGGGCTTCTCAAGGCTGTTTAGAAGTGATCTCACCTGCTCAATTTCCTCTGGATTGAAATTGTTGGGTTTTGGTTAGGATGATTGACTCTGTGACACAGCAGCAACATTGGCTTTCCCACTATTGCGTGACTGTTTGAGCTGCACTGATTGAGCATCCTCCATTGATTGAGTTGCACTGAAAACCTCTCCCTCGGTTGACATCGTGAGAGGTAAAGCACAACTAGAAGACGCAGAAAAGACGACAATGAAGGCCTGAAGTTGGGACAACGTAATAGAGACATTCCCAGATTGGCGATGAAGGCTGATTGTGATGAGGGGTTCAAGGGTTCGAGTTCAACGATGAAGGCCAATGGTGATGAAGGGTTCAAGGGTTCGTTGGCAATGAAGGCCAACCGAAAAAGTGCTCATCACAAAAAAGAGACAGTCCTAGATTGGAACTGCTTTGATACCATCTCAATATTTGAAGAATATGAAAACCGTATATGAAAACTGTATATTTCTACTTAAATTGAATGTTTACAAGAAGGTAATATATATAGGGAGCTGTACATTAAACTAGGCCCTAGAAAACAAGCTAATCAAGCCTAGAAAATAAGCAACAATAAAGCACTAAAAACAATGTTCACAAAAAACGTGAAAACGTGAGAACAAGTGGCCATCATCCACCGTCCATCAAGGAGGCCACCATCCACCATCCATCGTCCACGGTTTTCCACATAACCTTCTTTTGAATACTTCCTTCCCACCATCAAGATTCTTTATCTTTAGGTCTGAAGCCTCTTGATTCACCAAGTATCTCTTTTACTATCTTCCTAATCCCTTTAGCCATCTCATCCCACATCTCATTAGCACTCCCTTGTGTCTCCCAAACCTCTTCCCTCAAAATCTTCGTTTGAAAGATCATTTGTTTTCCTTCCTTTTTTGGCCACCATTTGATCCTTGGGACCTTGTCTTGACAATTTCTCCTTACTCTTATCTTAACACGTACATCCATAACCAAAGTTAAGCTCTCTCCAGGGATGACTGCACAATCAATGCAAAGCTTTCTATCCAATTTCCTTACAAAAAAGAAATCGATTTGTGAGCAAGAAACCTCACTTTTGTACGTGATAGGATGTTTTTCCCATTTCCTGAAATAAGTGTTAGCTATTGTGAAATCGAAAGCTACCCAAAAATCTAGAATAACTTTACCCTTCACATTAGCTTCCCCTTGACCATACTTTCTATACAAACCCTCATATCCCCTAGATTTACCCCCTACGTGTGCATTTAGATCTGCTCCTAGAAAAATCTTTTCTCCTAGTGATATTTCCTTAACTAAATCTTCTAAACCCTCCCATAATTTGATCTTATGTTGCTTGTCTAATCCTTCTTAGGGTGCATGTGCACTAATAACATTATAAGTATCTCTTTTCACTGCAAACTTTAATATTATGATCCTATCTTTGACACTTCTAACATTCATTATATTATTCTTCTAATTCTTATATACTATTATGTCCATTTCTAGATCTTACCTTACCCATGTACCAAAACTTAAAACCTGAAGTGTCTACTTCCCTAGCCTTTTCTCCAACCCAGTCACATAAAATTAATCTTCCTCCTAATCATGGTGTCAACTATTTCCATTTATTTACCTGTAAGTGTGTCAATATTTCAAGTTCCAAAACGAATCATGGTGTGCACGATACTTGAGCCATATAGCTCGTTACTTACAGGTAACGATCTAGCATTAGTACAATCACATCATCTGGGCATGTCATAAAGATTCGACAAAGTTTAATGTTGGCTATCATAAAACCTGAATTTCATAGCATTAGCAGGAAAATAAAGTTCAGAAGAAAGTTGTTGTACTATTGGGCAAGCAGCAGTTCTAGTCTTCGCTTTCTTATACAAATAACAACAACAACCAAGCCTTTTCGGGGTCGGCTACATGGATCAAACGACGCCTTTGTGCCCTATCATAAACCAAGTCTTCAGAAATGCTATGCAAATCTAAATCTTTTTTAATCATTTCACTTATAGTCTTTCTTGGTCTCTCTCTACCTCTAGCTATTGGGCTATCTTCCACCTGATTTACTATTCTTACATGGGCTTCTAAGGGTCTTCTCCTTACATGTTCAAACTACTTAAGGCGAGATTCTCCCATATTTTCCACAATAGGTGCTACCTCTATTTTCTCTCTAATGCATTCATTCCTAATCTTATCTTGTCTTGTATGGCCACACATCCAGTGCAACATCCTCATCTTAGCGAGACTGACCTTATGTTCTTGCTGGCTTTTTATCGCCCAACATTCAGTATCATATAACATCGCGGGTCTTATAGTTTTGCGGTAAAACTTACCCTTAAACTTGAGAGACACTTTTCTATCACAAATAACTCCTGAAGCATTCCTCTATTTCATCCATCTAGCTTGAATCCTATGGTTTACATCTCCTTTTATCTCTCTGTCATTTTGTATAATAGATCTAAGATACCCAAACTGTGTGACTTGTGGTGTGGTATGGTATGATCTCCAATTTTCACGGCTAAACGAGTATTAGCACGCTTCTTACTAAACTTACATTCTATATACTCCGTCTTACTCCTACTTAGACAGAAACCATGTTCTTCCAAAACTCTTCTCCATAGCTCTAGCTTCCCATTTGTTTCCTTTCTCGACTCTCCAACTAAGATTATATCATCTACAAAAAGTATACATTATGGCACTGGCTCTTGGATATGCACAGTAAGCACATCCAAGACCAAGGTAAAAAGATAATGACTCAAAGTTGACCATTGGTGCAGTCCTATAGTTACAGGGAAATCTTCTGTGACCTCATCTTGTGTTTTCACACTAGTTTTAGCCCTATCATACATATCTTGGATTGCTCGAATATAAGCGATGCGAACTCCTTTCTTTTCCAGAGCTTTCCACAAGACCTCTCTCGGTATCCTATCGTAAACTTTTTCCAGATCAATGAAAACCATGTGTAGGCCTTTTTGTTTTCTCCGATACCTCCATCAATATTCGTTGAAGATAGATTGCTTCCATGGTTGACCTTCCAGACATAAAATCAAATCGATTCTTTGAAATATGAGTCTCGTCTTAATCTCCATTCAATTATTCTTTCCCATGATTTCATGGTATGACTCATGAGCTTAATCCCTCTGTAATATGTAAAGTTTTGTATATATCTCTTATTCTTATAAATAAGGATTAAAGTGTTTTTCTTCCATTCATTTGACATTTTCTTAGACCTTATTATCTTGTTAAACAGCTTTGTGAACCAGCTTATACCTTTCTTTCCTAGGCATTTTCATACCTTAATAGGTATATTATCCTGTCCGACCGCTTTTTCATTATCCATCATCTTCAATGTTTCTTTTACCTTAAACTCCTGAATTCTACGATGAAAGGTTTTATTTTTGTCCTCCTCTCTAGTGTTTAGAATGTCCGTATCCCCTAATGTTACATGTCCCTCATTAAATAACTTGTGAAAATAACTCTTCCATCGATCCTTGATGTCTTGTTCCGTAACCAAGACTTAATCTTCTTCATCCTTGATGCATTTCACTTAATCTTAGTCTCTTGTCTTCCTTTCCTTACTTTTAGTAAGCCTGTAAATATTTCTTTGTCCATCTTTGGTACCCAAAGATTGATATAGCCCGTTGAACACTTTATCTTTCGCCTTGTTCACTGCTTTCTTCTTATCTTTTTTAACTGCCTTATATTTTTTTCAATTTTTATCATTTTTACACACGTGTCAAGCTTTATAACATGAGATATTTTTGTGTGCATACAGACTCACCACATCATATTTACACACAAGAGATAAAAAGTTAGAGAGAGAGGATGATTTTTTGTGATGAGTGTATTTAGTGGGATCCGTTCATCCTCTCTCTCCAACTTTTTATCTCTTGTATGTAAAAGTGACGTGGTAAGTCTGTATGCATACAATAATATCTCTTATAACATTCCCTTTTAACCTTAACCTTATCTTGTACACTTGCGTCCCACCACCAAGATTCTTTATCCTTAGGTCCAAAACCTCTTGATTCATCGAGTGTCTCTTTTGCTATCTTCCTAATCCCTTTAGTCATCTCGTCTCACATATCATTAGCACTCCTTTGTACTTCCCAAATCTATTCCTCTATAATCCTCCTATGAAAGAGCATTTGTTTTTCTCCCTTTAGTTGTCACCATTTGATCCTTGGGACTCTGTCTCGACAATTTCTCCTTACTCTCATCTTAATCCGTATATCCATAACCAAAACTGATGAGTCACTTAGACCCATACCTATGCCCAAGATCCAGCAAGTCTACTCCTGCAAGCCCAAGATGAAGGGAAGTGCTAACTAGTGATCTGTTAGTGGTGTGTCTGTTAGAGGAGAGAGAAACAGAAGGGGTAAATAGGTGGGGGAATATTCACGGGGGAGCAGATGATTTTTTTTTCCTGTTATTGGCTTAGGCCTTGGGGCTAGGAGAATTCCTCCATAGCTGGGAGCTTAGTCTCTGGTTTCTTCCTTTTTTTTCCTTTTGTAGACACTCACAGTTTATATTAATAATACTACCTCTCTCATCAGATAGGAATTGTTCCTATCAATTGGTGCTTTCATTGAGAGAATTGGAGAGGGAGAGATTGGTGTATGCAAACTCGGATGGCTACTCAACGAATTGACGCCCTGGATGCTCGCATGGTGGCTGTTGAGTCCATTCTAAAAAATCAAGAGGTATTGCTGCGTGGTCACGAATCGACGTTGAAGGAGCATACAGTACAACTGAATGACCATTCGGCTAAAATGAGCTCCTTGATGACTAGCTTCGAGGACATTACCAAGTCCCTCGCAGCTCTACACTCTGAAATGCGAGAAGGATTCCAGTACCAACAGCGACAGTCCTCATCGTCCGAAGGTGGGCCAGAACAGAGTAGAAAGACGCAGAATCTTTTTGGCGGCACATTGAGCACCACTACGGAAGAATATCGCCTAAACGCCAAGCGGATTGAACTTCCCCCTTTTTACGGCGACAACCCAGTAGGATGGGTGTCTCGCGCCGAGGCGTATTTCGCAGTGCACGACACTCCACCGAAGTTACAAGTACAAATGGCTCAAATCTGCATGGTAGGGATGACATGGCATTGGTTCAAGGTATTGAAGGAAGCCGAGCCTGACTTAAACTGGTAAAGGTTGAAACGGGCCCTGTTCGATCGATATGGGAGTCAACATTCGGGAAACCCATTTTCGCTGCTGAAGGTGCTTAATCAGGAGGGAACCGTGGATGAATACGTGGAAGAGTTTGAGATGCTTGCTGCACAAATTCCACCCATGCCTGATGACCAGTACATGGGACTCTTCCTCGGAGGATTGAGGGAAGAGATTCGACTCGAGGTGCTAGCTCTTGAGCCTCCCAATCGCTATAAGATGATATCCATTGCTCGATTGGTAGAGCGTAAGCTGACTTGAAATACAACACCAAAGGGTTCTTCGAATTGGTGAGAGCAAGGAGGATTTCGTGGGTCATCATCATCGGCCAATACTGTGGTCAATAGGAACTATGGGATGAGGAGTGCGGAAGTTCATACATCTCGCTCTACTCCATCCAATCAGTCGCAGCAGGGAGGAGTGGAGAAGAGCCCAAAGCCGTGGAGCACCTTAGAAAAGAGCACCAAAGGATCCCCAAGAGGTGTGCGAAATTTATCTTACCAGGAGCTCATGGATATGAGGAAGAAGGGATTATGCTTCAAGTGTAAACAGAATTATAGTCCGACCCATTAATGCCCTGATAAGCAGTTGCGTTTGCTTATTTAGGAAGGAGAAGAACCTGATGTTGATTCTTTATTAGCTGTGGAAGAGAAGGATGAGAAAGAAGATTGGGAAATGGTTTGCCAATTTGCTGATTATGATGGAATGTGCTCTCAGGATCATGCCCAATCCAAAACTATTAAAATCGAAGGCCAGCTAGCAGGATTTCCCATTTTACTTCTTATTGATAGTGGGGCAAGCCACAATTTTATTACAAAGAAGTTGGTTAATTCTTTGGAACTTCCTGGGACTACCACTAGGCAATTTGGAGTTAAGTTGGGTGATGGTACCAAGCGCTACTCTCAGGGGATATGCAATGGGCTGATTATTATGGTGGGAAAGACTAAGCTGCAATTGGATGCCTATGTTCTGGAACTGGGTGGTATTTGTCGCGATCGATTTAATCGCGGCGAAATAGCAACTTAAACTAAAATTAATTAAGTTTAGGAGTCGCCACCAATTTTATTTTTTTTTATTAGGAAAAATTGGAAAACCCAAGAAAAATAGTCTTTGAAACCAGATTGAATTCCATAAGTCTTAAGGGGGATGGAAACTTAATCCCACATGACAAAAGGCAACACACCCATCCTAAGACGGTGTTAAATTAATTATGCAAATTCTTAATAATTCTTGAAAATATTTGTTTTACCCTTTCGTAAAAAATATAAAATAAACAAATAAATTATGAAAATTTAATTTTTGGCTTGAACCTCCCGCTCCTACGTATCCTCATGTGCAATGACCCAAAGTCACGTAGTTCTTTAAAAATATTTACAGGTTGGTTGATTTTATTATAAAAAATAACTTTAAAAATTTGAATCAACAATTCGTCAGAGAGTTATTCAAATTAAGAATTAAATAGGGTCCACGCTGTAGACGCCACCCATTGATTATCAAGTTTGTTACAAAATTTTTATTTAAAATTATCAATTAATGGCTGATTTTATTTTTAATTATTTAAAAAAATTGATTTAACAAGTCGTGCGGCCGCTTAATCAAATTAAGGATTGAATAGGTGAAGCCGCGTCACGCTAGAGACGTACCCATTATTCATCAAGTTTGTTACGAAATTTTTATTTAAGATTATCAATTAGCGATTTAACTTAAAAAATTGAAAACATGATAATAATTTAAAATATAATAATAATAATAATAATAATAATAATAATAATAATAATAATAATAATAATGATAATGTAAACCATCAAGTTGTCATGGTTCGGAGAATGTGCGTTTACAAAATACAATGGTTAATAAAGAAACTGTTCCAGATAACCCATATTATTATTATTATTATTTTTAAAGAAATCAATTATTTTTATTTTATTTTTACTTTTACCATTTTTTTAGCCCAATGACCACTACTTAAAAAAGAAAAAAAGCGTCGAGAAAAAAAATAATTGGGCCTTACGAAAAGCAAAGGATGAGGGGGTTTTCTTTTTTACTTTGGAACGTTTTTTTTTTCTTACGAGAAAACAGAGATGCTACAATCACGGGAGGAGCACCGAGAGAGAGGGAGGAGCGGCTCATAGCCCCGCGGCCCGGAGTTCGACGGGCTCGGATCTATGCGTGGGACGACCGGTGCAGCGCAGTTCGCCTTTTCACGGTGATTCGCGCAGCGAGCGGTGGTCTTTTGGCTTTGATGGTCACCGATCGTGGTTGGGCGGTGTGGTTCACGGTGAAGGGCATTGTGGAATGATGGAGGCTTGGTTTAATGGAGGATTTGGTGGTGGTTTCGTGACGAGGGGTGTTTTGCTAATTCTGCAAAAATTTGCTATGGAGAGAACAATATAGCTATGTAGGCGTAGTGTGTAAGTGAGGCTTCTGAGAGTATGTCGGGTTCTTAGTATATGTTCGATGTATGGGTTAGGTGTTTTATAGGAGAGGATTAGGTGAGGTGTTTGAGTTAGAATGTGATTAGGAGTTTATTTAGGATAAGTGATGGGAGGTTTAGGATAAGTTTGTTTAGGATGGGTTTGAGATAGGATGGGTTTATGTTAGGATAAGTTTGTGGTAGGATGAGTTTGAGTTAGTTTAGGATAGGTTGGTTTAGGATAAGTTTGTGGTAGGATGAGTAATGGTTAGTTTAGGATAGGTTGGTTTAGGATAAGTGATGAGTTTAAGTGTGAGGATAATCGATGGGTTGTGGGTTAACGGGTTATGGGTTAACGGGTTGGTTTATGGGTTACGGGTTAATGGGTTAATGGGCCAAAGGGTTGAAAGATTATTTTTTTATCTTTTTTTTATTTACAAAACACACCTGGACAAAATTGAGTGTTCATTTCCCTTTACTTGTTTCTTACTAGATAAAAAGAATAATCTGTAGTTTTTCATTTTATCATGGTAGGAATCGAATAAAGACATGAACTCGAATTTTGTTCGGGCGAAAAGAAACAAAACAATGCAAAGAAAGCGTGAGCGCTAATGATAGAAACTTAAAAGACAGGCCGATGCGCTCAAAAGCAAAAGACAGGAGTGATTGCCTCAAGAGCAAAAAACAGAAGAGCCGATGCGCTCAAAAGTAAAAAACAGGAGCCGATGCACTCAAAAGCAAAAATGAAAATTTTAAATGCATGAAATGCATGGAGCCGATGCGCTCAACAATTTAAAATGACAATAGGCAATCGAGTCCTGCATTTAAAAGTCAATGGGCAATCGAGTCCTTAATTTAAATGACAATAGGCAACACCGAGTCCCGAAAATTAAAAGACAATGGGCAATCAGGTACCCGAAATTTAAATGACAATGGGCAACAGAGTCCCAAAATTTAAAAGACAATGGGCATAGAGTCCCAAAATTTAAATGACAATGATTGAGAGTCCCGAATTTAAGTGACAATGGGCAAGAGTCCCGAAATTAAAAAGGCAATGGGCAACGAGTCCCAATTTAAAAGGCAATAGAACAGTAGTCAAGAATTTAAATGACAATGAATGGGTAACAGAGTCCCATAATTTAAATGACAATAAAAGCAACAAAATGTAGTCCCAAATTTAAAAGACAATGGGCAACGAGTCCCAAAATTAAAAAGACAATGGGCAACAGAGTCCCAAATTTAAGATGACAATGGGTAACAGAGTCCCAAAATGAAAAAGACAATGGGCAAAATAGAGTCCGAAATTTAAATGACAATGGGTAATGAGTCCCGAAATTTAAATGACAATGATAACAATGTAGTCCCAAAATTTAAAAGACAATGGGCAAGAATGTAGTCCGAAATTATAACGACAATGGGCAACAGAGTCCCAAAATTTAAATGACAATGGGCAATGAGAGTCCCAAAATTTAAAAACAATGGGCAACAGAGTCCCAAAAGACAAATTTTAAAGACAATGAAGCATCTTGACCCAAAAAGATCTCCTTCTTTTATTTTTTTCTCTCTCTTTTTTCTTTTCTTTTTTTTTTTTTTTTATTTTTCCTTTCTCTTTTCTCTTTTTTTCTCTTTTTTCTTTTTTTTTTTTTTCTTTCCCTTTTTCTTTCCCTTTTTTTTTCTTTTTCTTTCCTTTTTTTTCTTTCCTTTTTTTTTATTTTTTTAAAAATTTTATTTTAAAAAAAATCATTTGAACCAAGGACGACTTTAGAAAGCTTTGACCAATCAAACCCCTCGTTCACGTGCTTTAGCCCATTGGACCTGATAACTTGGTCCCTCATCTTTCTTTCCTTTTTCTTCTTCTTTCTCTTTCCTTGTTTGCCACTCTCAACTCTCCTTTTGAGGAATAAAATGATCATCTCTTGTCATGAACCCTTGCTTTACTTGGAGTCCTTGAGAGAAAATTTTACTCCAGCTTTTAACTTTGTCTCTCATCTAATTGATTCTCTGCAAATCGCTGATTACTCATGTCTTTTCTTTAATACTTCAAAATTTTGCCCCAAGTCCAATTGAACAAAATTGCCCCAGCTTTTGGTTAAACCGCCTTTCGAGTTTTCGATCTAACGGGCTCTTTTCCTTTTTGCTTAGGTACCTCTTGTTTCCTGGATTATCCCTGAGATATCATTTTTCCCTTTAATTGAAACTTCTAAGTTCTTTTCGATTTGAATCGTTCATCGTGCAATTGCCATTAGATGGTCAAATCATAATGTTGACTCATGTTCACCTTACCAAGCATTACGCATACGCAGATAGATATGGATTCAAAAGTACAACAGAACAAGAATTGACTAAGTGAACAACTTCTAGATTGACCTTGGAAGTTTGACTACACCAAAGGGTATATATGGAAAAAGACACAAATGATGGTATGTGACTCAAAGAAGAGTTGCCTTGATATGGATTGGTTTGATCCTCATGAAAACAATCTTTAGTTGCTCACTAGACATTATGACTAAGGATTTTCTTCTTCATCGAACATCTACATCAAGTCAAATTGAACCAAGAAAAATTTGTCCCAGTTTAGGATAGAATAAGGCTAACACTCACTCTAGTGACCGAAAGATTTATCCCAGTGTTGGTCAACCGAACCAAGGAAAAGAAAAATTACCCCAGTTTAGAGTCAAATCGAGCAGGGTAGATACTTGTCCTAGTGTAGATTAAATTGAACTAGGAAAAAGAATGCTCCAGTGTAGGGCCAGCTCGAACATGGCAGAAACTTGCCCTAGTGAAAGTCCCTTTTTTTCTTTTTTTTTTTTTTTTAAGAGCAATGAACTAGACACTTAGATGATGGTATAACATTTGTCTCAAAATTAAAGTTAACGAAATGACAACAACCCTTCATTGATCAGAATGGACTTTTTGAGGCTTGTAACGTGGTCAAGGCTAGGGTTATGAAAGGAAAGATATAAAGCTCAAACAAGTGTTTAAGGGTTGAATAAGATTAAGGATCCTTACACTTTCAAAATTGAACTTTGTCAACTCGCTTTTGCACTTTTAAACACATTTTTCTCTTATTGCTCTCAATTTCTCCTCATTTCCTTTCATTTTCTTTCATTCCCTTTGTCATGACCCATTTCATTTCACTTTCTTTCTTTTTTTCTTTCCCTTCTCTTTTTTTGTTTCATTTTTTTTCTTCTTCCCTTTTTTAGTTTTTTTTTACCTCTTGCCCATTTCACCTTTTCTTTTTTCATTATGCTTCAAAATAGTCACCATGACAATCAACATTTGCTTTGTGTTATCCCCTAGTGTAGGGGTGATCCTTATCCAGGGTTTATTGAAGAAACTTTCACCCAAGAGATAATGTCAAAAGGGTAACGAGGATAAAAATGATGAAATTTTGTAAAAGATAGAGAAAAATGGCCACTCTTCATTTTCAAATCATGATTGTTTATTTTCAAAACTTTAATTTTGAGACAAAAAGATAGTCGCACCAAGTGATTACTTCTTTGCTCTTTTTTTCCTTTTTGATTCTTTTTTTTTATTTTTTTTTCTCTTTCAAAAGACACTTGCACTCGAGGACTTTATTGACATCTACCAAACTGGGATTGTCAAGAATTGGATAAAAGGAAGACACTTTGCATAAATGAAACATCATAAATGTCAAGAAAGATAATGTGATGGAAAAGAAAAGAAACAATGTACCCATGCAAATTTATTACATTAATGCTTCAAGAAAGTTATCATAAGTTCAAAACCCAAATGATTTTATTGATCGAACAAGCATAGGGTTGATACAATTAAACCATCGTTTTATGGTAACTACTTGATAAACAAATCGAATACCATCGCTTAGAAATTCCCCGTGTGTTGGAGGACTCTAAGGTATTGTTTATAAACCACCACTAAGTTGAACTTTCTGAGATTTCCTTGATCAACTATTCTAAGCATTTACCCCATTCATTCCACCATGATTAGGAATTGGGTTGTTGACAATATCGGGTCCACCTCCTCTTGGATATCAAGCTTCCCATAAGCAATTAACTTCCTCACTTCTTTGTCTTAAAAGCTTCACAAATCTTCAATGGAATGCCCGTAAACATCCATGTGAAATTTACAAGTCAAATTTGGGTTATGCCAACTTGGGAATGGTGACTTCATAGGGCGCACAGGGACTCCCCGAAATTAAATGGGCATCATAGAGCCTTTGAAATAACTCGCATTTGAAATGGACAATCTTGGGAAAGGAGGTAGGCCTTGGGGACGAAAACGACCTTGATTTTGAAAGTTTGGCCGAAGTTGTGGGTAATTTTGTGGAGGTGCAGATGGACATTGGTTATAGGTTAGGCGGGTTGGAGCATATGGTTGAGGTACGGGAACATTGTTGATTTGGAGTAGTTGGGTTTGAGGTGCATTCATGGGAGAGGCGGTTAGGCCAGGTGAGATGGGACGATGCGAAGGGTATGGGGGTGGTCGGTATACAGGGTAGGATGACGAATATCGAGGCTGTGAAGGTTGTTGGTTTTGCAGATAACTCACTTCTAGCTCATTTTTCTTAGTGGGAAACCCCTTCTTGAAACTACCTTCATTATTGCCAATTGACAATTTGCCAGCCTTTACCAGAATTTGAATCCTTTCTCCTGTAGCAATTAATTCAGCAAAGTCTTGGTAAGCAGCACCTACCATTGTCCCAATATAGGGAGCTCTTAAAGTCCCCAAGAAGTATGAGCACATTTCTGTCAGAGTTAACGGCGGTTGTACTTGAGCTGCGAGAGTTCTCCACCTCTGGGCATATTGCTTGAATGTCTCCTCATTTTTCTTCTGTAGTGTTCCCAATTGCTCTCGGTTGTTTGGGCTGTATCTAGATTAAACCGATCTCGTCCATAAACAAGTTTGCCCAGTCATCCCAAGAGGAGATTTTCGAAAGGTCCTGTTGGATACACCACTCCAAAGCAGGCCCAGTCAAACTTTCATGAAAGAAGCTGACGAGAAACTTCCAGTCCTTAGACCAAATGGACATTTTGGTAATGTAAGTTTTTAGATGGAAAAAGGGGTTGGTGCTCCCATCATACTTGACAAATTCTGGGATTTTAAAATCCTTAGGGATGATGATGTTAGCAGTAGGGCACAATTCTTCTATCCCAAGAGGACCGTAGGTGCTAGGACCCTTGATCGCCTTGATTTGCTCCTCCATCTTTCCCATCCACTCTTCTTTCATCTTATCATTCTGAACAGTTATGTGCCCATTACCGGTAGGAAATCCAGTTGGCATCTGAATGGACATATGTGGTGGTTCCCACGTGAACTTGGTGTTACCATGGACCTCATTTTGAGTACCTTCCAATGAATGATATCCTTCTCCAATAGGAATTACTACTGATGTAGTGTTTGAGGTTCCTCTCACAAAAGGTATCTCAGTAGTGACCCCTGGGTTGTCCTCATAGAAGTAATATTCAAGGGTGCGAATGTGCCCCACTTACTCCCGTACTTCCAGCTGCCCCCATCAAGGTGAGGTCTCCCTCATGGCTAATAACATTTCCTCCATTCTTCTTTGAGACTCGTCACCTCATTCATCCTTCCTTTCACTTCATCCATTTCCAAACTTAGGTTCCTGCCTTCATTTTCACCTGCCATCACTGCAAACAACTTTGTTTGAGCCCTTGTATTGTGAACACGGGTTTGATTGGTGTCTTCTTTCCTTAGTCGTGCAATGGTTGCTGAACACGGTAACATCATACAAAGAATGAGAGGAAATGAATGAGATTAATGTCATGCATAAGATGAAATGAAAACATTTTTTAAATGCTTGGAATGAAAATGCATGATTTATTTTTTTATTTTTTTTTTTAGAATGCTAAAGATGCCATGAAAATGCATGAAAATTTTTTTTTTATGAGAATGCATGATTTATTTTTTTTAATTTTTTTTAAAAATGCTAAGGATGCCATGAAAATGCATGATTTTTTTTTATGAGAATGCATGATTTATTTTTTTAAAAAATGCTAAGGATGCCATGAAAATGCATGATTTTTTTTATTTTTTTTAAGAATGCTATGAGTGTCATGAAAATGCATGATTATTTTACTTTTTTTTTTTTTGAATGCTAGGAATGCAAGATGATTTTTTTTTTTTTTTAAGAATGCTAGGAATAACATGAAAATACAAGATAATGTATTTTTTAAGTTTTTTTTTTAATGCAAGAATGGATGGCATGAAGAAAGAAGAAGTACGCTCCCTTTGTGTCCTAATGGGATTGCCTTAAACTTGAGACTCTATCCTAAAGATCTAAGAGTCCTTCGATCCGTGAGAACTTTCATTGGGTGGCTCTTCCTGTTTCTAAAGGTCTCTAGAGCCAAGTCCTATTTCGAATGTGACCACGAAATAGTAGGTAAACCACTAGGTGTGGGACATTCATGAAAAAGGCACACTCTAGATGAGGTTTTCACGATAACCAAACAGAAGTACATCCAAAATGGCTACCACTACGCAACCTCTACTTAACTTAGGCTTCACTCGCACTGGGTATAGGGCCCCACTCGAATGTGTGTGATAAACGTGTAAGTGCGGTGGGTGTAAAGAGCATATAAATAGTTACAATCTTAAGACTACCCATATCCCGCAAAACAAAGCAACAAACAAACTCCAAAAGTTTTCTACCCTAAAGTTTAGATAATAAAACACTTAACTATTAAAAAAATCAAATAAAAAATGAAAAAATGGTAAAACAAATACATAAAGATCACAATATTCGCATAACCAACTTGTATAGGCTTGACTCTCAAGTATCCCGATGAGTCGCCATCCGTCGCGATCGATTTAATCGCGGTGAAATAGTAACTTAAACTAAAATTAATTAAGTTTAGGAGTCGCCACCAATTTTATTTTTTTTTATTAGAAAAAATTGAAAAACCCAAGAAAAATAGTCTTTGAAACCAGATTGAATTCGAGTCCTATGTGTAGGGAAGGATGGAAACTTAATCCCACAAAGACCCCTAACACACCCATCCTAAGACGGTACTTAAATTAATTATGCAAATTCTTAATAATTCTTGAAAATATTTGTTTTACCCTTTCGTAAAAAATATAAAATAAACAAATAAATTATGAAAATTTAATTTTTGGCTTGACAGAATTGAGTCCTCCCTACGATCCTCAGTGTGCAATGAGGAATTCAAAGTCACGTAGTTCTTTAAAAATATTTCGGGTTGGTTGATTTTATTATAAAAAATAACTTTAAAAATTTGAATCAACAATGTTCGTCATGGCTCAGCTTATTCAAATTAAGAATTAAATAGGTGAAGCTCACACACGCTGAGACGTCACCCATTGATTATCAAGTTTGTTACAAAATTTTTATTTAAAATTATCAATTAATGGCTGATTTTATTTTTAATTATTTAAAAAAATTGATTTAACAAGTCGTCAGCGACTCACTTAATCAAATTAAGGATTGAATAGGTGAAGCTCGCGTCACGCTTGAGACGTCACCCATTATTCATCAAGTTTGTTACGAAATTTTTATTTAAGATTATCAATTAGCGATTTAACTTAAAAAATTGAAAACATGATAATAATTTAAATATAATAATAATAATAATAATAATAATAATAATAATAATAATAATGATAATGTAAACCATCAAGTCGTCATGCAACTCAGACGTTTACAAAATACAATGGTTAGCAATTTGTCAATTGTCGAACTCGATAACCCATATTATTATTATTATTATTATTTTTAAAGAAATCAATTATTTTTATTTTATTTTTACTTTTACCATTTTTTTAGCTCAATGACCCTACTACTTAAAAAAAAAAAAAAAAGCCGATCGAAAAAAAATAATCACTTACGAAAAGCAAAACGAAGAGGGGGTTTTCTTTTTACTTTGGAACGTTTTTTTCTTACGTAGAGAGAAACAGAGATGCGGCCGATCACGAGGAGGAGCACCCAGGTGGGAGGAGCGGCTCCGACGACCCTAACGGTGGCGCGGCCGGAGTTCGACGGGCTCGATCCCGTGCGTGGGACGGCCGGTGCAAAATAAGTTCTCGCTTTTCACGGTGATTCGCGCAACGAGCGGTGGTGCTTTGGCTTTGATGGTCACCGATCGTGGTCCGGTGTGGTTCGACGGTGAAGGGGCAGCTGGTTGTGGAATGATGGAGGCTTGGTTTAATGGAGGATTTGGTGGTGGTTTCGTGACAGAGGGGTGTTTTGCTAATTGCTGCAAAAATTTGCTATGGAGAGAACAATATAGCTATGTAGGCAGAAGTGTGTAAGTGAGGCTAGGCTGAGAGTATGTCAGGTTCTTAGTATATGTTCTGATGTATGGGTTAGGTGTTTTATAGGAGAGGATTAGGCTGAGGTGTTTGAGTTAGAATGTGATTAGGAGTTTATTTAGGATAAGTGATGGGAGGTTTAGGATAAGTTTGTTTAGGATGGGTTTGAGATAGGATGGGTTTATGTTAGATAAGTTTGTGGTAGGATGAGTTTGAGTTAGTTTAGGATAGGTTGGTTTAGGATAAGTTTGTGGTAGGATGAGTAATGGTTAGTTTAGGATAGGTTGGTTTAGGATAAGTGATGAGTTTAAGTGTGAGGATAACTGATGGGTTGTGGGTTAACGGGTTATGGGTTAACGGGTTGGTTTATGGGTTACGGGTTAATGGGTTAATGGGCCAATGGGTTGAAAGATTATTATTTTTTATCTTTTTTTTTATTTACAAAACACCCCGGACAAAATTGAGTGTTCACAGTATTGATTTAATTTTGGGAGTGGATTGGTTAGAGACCTTGGGAGAGACTAGAACTGATTGGAAGAGGAAGACCATGAGCTTCGAACAAGATGGGCATACCATAACTCTTAAGGGGTACCAAGTCAATGACAAAAGGCAAACAGCATCCTTACAGGGGGTGTTACATGTGGCTGCCAAGGAGGAAGATGAGGTCCAACCTAATGCGAGCATGGTCAAACCCCAGCACCCAGCTGACCCAACACTTACATTAAAGCAGAGGCAGGAGTTGGCTTCTATTTTACTCCAATTCGAGAGAGTTTTCTAGGAGCCGCAGGGTCTGCCCCCAACAAGGACATATGACCATGCTATTGTGTTGAAGCTGGGAGCTGGGCCCTATCAATGTGAGGCCCTATCAATGTGAGGCCCTATAGGTATGCTTATCACCATAAGGATGAAATTGAAAAACAGGTGCGTCATATGCTGCAATCTGGAATGATCAAACACAGTACCAGTCCTTTCTCTAGTCCGGTAATTCTTGTTAAGAAGAAAGATGGTTCATGGAGAATGTGCATGGACTATCGACCCTTGAATAAAGAAACTGTTCCAGATAAATACCCCATTCCAACCATAAATGAGCTGATTGATGAGCTTCATTGATAAGTTCTTTTCCTATCAGTAAACAGAAAACAGAAATATAAGAGCAGAAGGTGATGAGGATGATGTGATTCCTTGTGTTATTGAATGATAAAAGGAAGGAAGTTACAAGAAAGAAAAGAGCTATAGCTCCCCCAAGTCTGAATATCTATTCCAGACCCCAATTCACAATGTAAAACTTTTCCATACCTCCCTAATTCCCTATTCCCTCTATATATCAGGATCTGCATAATAACAGATTTCCCCTTTCTATAACTACTTCCTTATTCTACGGGATTGCAATGCTGAATCATCCTTCTAGAACAAAGAATAAACCCCTCAAGGTTTATCTGGAGTAACATGGGTCTTGGGCCTGCGGGTGTAGAATAGAAGGGGCTTAGGATTGGGCTGGACCTGGTTCCTAACAATACCGCCCTCTGTAAAACATGTCTTGTCCTCAAGACAGAAAGAAGGAAACCGGCTCTGAATGGATTCCGCTTCTTCCCAGGTAGCTTCATCCACAGGTAGTGTGCTCCAAAGGATGAGCCATTCCATGACAAAGCGACCATTTCGCTTCCCCTCTCTAGTGGCCAGAACTGCTTCAGGGATAGGAGTTTCTGAGGCATCAATTGCCATATCAGGTGGTAGAGAGCCTGCATCCGAGGTACCTGGAATTGAATGCTTGAGCTGGGAAACGTGAAATACCGGGTGAATGCGGGAAGTAGATGGTAGGATGAGTTTGTAAGCCACTTCACCCACGCGAGACTCAATCTGGAAAGGCCCGAAGTACCGAGGGGACAGTTTAGGATTGATCCTTCTAGCCAAGGATTGCTGTTTATGTGGGCGTAGCCTAACATATACCCAATCTCTAGGAGAGAAGACAATGTTTCGGCGGTGGGCATCTGCATATTTCTTCATACGCTGCTGAGCACGATGAAGATGATATTTCAGCTGATGCAGTGCCTCATCACGATCAGAAAGTACTGCAGCAACAGATTCCACGGCCGTCTCGCCCCTCAAATAGCGAATAACGGAAGGGGGGGCCTCCCATAAACTATTTCGAAGGGAGACTTCCCTGTGGCCGAATGGAAAGAAGTGTTGTACCAAAATTCCGCCCATGACAGCCATGAGAACCACTGACGGGGCTGCTCCGAGGCGAAACAGCGGAGAAAGGTTTCCAGGCAACGATTCACTACCTCGGTTTGACCATCGGTTTGGGGATGGTAAGAGGTACTCATCCGTAATGAAGTCCTTTGGAGACAAAACATCTCTTTCCAAAACTTGCTAAGAAAGAGTGGGTCACGATCACTGATTATGGATTTGGGAAAACCATGCAACTTGACCACCTCCTTCACAAAAACTTCGGCCACTGATTTAGAAGTAAATGGGTGACGCAGAGGCAGAAAGTGAGCATACTTGGAAAGTCGATCCACAATTACCATGACGACTTCGAACCCATGGGACTTAGGCAATCCCGAGATGAAGTCCATAGAAATATCCTCCCAAACCAAGTCCGGAATAGGGATAGGTTGTAACAGACCAGCGGGAGACATGGCCTGATATTTGTTCTTCTGGCAAATATCACAGCGACGGACATATTCCATGATATGTTGCTTCATACCCCTCCAAAAGAAACTCCCAGCCATCCTCTTGTAGGTTTTGGTGAACCCGGAATGGCCTCCCAGTAGAGTATCATGAAACTCGGCCAAGAATGTAGGAATCAGACTAGAATTCCTGGACAACATCAATCTGTCCTTGAAGAAAATGAGGCCATCTTGGAGAGAGTAGTGAGACATAGAGCTAGGATCAGATTGCAAGGATTGCCGCAGGGACTCGAACTCGGCATCTGTGCTAATTTCAACTCTGATTTTTGGGAAATCCACCCAGAAGGGGTTGATGGAGATGGTGGAAAGCTCTGCCGAAGGGAGGAATTGCCTAGAGAGTGCATCTGCAGCCTTGTTTTCGGGCCCTGGTTTATAAATTACCTCAAACTGAAACCCCATCAATTTTAACAGCCAGCTCTGCTGGTCCGTGGTGGTAATACGCTGCTGTAGCAGATGCTTAAGGCTACCGTGATCCGTGTAGACCTTGAAGCTTTTACCCAAGAGATAATGTCGCCAATGCTGGACAGAAAGAGCCAAAGCCATAATTTCCTTTTCATAAACTGATTTAGACAAGGCGGCAGCTGCTAGAGCTTTGCTGAAGTAAGCGATGGGTTGGCGTTCTTGCATCAAAACCGCCCCAATTCCTCTACCCGAAGCATCACACTCGATGATGAATTCCTTGGAAAAATCTAGAAGTGCCAGAACTGGGGAAGAAGCTAGACATTGCTTGAGGTGCTCGAAGGCGTGGGCTTGCTCTAGACCACAACTGAACCCGTCCTTCTTGGTAAGTGCAATAAGCGGCTGGGCAATTTTACCATAATCTCGAATGAACCTGCGGTAATAACCCGTGAGTCCTAGAAACCCACGAACTCCCTTCACATTAGTAGGCACTGGCCACCCCAAAACAGCTTGGACCTTGGAGGGATCCATTGCTACTCCTTGAGCAGAGATCACGTGGCCGAGGTAATCAATGGAGGACAACCCAAACACACATTTCTTCTTGTTAGCCACAAACCTGTGTCGAGTGAGGAGGCTTAGAACAGTACTCAGATGGGCTAGGTGAGTCTGCCAAGTGGGGCTGTATACAAGTATATCGTCGAAGAAAACCAGAACACATTTTCTTAGTAAAGGCCGAAACACGGAATTCATCGTCGACTGGAAGGTTGAAGGAGCATTCACAAGTCCAAATGGCATGACAAGATATTCGTAATGGCCCTCGTGGGTTCTGAAGGCAGTCTTGTGGATGTCTGCATCCTTAACCCGAATTTGGTGGAAACCGGACTTGAGGTCTATTTTGGAGAAAAAGGAGGAGCCATGCAACTCATCTAACAACTCGTTAATTGTCGGGATTGGATACTTATCTGGTACTGTCGCCTTGTTCAAGGCTCTAAAATCCACACACATCCGCCAAGTACTGTCCTTCTTCTTAACTAGGATGACTGGGCTAGAGAAAGGACTAGTGCTGTGTCTGATCAGCCCCTCACCAAGCATCTCTTCCACCTGTTTTTCTATCTCATCTTTGTGATGATAAGCATATCGGTAAGGACGAACACTCACGGGTTTGGACCCCGTAATTAAGGCATGATCGTGGGCGAGGATGTCTCGTTTCGGAAAGTTGGTTCGAAGACATCCCGTGACCCCCGGGTGACAAAACATTGACAACCAAAAATCGTAGGGGTGAGGGGAAATCTTGGATTGAGAAGGACAAAGTACGGCTCCTAAGGAACTTGACCCCAATCTGGTGGTTGTTCCATCACGCATCCCAAGATGATAATTAGAAATCCAACAAGCATCGACCGAATTGTGTACCTCCCGATCCCGAAGTGCTCGCAAATTCCCCGAGATGAACATTTGCCGCCGTTTCCCCAAAAACTCCGTATTGGAGACGGACATGATGAAGCAACAAGCACTCGACAAATTTCCAAAAATGATGGGTATTTTTACGTTCTTAGAACCCCATTCCGGAATCGAGGAGTAAGAACTTGACGAGAGGATTGGTGTCCATCCCTCGAATCATATCGAAGTGAACCTCATGAGAGAAATATTCTTTAGCATTATCACTTCCTAAGAACACGCATTGGGTCGTTGGTTTGGCTAAATTGTGTTTTAATTTCCCGTCGAGGATTGGGCGGTGTAGTTCGGTAAATATGAGAATAATTCTCGAAGGTGTTGCGCCACCCAGATTTCATAAAATATAACGAAGTCATTCTTGAAAAATACTCCATCAAAAGTCTTCAAAATTTCGAAAACTCATCCATGTACTGGGACATCCATTCTTGGATCCCAAATTCGGATCTCGAACTCAATTCAAATGCCACTGCCCAGAGTCGATGACGATAAAATACGCCTCCTATGGTGTTTAGCTAACCGACACGACCGACATTCTAAATGATCGACAAACCATGATTGAGTGAGATTGTTGTCGATGCCGCCGGAACCCATCACGATTGAAGATGGAGAGGATCACCACACCCGTCCTCAAGCAAACCGAGCATCGGTTCTTTATCCGGACTTGGTTTCGAGACACTCATTTCAATGGATGTGTACCGTGTTGTCGACGATTCTGCATACACTCTCAAATCTCTCAATGAAAGCACCCTCTTTTCCTAAACCCAAAGACACAATAATGTAGAACTACACTCCGTGATATTGTAGACTAGCGAGATTAAAGGCAAGGATGCCACCGTGGGAGACATAGATGTTAATCATGCCCAACTTGTTACTCCCGATTCCCATTAAGAGCCTTTGTGAGTATGTCTGATGTGGACATGGCTCTAGATACCCTGTATCAATGAAATGGCGCTCAATGATGAAAAACTGGGTTCGAGGCAATGTGAAGTGCGCCACTTGTCACACCATAGTCTCAGGCGAGAGAAACCTTGAACCCACTCTCATCAAGTAAATGATAGACCCATAGTAATTCACAAGAGGTTCCCATTGCTCGATATTCGTAAAGTTGACCAAGACTACATTTTGTTTCTGCTCTTCCAAGAGATCGATTTCCACCAAATACCTGTGACTCCTTCCAACTTGAAAGTGTGATAACCAACTTAACTCTATAAAGAACAACGAGGCGAGCAAATATCTTAGATGTAATCAATGAGATTGTCGAGAGATGACATGAGGCTTTTACCGGGAAAGAGATATCTTGTCACAAAGTCGTTTGCCCACCAATTTCCTCTCTCGGCTAAGATAGCTCTCCATCATCAAAGATTGAGTTTCACATTTGGAACCATAGGAGTATCACAAGGTTTGGTTCCCAACATACCAACATCGATAGTAAGTCAAGGACATTTCGTTGTGAGAGGAAAATACCCTTTTTGCTTTACTTACCTCAATTCCCGTGAAATATTTCCAAGATCCTTTGTCCGAAATTTAGTTTGAAGGAAACTCAGTTTTGAGATCCAACGAAGTCACTACCTCGAGTATCACTATCGTCAACATACAAATGAGAATGCATCCTCCCTCGACCTCCCGAAGATCGAGTGGTCATAGCTACCCTTGGATCTCCAATCTCCCAAACCAGGCCCGAGGGATTGTTTCAACCCATACAAGAGCGTCCACACTTGACTCGGCAACAAAGCCAAGGTTGCTCCATATAGACTTCCTCTTGTAAATCACCATGAAGAAAGGCGTTTTAACATCAAGCCCTCCTCCCACGAGATCACCAGGCCAATTTGGCCACAGGAGAGAAGCTCATGAGTAATCAACACCATAGGATAACCTTCCACCAATGAGCCTCGAGCAACACCAGATTGCACCCAATTGTTTGCTTACCGTAGGAAGGGAAACGAGATCCCACGTCTGAGTTCCAATGCAAGCATTTCTCCTCCATGGCATGGCGCCACCCATCATGCCCACCAATATTTTTGGGACAAAGAAACATCAAGAGAGGCAACAAAAGATCAGGGAGGAAGGGGAAAGATGTTGGGCCCACAAGAACGCACTTCCCAATAAAAAGGATCATCCGAATTGGTGTAGTTCCCTCCCATACCCTTATTTCCAGGGGAGCACTCGAGGTGATTGTGTTGGGTGGACGATGGGGCCTACGATTCGAGGAAGGTGTTGGCCACCCACCGAACCGAGAGATAGTTGGCCTTGTCCAACTTTCTCTCTATTGATGGCGATAACCCAGACACACTTAAGTGAGCGAGGATGTAAATCATTCTATGGCGGTTCGGCAGATCGAAAGGACAAAGTGGGACTTCCATCCGAATCTCCTCCTTCATTCCCTCTATGAAAGCAATACAAGCAACTTCCAAAAGATGCCTATCCCCCATCTCGAATCCATCCCATCCATTAGTATTGATCTTCGAGAACAATCGGATGGTGATTTATGCCATGAGGATTTCAAATTCCTCAACATACTCATCCAAAGAACCGACATTCTAAAATAGATAGACGACTCAAACTATTTTAATGTTGGAGACATCACCTCGAGACAATTGAGAGAAAGCAACGGTGGTCCGGACACTCGATTGGTGATCGACGTACGATCCAAGTTCTCGAATGATCTCTTGAACTTCTCCCTAAGTCATCTCGAGCTCGGCATCTCGGAGGACCTTGAAGACCACCTGCCGAGTACTGCCATGTCATTCCTTCCCATGCACCTCGCCGCGCTAGTTGCACCCTCGTCCCGACCGTTCACCAACCGTTTCGGACCAAAATACGCCCCGTCGCCACTTGGATCGCACACCAAACCCACGAGTACCACCACGATCGTCGCCCCAACGAGAACTAGAACTCACCAAAGCCTCGCTCGCGCATCTCACAGCAACTCGAGTAGCATCTTTCGGGGTCATGCTTGCGTACAAACGGACCGGGCGTTCCGTTTCGACAAAAACACATGATGATCTCGACATCCGTTCGGAGATTGTTGTTCCTCAAATAAGCGTTGCCGGTGGAACCCATCTCGCACCTCTTCGGATTAAAGATTTGAAGGACTTCCTGAAGGGAGCTGGTCAGCTCGTCGACACTAGTCCTCAGTTGGAGAGGTCTTCCTTCCCGTGACCTTTCAGTAATTAGGCTAGAGAGGAAGAAAGGATGCTCCTTCGTGAAAATTGGTGTCGACCATGTGACCTCACCATTTGATCCTGCGAATGCTAAGCAACCCCTCTTGGTTTCGAGACTCGATTCGACGGCGGCAACCCGTGTACCAACCGCCGGCCGCACCCTTTCAATGGCATCCAAGCGTTGCGTCGTTGTCGTCATTCGTGTTAGCATACACTCTCAAATCTCTCAATGAAAGCACCAATTGATAAGTTCTTTTCCTATCAGTAAACAGAAAACAGAAATATAAGAGCAGAAGGTGATGAGGATGATGTGATTCCTTGTGTTATTGAATGATAAAAGGAAGGAAGGAAGTTACAAGAAAGAAAAGAGCTATAGCTCCCCCAAGTCTGAATATCTATTCCAGACCCCAATTCACAATGTAAAACTTTTCCATACCTCCCTAATTCCCTATTCCCTCTATATATCAGGATCTGCATAATAACAGATTTCCCCTTTCTATAACTACTTCCTTATTCTACGGGATTGCAATGCTGAATCATCCTTCTAGAACAAAGAATAAACCCCTCAAGGTTTATCTGGAGTAACATGGCACTTGGGCCTGCGGGTGTAGAATAGAAGGGGCTTAGGATTGGGCTGGACCTGGTTCCTAACATTCATAGAGCCTTGTATTTCTCTAAAATCGATCTCAAATCGGGGTTTCATCAAATTCGGGTTAGAGAGGACGATACTCATAAAACAGCCTTTCGTACGCATGAAGGACACTACGAATACCTCGTCATGCCTTTTGGTTTTATGAATGCTCCTTCCACCTTCCAATCAGCCATGAATTCTATGTTCAAGCCGCTGCTCAGGAGGCATGTGTTGGTTTTTTTTTATGACATCATAGTGTATAATCCCTCTTGGGACCAGCATATGATTCACTTGGGAAAGGTACTACAGCTGTTACTCAATCATCAATTTTTTGCAAATAAAAGCAAGTGCTTATTTGGACAAACATTTGTGGAGTATCTAGGTCATGTTATCTGTATTGATGGTGTGGCAATGGACCCCTCTAAGATCCAATGTGTGGTTGACTGGCCAGTTCCTAAAAATGCGAAGGGAGTGCAGGGGTTTTTGGGCCTCACCGGGTATTATAGGCGTTTCATTAGAGATTATGACAAAATAGCCAAACCACTCACTGACCTCACTAAGAAAGAGGGATTTTCTTGGAATAAGGATGCTCAAGTGGCTTTTGAGGCTTGAAGACGCATCTCACAACCTCCCCACTGATGGCCTTACCAGATTTTTCTAAGGAGTTTGTCATTGAATGCAATGCGTCAGGTCATGGTTTGGGAGCTGTTCTAATGCAAGATAGTAAACCAGTGGCTTATTTCAGCAAGGCATTGTCTGCCTGCAGTCTTTCGAAGTCGGTATATAAGAAGGAAATCATGGCTATGGTGTTGGCAGTTCAGCATTGGCGCCATTACTTGCTTGGGAGACCTTTTAAAGTCTTCACGGATCATAAAAGCCTTAAGCACATACTTCAACAAAGGATTACCACTACCGATCGACATTGCTGGTTGGCAAAATTACTGGGGTACCAATTTGAGGTAATATATAAACCTGGACCAGAAAATAAGGCAGCAGATGATTGTCTCGGGTTGTGGATGAAGAAAAGGAGTTATCTGTTATATCTTCCAGCCCACAATGGGTTGATCTGACTAAAACTAAGGAGGAGATCAGACTTGATCCTTTTCTGGCATCCATAATAGTTGGCCTGCAGCAAGACTCTTCTCCCAATTCTAAATTTTCGTTACATGGTGACTTGCTATTCTTCAAAGGATGGTTAGTAGTCTCTCAGTAGTCCTCTCTCATCCCTTTATTGCTGCAGGAATACCATTCCACTGCTACTGGAGGACATTCCGGTTTTACTCGTACTTATAGGAGAATAGCTGCGTGTTTATATTAGAAGGGGATGAGAAAGCAAATTATGCAATTTGTGCAGAGTTGTGACACTTGCCAAAGGCATAAATACCAGAGTTTAGCCCCTGCAGGCCTACTACAGCCACTCCCTATTCCTAATCTTATTTGGGAGGAGGTTTCCATGGACTTTATAGTGGGGTTACCTAAATCCCAGGGATTTGAAGTTATCATGGTAGTGGTTGATAGGTTGTCAAAGTACGCTCATTTTGTGCCTCTTAAACATCCTTTTACTTCAAAGAATGTTGCTGAAATTTTAATTAAGGAAGTGGTCAGACTCCATGGCTTTCCCAAGGCTGTAATTAGTGATAGGGATCCCTTGTTCCTTAGTAATTTTTAGAAGGAGATGTTTCGCATCCAAGGAACTGTTCTAAAGATGAGTACTTCGTACCACCCTCAAACCGATGGCTAAACCGAGGTGGTAAATCGCTGTCTTGAGACTTACTTAAGGTGTTTTGCATCAGAGCAGCCCAAGCATTGGATATTGTGGCTCCCATGGGCTGAGTTTTGGTATAATACTACATTTCATTCCACTACTGGCACAACCCCTTTTGAGGCAGTGTATGGACGCCCACCACCCACCATTACACACTACCTTGCAGGGGAAACAGCAGTTGATGTTGTAGCTCGGGTGTTGAGTGAGAGGGATGAAGCTCTCTGACAGTTGAAATTTAATTTATAGCGTGCACAAGTTATGAAGGCTAATGCTGATCTTCATCGAAGAGACATCACATGTGCGGTGGGAGATTGGGTCCATGTGAAGTTGCGTCCTCACTGGCAGTTGTCAGTGGCCAAAAGGATTAGTCCGAAGCTTTCAGCTCGCTATTATGGCCCTTCTCAAATCATTGCTTGAGTTGGTACAGTGGCCTACAAGTTGCTGCTGCCAGAGGCAGCGAAGATACACCCTGTTTTCCATGTTTCCCAACTAAAGCGAGCTATAGGCAACCATCCGGTGCAACCTGAGCTACCCCGTGGCTTGGAGGCGGAGGATTCTATTCTTGCAGCTCCAGAGGCTGTCCTGGCCACGCGTACCAACACAAATCAGGGGAGAGAAGTGACTGAATGGCTCATCTTATGGAAGCACAAGCCAGGGGAGGAGGCCACTTGGGAAGAGGAGAGTACCATTCGAGGACAGTTCCCTGGTTTCTGCCTTGAGGACAAGGCAGCAATTGAGGAGGGTGGCATTGATGAGTCACTTAGACCCATACCCAAGCCCAAGATCAGCAAGTCTACTCCCGCAGGCCCAATATGAAGGAAAGTGCCAACTAGTGATCTGTTAGTGGTGTGTCTGTTAGAGGAGAGAGAAACAGAAGGGGTAAATAGGTGGGGGACTATTCACAGGGGAGCAGGTGATTGTTTTTCTGTTATTGGCTTAGGCCTTGGGGCTAGGAGAATTCCTCCATAGCTGGGAGCTTAGTCTCTGGTTTCTTCCTTTTTATTCCTTTTGTAGACACTCACAATTTATATTAATAATACTATCTCCCTCATCAGATAGGAATTGTTCCTATCAAAAACCCTGTGTTGGGTAGTCAAGCTCTCTCAAGGGATGACTTTGCAATCCATGCAAAGCTTTCTATCATATTTCCTTATTAGAAAAAAATCAATTTGAGAGCAAGAACCCCTCGCTTCTATATGTGATAAGATATTCTTCCTGCTTCCTAAAACAAGTGTTAGCTATTGTAAAATTAAAAGCTACCGAAAAATCTAGAATCGCTTTGTCCTCTACATTAGTTACTCCTAGACCATACCCCCCATGCAAACCCTCATACCCCCTAGATTCGCTCCCCACATGGTCATTTAGGTCCCCACCTAGAAAAATCTTCTCTCCTAATGGTATTCTCTGACCTAAACCTTCTAAATCCTCCCAAAATTTTATCTTGTAGTGCTTGTCTAACCTTACTTGGGATGCATACGCACTTATAACATTAAAGGTTTCTTGTTCCACAACAAACTTCAAAGCTATGATCCTATCTCTGAGTCTTCTCACATCCACAATATTATTCTTCCAATTCTTATCTACTATTATGCTTACCCCATTTCTAGATTTTATCTTGCCGGTGTATCAAAGCTTAAAACTCGAAGTGTCAAGTTGCTTTGCCTTTTCTCCAACCCACTTAGTTTCTTATAAACACATAAAATTAATCCTCCTCTTAATCATGGTGTCAACTATTTCCATTGATTTACCTGTAAGTGTGCCTATATGTCAAGTTCCAAAACGCATCCTACTCTTGTGAACTAGCTTTTTTATCCACACTCGTTCATGAAAATGTGGGAACCCTTGCTTATTTTTCATTACACTCAGGCGGCGATGCAGCGGCTCTTACTCATTTAACACTGTACTTAAGCCTTACAGTGCGTTGTTTAGGGGCAACAACCTAGCATTAACACAATTACATCGTTTGTCCATGTCATAAAGATTCGACAACATTTTACGTTGGCTGTTGATTGCCTAACACAACCTTCTTCGCTTTCTTATAGCTTTGGTAAATTTCTTATAGTTGTAATTGGCTTGCTTTTCCTTTGTTTTCCTCTTTAATAATATTTAACCTTAAGAAAGAAAAAGCTGGAAATACTTATATGATTCATCAACTTGGAAGAAGGTTTTCTTTTATGGTGCTGCCAGATAAAATTATTGGCAGCTTTAAATTAGTGTTTGCAAATGATGATTCTGGTATTGATTTTGTATGATACCTTTGGTTTAACCCTCATAAAAAATACACATATATTGGAATAAGGAAGTTATACTAGCAAGTTACATGGTCCAGATGGGCAAGTTCTATGAGGGGTTCATTTCTTAGCCTACTGGCTTGTGAGTGTTTTACTAAGTAGTGTGAATGTTAAGTTGAACTAACACCTTGGACTTAACCATTTTATTTAAAAACAAAAGAATACATTTCATTCCACCTCAGTGGAATAAGGAAGTTATGTTGGCAATTATATGGTCTAGTACTCTAGTGTAGCAAGTTTTTTGAGAGATGCATTTCTTAGCCTCCAGGCCCGAAGAGTGTTTTACCATGAAGTGCGAATGCTATACAGGACTACTAAGTTTGGTGAGCAAAAAGCCAATTAGATATTCCACAGGAAGAGGGGGGGGGGACTGCAACTGTGAAGTGAGCAGGTAAAACTAACATCTCCCTCGTCCCTGCTTCAAAAAGCTGCATTCCTCCTAAGACAACTAACTTATACACTTGTCTGCATGATGACAAAAACCTTCTTCTCTGGCAATCTGCTCTCCATGGAGTCTTAATTGGCATGTCAAACTTGCTGCTGTAGTATACTAATTTCGGTTTCGTTTGCTAACATGCTATAATTTCATTTCAATTATGCTTAATGTTAATGCCTCTGTTAAAGCTCTCCTATTGCTCTAGGATGTCGTAGTTTCTTAATACTGTAAGTCTACAATTTGCTGACCTGAAATATTTCTTTTCTTTTGGCAGAGCTTGATCAATTACTTGAAGATGCACCTTTGCCATTCATAATGCAGCATGCTGCCAAGATTTCTAGTGTTAGGAAAAGAGTTTCATCACTGAATTCACTTCTAAAATCCATACAAGGCCGGATTGATAATATAGACCGCATACTGTCTATTGGCACCACTCATGGTATATACATGTCTCAAGAGGCTTAGTTTTATAGTTGTTGAAGAATTATGGATTTAGGGTTAGAGAGAAGGAAAAGAGGGAAAACGGCTAAAACTGAAACACTGAATATATTGTTGATAAGATGATATGTAATACAATTCTATAACCTAGTACTCCTATTTATACTAATACTTAGATGTATAAGCTCAAGCCCATTAACCATAAGACTAAACCTAATTAAATAAAGAAACAAATCATGAAAGATACTAAAAGATATTCTTAATATTCTCTAACACTCCCCTTCAAGCTACAGCTTGTTACAAGTAGCAAAGCCATAAATATAAAACAAATAACAGAACCCTATCTTTATCCGAAAGCGAGAAAAGAAACTTGGCACAGGGACGTTGAACCATTCAAATACAGCATGAGGAAGAAGAGAATATGCTGAACCATAGAAGCGTCCAAGAAGGAAGAAGAAGAAAAACTGAGAAACTCTTGCTCCCAAACCTGCAACACCATTGCTAGTGCTAATCTAAGGCGACTCCACCTTGCTGATAGCCCTTTCCTCTTGGCAGCTCCATAGCGGGCAGCCCTTTCCTCTAACATCTCTGGGGCGACTCCACCTCGTTGGTTGCTCTTTGCCTCCAACCAGACAGCCCTTTCCTTCAAGCTCAAGGTGCACCAAGAAAATCCACAAGAAGAACAAAGAAACACAAGATAGAATAGCAACTTCAGCTTGTCTCCTCCAAAGATATCAAATCGACATATCCATAACCCAGCCACTAAGCCTCCATCATAGCAACAAACCAGAGTTCAAACTCACGAATCACAAGATAAACCACAAAATCATCTCCAGCCTAGTAGCACTCATTCAGCCTCAAACAAACCCAGAAAATACGCAAACATGATGAAAAATATAGTTTGATACAAAACAGAATAAAACAGATCCAGAACAGAGTTGCCGGAAAACTCACTGGAGCTAACCACCGGCGACTTGATTTGTGCCAGAAACGCAAGCACCCAGCCACGAACAAAAGCCCAGCAGAAGACCCACACAACCAGCAGATAGTCCAAAATGGGTCAGATCGCACCAAACAAGGGCTGTAACCACTGCGCCAGAGAAGTCGTCGGACCTCTGGTCACTAGCCAACCTCCCTCGCCACCATTCGCACCTGTCTGTTCCAGAAATCAGAACCGTCGGCCACCCACAGCCTCTAGGTCTCATGCACCCATGCTCAACCGCTGAACCACGCTGCACCTGATAACCGCACACTGCCCTCAAATCTGGCCAGAAAATCGCTAGCGACCTCAGAACTGGCTGGAAGACACCCAAGATGCCACCGAATAGGCACCTTGCGTGCACCTTGGCCAGAACTCGAAAGCCATTGCCTTACTCCACTCCACAGTAACATCGAAACGCGAACCTAATACCATCGCCCCACTTGCTGGACCTTCTCTTGGTGCCGACTAACCGAGATCGGCCCACTTATCTTCAATCACGCGCCGGACATGACCTAGGTCACGTTAGTGTTCTGCCTCCCTTTTTCTTTTACCTTCAAAACACTAATCTGTCTTTTTGTTTTTTTTCAAAACAAAAAATTATTCAAATTTTACTTGAGAAAAACAGAAAAGGGGATATACATGAGTTCTATATTTTGGGAACTCAAATAGCGGAAGCAATCATGAACAGGTCACGACGGATGGTACTACTCTGATACTATGTTGAAGAATTGTGGATTTAGGGTTAGAGAAAAGTAAAAGAGGAAAAACGACTAAAATTAAAACACTAAATATATTGTTGATAAGATGATATGTAATACGATTTCATAACCTAGTACTCCTATTTATACTAATACTTAGGTTAGGTGTATAAGCCCAAGTCCATTACCATAAGACTAAACCTAATTAAATAAGAAAACAAATCATGAAAGATACTAAAGATATTCTTAATATTCTCTAACAATAGTTATTTTCTAATAATTAATAAGAGTTAGTATTGGAATTTTTTTTGTATTTTCCCCCACATATATGCTCTCTCTTTAATTTCTTATTGCTCTGTGCAAAGTGCAAATAAAATTTACAATGATCAACTCTCTGACCAGTTTCGTCAATGTTCTATTCCTAAAAGGTCCCAGATTATATTACTAGTCATTGTTACATATTTCGCCATGGCAAAATCTAAATCTGTGGCACATGAGCTGATTACTTGAGTGGACCTATTATAATTTTCTCCCTTATTGTTAAGAAATTGGGTGGCTTTGCTTCACTGATGTTTTTTTTTTTTCTTTTTGTTTGTCCTCTTTCATTTAGTAAGGAGGACCTCTTATCGTCCGATCTCTTTATAGTCATCGTCTCTCCCCTTAATATATTTCTTCTTTTATCAAAAAAAAAAATCTCCCTTCTTTTTAACCGCGGGCAAGTGGCTCTGGTCAAATGATTTCAAATTTGTGCTAATATTAAACAGCAGTTTTGCTTTTTTCATTTTTTACATCCCCTAATTATTATTATTATTAGTTTGGGTCTAATTGTTATTTGCGTCTATTATCTCAGCCGGATTTCTGTTTAGTGCTTGTGTTGTAGGACCAAGTTGTCTAAGAATAAGACGTCCAGGCTTACTAGTTTGGCAGCCATCAAAGTTGATTCTTGTCAGCTCTATTGAAACTTCAGACCACGTAAATACCCATAGAAAACATGAATTTTGTGCAATATTTGAAGTTAATAATTTCTGTCTTACTGTCACTTTCATGCTAATAAGCTGAACTGCATCACCATGTACGACTTCAGGATTCCTCTTAGCTAACCTGTGATCTGTTTTCCTTTTAGTTGGAGAAAGTTTCTTGACAACTTTTCTCATTACTCTACCATTGAGTTTTATCGTTTAAAGAAAAATCTTGAACCCACATGCACTTGCCATGAGTAAAACAATGGGATCAATCACTCTAGCTGGCATAGTGCAGATCAATCATCTCTTCATAATAGTTATCTTATCAGGTAGCCCAGAAGAATCGTGGCTGCTCTGGCTTGAAATGGAAAGTGGTCAGAAAGCATTGTATGCTTAAATCTGCTGCTAGTGCATTGTAGGTTTCGACAACCTATTAGTTATAATGTCTACGATATGATTCTAACGAGGCCCAAAGGACTTGAAGTACTGTCCCCGAAAAAGGTAAGACAGCTTGAATTGATTAGGATAGACTACTAGACAGACTGATCAGAAGTCCAAGCATGTGGCAATCTAATTTAGATATTGATAACTCGCCAAAAGTGAAAGCTATGCCTTTGTAGATGACAGGAAAGTCAAGCGTACATAAGATATTTTTTAACAAGCAGATAAGATAGTGATATTGTTTGGAATTGCTATGGTTAGTAGTTGGATAACAAGTTTTTGTCAAAACATTTATAAGACTAATTCGTAGCAATAATGAATGGCCCACATCTTTCTTGTATCAAATTATGGACTATCTCAGAATCCTAGTTTGCATTTATTTGATTAATAATTTATACTTTGACCCTTTCTTATCCATATTCTTACTAACGAATTCTTTTATTTGTAATTCTGCAGAGAAGATAACCACCGAAGGTTCTGGGTGAATTTTCATCAGTTTGGTCAACGTCCATTGACTTCATATTTACTATGTAATGCATCCTTAACCCCTTAAATTGAATTCTTCTTGTTAGGCTTAAGGCATATACTTGTTTTGTGCCAGTTAAGGACTTCAAAATTGGCATCCAGTTACAAGTTTTATTTAGGTTGCTTTTGATTATCACTGTGTTTAAAATCTCAAAAAAAAAAAATCATTTCATTTACAAATGAATTCTTGTTTTAAATTTAAAACTTGTTTGGAATGATAAAATTCAATTTATTTACAAATAATTTTATTATGTTTAAGGATTTGTAAATTCTTTCATTTTGATAGTATTTACAAGTCTGTTTATTTCAAATTTATTCTTTTCAATACATATCCTACAAGTAACCAGTCATCCCATTCCCTACAGCTAGAAAACGAAAACAAATGACGAAAATAGGACCCATAGCACGGTGGGGCTACTTAGCAGGTGCCCGATCTGAAGTAGCCTGCTTTGTTGGTTGGTAGCAAATCGGCCCGTTTAGTTTTCTTGAAAAACAAAGTGTGCAACCCAGTTCCATTGAACCCTTGGGTCCACCATGCACCTCACCATCTAGATGGCGATATAGACTCATAACATATTATAGGCAGTGCATGTTTATATATAAACGCAAAAGATTCGAACGATTTGGTGACACAAGCAAATTTTCCCAAGCATTACCAAATCTTATTACTTTAAGCAATTGGCCTGAATCATGCTTTCGTTTACTATTGTCGTTTCTGTTGCACAACTGGAGTAAGAAGAAAAAGAAAGGCTATATCTCAGCTCCAACCCTTCTGATTGTACTACAGTAAAACCGTAAAAGTTGTCGTCCATGGAGTCCTAAATTCCAAAGGGACGCAAACCCAACACAGTTCATTACATACTCTAACATAACAACAAATTATCCTTCCCAGTCCAGCTCACATAGATACTGTGATGTGACCTCTTGTAGTTCACATGCCCCCAGACTGTAGTACGTACCTCATAGGAGTAGCATTATTCTATTCTAAAGCATCCACCCATGCATCTGGCCTTGAATCTTATAAGGGGACACTGCAGTGCAGATGAAGATGAGGGCAGGGATATTTTCCCAAGTCAGCCATAACTTACCTCAAATTTTATGTCAAAAAGTTTTTGAAAAGTAAAGAGACTAATTAATAGTAAGCGATTAATTTAATCATATAACTCTAACTATTTAGCTTTCCTATAAAGAAATTCTTTGTTGTTTTTGTCTGGCCTCCTCATCTTATATACCAACCCCCCTCCCCCTTCTTAGCTGTTAGGATTTAGCAACACTGAGAGATTCTTATTTGCTTTTAGAATAAGAAAAATCTTATTCTATATTATTTAATGTGTCTTATATCAAATATATTAAAAATATAATTAAAATAAGAAACAATAATAACTAAAAAATTGATTAAAAATTTCTTGAACCGAGAACATCCATGAATTTCTAAGCAACAGCACCCTTCCTCTCTGTCTCATCCCTGTTTGTGCAGTGACCCACTCCCTATACTAGAGAGAGAGAGAAAGAGAAGGTGAGGGGGCAGTGATGCATATGATAGGGTTAAAGGGATTGGAGGAGGGGGAATCTATGCAGAGGCCCGACTGTACATGAGCACGTTCTTTCTTTGATGCCCCAAAACTCCCCTCAGCCTTTTGCAGGTTCTCTCATTATTCAACAAACAAATTGTTTTCTTTTATGAGGTACAGAAAATCAGATCAACAAGATCATGCTTTAAATTCGCCCCACATTGAATATTTATACAATGGGGCCTCTGTGTCTAGTTTAGATTTGTTGTCTTCCATTAATTAATCTGGGGCTGCTTTTCAGCTGATTTACCTCGCAAGATAGCCATGATTGTACGTATCCTCAACCCTATATAAAGTGAAGAGAAAGTAATGACAAAGTTGAGCACACTAAACAAAACAACCAAGCTATTATAAGTCACATCATACTATCCTGACCAAGGCTTCCATAGTGCAATTAAGAACGGGAATTAATGAGCAAAACTGGGCAAGAATCCAGGGTTTATTTGGATTTAAGGCATCATTTTGGGTAAGTGTCCCTACAAACTACAAGGCAACAACACTCCCCTCCGCGAGTGAAAAGACAGAACTGCCCTTGCGCTGCTGTATTGGGACACACCAAAAAGACAGCAGCAGCATGACTATCAAAAGATGGGATGGTAGGTGCATCCTTTTTCACGTTGTCACAAAGCCCAAACTCTAATGGGAATAAATGTGATGGTATAATAGAGTACCCACTTAGAACTGGTCAAACACCACACCCATATCATATCAAATGCATCAAAACCCGAGCATGATATAAAACACCTAAAAAAATGAGTAGGAAGCGATAAGATGATTCATGGCTGCAAGGTAACGGCTTTGGCGCTGCAAATGCTGCCTAGGTAGGTTAGGTTTTATGGCTTGCTCGGTTTCCATGGGGTACAATAATAGGCTTGAAAGTTGGAAAGTCTAGTAGCTAAGAAGCATGCCATGCACCCCAACAAAAAAGATACTTAGGTCCAATCTATGTGGCTATGGCATGAGTGTGAAAAATGTCAAATCAATAGTAGGGATTAGTTCACAGACACTACACATCCCTAACCCCAAAGCATGCGCAAGTGAAAGATGGGACGGGACTCCGCAAGACAAAACCCCGGGACTCTGGTGGACAACGACAACTGAAATGTGTGCAAAACGAACTCACGTGTTTGGACCAAAAAAAGATTTTTTATCCGAAACTTGGAAATAAATTTTGATGATAACTCGATAATCCATTCTACGGAGAATTCAAAAAAATAAAAATTATACTATGTATCTATCGTAAAAAAAATAATTTAAATTAATTATTTAAGCTTTACTATGGCTTTATAGTCAATATTTTGAAAAAATATTCAAGTTTCTATTTGGTATTGTAAAAGAAAGAGAGAAGTATTAGAGTTATCCCTCTTCTTATTTGATATAATTCAATAAAAGATAATGTTTTTTTTTATTTGATTTCATAAATTAAAAAATATATAAATATATGTAAATGAATAAAAAATATGTAAACATATAGAAGGGTCGATAAAATTCTCCTCTTCCTTTTCCTTCCTTTTCATCTAAGAGGAGGAAGAATCTTTTCCTTTTTATCTAAAAATGTGATAAAATACTCTTCCTCTTTCATCTTTCTTTCTTTTTCTTCTTCAAATGTGATACCAAACAAAGCTTAAAGTTGGTGACAGCCTATAATCTCATATCAAATCAATTAGAGAATTCTTTCAAATTCTCTTTTTGAACTAGTGTAGTATACAATTTATACTCTTAATTTTAAAAAATGTATAATTAAATTAGTGAAATATATACACATACTTTCACTTTTTTTAATTTCGAAAAGATAGCATAACTTGTAAAAATTATATTTATAAAAATATAAGTTAAAAGTTCTTTTATTTGAATATATGAAATACGACATTTTACTTATATGTGAATAAGAAATCACTATGGTGTCGTATTTGGAGTATAAAAAATACATTTTCCATAAGTTAAAATGAACTTGTCTCCTCCCATCCGTTACACTGATCCAAACGCGAGACACTCATTTAAACAATTAAACCCTGCTCTCTCACAAGGGTTTTGGCTTTTATGGTGGCTAGGCTTAAAAGTATGTCAACATGTTAGCCACGTGGTTTTAGCATTTTTTTATATAAAAATGCCATTAAAAAGAAAAAAATTGAAGCGTGATTTCCATCAACTTGTTTGCTGCTTTTTTCATTTCTCTTTCTGCTTGTATTGAGTTGTTTGATTGCTGCTTAGTCCTGCAGTAGAGTGCAAGGAAGCGTTCAAAATCTTCTACCTGGTTTTGGGTTTGGAATGGGAATATAGCACATTCATGCATCAACTAAGGCAACTAACTTTATAGGGTCTAATTACAAGTTAATTCCACAAGTATATCATTTCTATGTGACTTAGGATTGAGTATAGTACTACGGATTTAGAACCATTTCCATCACAGTGGGGAGAATAAGATAAACAAAAGGGGTCCAAAGGCATTGAATTTTTGAACACATCCTTCAATTATACACTTGGGAATCAAATATCAAATTGCTTGCAGCAAACAGGAAATGGACCTACCATATCTAATTAGGGATGGACCCATACCGGGATAATCATGTCCGGGAAGATCTTTTCACTTCAATGGGATGACGTGAAAAGATTTATCCAACAAATCGTGTGAGGACAAAGATGACCAAATTTGTGGATGTTGTTCCACCCATCCACCTAAATCTTGGACACACACAAAGGGAAAACTTAATGGTGATATCATGTTAAATTATTCATTGAAGGATGGTAATCCGTTCTGGGAGTCATACCATGTCCCCAATCAAAGTACACATTTTGATTAAAAGAAAAGAAACTTGTCCCACCCAATTGAATCTTCTACAAAGGTCACTCACTGAGCTCAGGTGTGGACCACCGACCACTCAGCCAGAGAGTAATTCCCCCCATTAACGTCCCAAGAAATATAATATAATATATACATTTATATTATAAAATAAAATATTAATTTGTCATCTAGCCAAAATAAATAGTTTGAGTTTAAATGCAAATAGAGAGTAAAAATAGAATAGTAGTATACATGAAGGTTTGGGATCAGACTGACGTGCAAAAAAATAATTCAGCAGAGCTGACGCCTCTGTTTGAATCTTGGCATCATTTCCCAAAACTTCACACACTATAAACAACAAAGAAAAATCACTTAAGAAATAAAAAAACTAAGAAGCAGACAGACAAGATAAGCTCAACATGATCGTAGCTAGTACGAGTACAGATCTTGAAGTTTTTTTTTTTAAGAACAAAAGTAATTTTTCATAATTAAATTAGGAAAAAGCTCAAAAGAATCGGCCAAAAAAAAAAGAATAAAAACGAGAGATTCCATGTCTTTCTGCCCAGAAAACAACAAACAGCAGTCATTGAATTGCATTGAAAAAGCTCAATCAAGTTAGAAACAGGAACTGGATCATCTCCATCATCATCCCCATCATCATCATCATCATTACTCAACAACATCTGAAAATCCCACCCCATGTATTTACATTAATCCAAAACTTGTTAATCAAACAAAGATATCAAATTAACCCCCAATTAATCAACAATGTTCCTGCAATATTTCCATTCCATGATTAGAAAACATGAACAGAGATTAATTTGTAGAAGTGCCAAAAAAAAAAAACCTAATTAAGTGTTAACCTCTCGCTCACTCTTCTTTTGTTTGTGTTAATTCCGATCGCAACGGTGCCTCCCACCACTATGTTGGTGTCCCTTGTTGCTGCTTCCTCCATTCCCAACTCCACCTTCTTTCTTCTGCGGAGAAGAGAAGAGTAGGTGCCCGAACCCAAAAACCGAACCGGATTTCGAACCGCCCCTCAAGGAACAAACCGGGACGTTAAGAACCGGAGTCACCCTCACGTTGGCCGAATAAGACCGTTCCATTCCTCTGTGCTTGAACCGGGGGCCACCATTGAAACTGCTTGGGCTGCTCGAGCTTCGTTCCAAGCTCTGAAACACTATCTTCCCAGAAGAGTTCATTCTAGGGCTGTCCACGGACACTCCTCTGCACCCTACCGCACCCGATTCCCCCGTCGCTTTTTGGATCGGACTCCGCCCGACCCGATTACCCGACTGGTATGGATCCGTTGAGGATGATTTGTTGCTGTTGCTATTGTCGAAGGACCCTGCCCTGGGCTTCACCAACCGCATTCTCGGGTGACTCGGGTTCGGGTTGCGGTGGATGGAGATCGGGTTCGGGCTTGGATTCGGGACGGGTTTTTCGGAATCGAGGGAGAGTCTTGGGAGATCGTCGTGCTCGTGACCCGAGGAGGAGGACGAGAGGGAGAGGCGAGAAGAAGAGATCGAAACGGTTTCGGAGTCCGAATGGTCCTTCAACAAGGGAAGGCTCAGGGAAGCGTTTTCCGAAGACGACGTCGTTTTGGAGGTGCTGCGGTGGAGGAAGTGCTTCAGCGATTTGTTCGAGGAAGATGACGAAGACGACGTCGTTTTGTGCGGCGCCGTGCCGTTTGAAGCGCTCTGGTAGAGTTTTTTCAACCCTAGCAGCTCCTTCCACCTGCTCGAGCACCGCGGGGCCTTGGGCGAGAACAGGTATGGGTCGGACCCGGAGGTATCGGGTCTCCGGCAGGGCTTCGCCGTCAGCGGCGATGTTGTCTCCGGCGAGGTTGCAAGGGAGGGCTTGAGGGAGGAGAGATGGAGCGGGACGAGCTTGCCATCGGAGAAGAGCTCATCGGCGGGGAGCATGGCGACGGGATCTTCGAGGCGGAACTCAAAATCTGCAGTGGCGGAGAGTTCCGGATCCGGGTTATCGGCCGGGTCGGATGATTTGGATCCGGGAATGGAGGAGTCATGGTCGCTGAAGGAGACGCGGGGGCTGAGCCAGCCGTAGGAGGGAGGACAGTCGAGGAAGTTGTCGGGCGACATTCCTATGTTGTTGACGCAGGCAGAAGCCATTACGGTGGATCATGTAATGTGGTAGTAGCACTACACAGTGAAGGTGAGGTGAGGTGTTGGGAGTGTTTATCAGGTGAGAAAGAGAAATAAAGAGAGAGAGAGAGAGAGAGACTATGGGGTATATAGGTAGGGTTTGTTTGTTCTTGAACGTTGAAGTAAGAGTGTATAGTGTTATATTGTAGTGTAGTGTTGGTGGTGGTGGGAGTATTACTGTTGGTTGATGCGTGTTATTGTGTCATAGATGAGGGCTGGCACAAGGAGAGGCACATATATAACTGTTTTTTGCAGCTACATGGAGACTAGGGCCAGTTCTCTCTCTCTCTCTCTCCCGGTATATCCTCTGTTCCTCGCTTTCTTTCTCCTTTTGAAAAAATAAAAAATGGGAATTTTTTTATTTTTTTTATATATTTTTTGTCTGATCCCAATTTAGAGAAACCTTTGTAAGTTGTAATTTAAAAAAAAATAAATTCATATTTGTTCTCGGTGAAAACAAAATGTGAAAATATTGATATAAAGTAGTTAACTTACCTAAATAAAATAAAATTGAATTGATTGACTAATTTTAAAATGCATAATAATAATAATAATAATAATATTATTATTATTATTATCTCTTAATTGTATCGATAGTTTTAGTACTATATAATTATTTATGCAATTTTAAGTTAGGAATAATTTTATTGATAGTTTAATTAATAATATAACATTATGTAAAATAAATATAAAAGGAGTAAAATGATAAAAGAAATGCTTTTGCTTATTTAATAATAACATTATTTTATCTGATCTAATTCCGATGCATGATGTTTATATAAAAACTTGTGGAGAGTGGCAACTTCAATAACTTAAATATTGAAAACTTCGTATGAAAGAAAAAATGAAGAAGAAAAGAATAAGTACCTCTCTTAATGTCATTTTTAATTATATTTCATATACTAGAGATGGCAAATGTTACCTAAACAGCTATTAAACAAATAAAAAATAATTAATGTGTATAATTATTTGATTGCATATAAATTTGTACGAAACAAGATTTTTTGTGCCGCTTTTTAAATTTAACAATATATATGACAAAAATGTGTGAATTACATAAAACAAAGTTTTTCTCATTACATAATAATTTTTTTCCTCCGATAGGTACATGATGTTGTTTTGTGGAAATATGAGGGAATTATCTTTTATCGTCTACTAAAGAAGTGTTAACCAGTATATGCAATATTTTCAATAATTAATTTTCCCTATATTTTTTTTTATGAGTTGATAAAGTGTTTAACGTTGTATATTTCATAATGGCCAAAACACAAACTTAACTAATAATTTTTCAAAATCTGGATTCAAAACTTAACTAAGAATTTTGCCGTACCCAATCTCAAATTAAAGAATGTAACCAGAGACAAATTTGAAAGGCAAAAGCTGTATTTTCATCCATAAAGTGTCAACAAAATCTCGATTTTGTCCAAAACATTTTTCTTGTTTTTCAATTTCATACAAAATGTTTCTAAATAGTGTCAATGTTGCATTTTTCGTTAGCGGCGTCTATTTTGCTTACAGTGAGTGCTGAGCTGGATCCCTATGTGGCCACTTGGTTTTCCGACTGCTGTAAACTATTTTGAATTTATTTAAAACAAAACTCAATCCATATCTTCTCCCCCAAATCTCACGACCTAGGGTTTTCAACTTGCAAAATCTTAAGAACATCACTAATTGTAATTGTGAAGGTAGGTAGAGGATTCAATGGCTTCGATGCTAGGAAGCATTGATACATATACGAGACATGGATATGCCAAATTTATAAAACGCGATATGATTAAGATATAACATATAAAATTAATATATTATTAACATAAAAACACAAATCTTAAATTAAAATAAAGACATCAATATTTTAGAAATCAAATTTAATCATTGTAGACACAATAAAATATTATCATTTATTTAATTATTGTAGTATCTCACTTATATCAGTACAAAAATTCAAAAAATGATTGAAAAATATAGGCTAGTAATATCCAAAAGTATATGAGAAGTATAAGATACAATAAGTATTGAATAACAATACAACAACCATTTTGAAATATTAGTGCTTCCTAACTTTGATGGCTTCCAAATTCAAGGATGAGCAATAGTGGGAGGAGGAGGATGCAATGATGTTGTAGGTTAAATGAATTGTTGGTGACTTCCCAGACTTCAGAGAACCCAAGTCAAAAGTTTTGTGATTGCTGAAATTATTGAGTTGTGATATTAATCTTATTTAAATCCTCATTTCGAAACAGAACTAGGTTTTGAATATATTAGTAATGCTATTGTGGGTTTCGTTTTTTTTTTTAAAAGTTGGAGAACACTGCCAATTTTTTTCTTGGGCAATTCCTCCACAACAATCTGACATTACACAGCTTATGAGGTTGAGGAGGAGAATCAGAACCTACAAGCAGAATTGAATATTGTTGAAAGGATGAATAAAAAGCTTATGATTCTACGAATTGTTTCATGGATCTTTACACTCCTTGTTGCATATCTTTTAATGAATAATAGTTGTAAGTGCAAGAAGAGTTTAACATATTTATGAAGTATTTACTATAATTATGGGATTAGAAAAGTTAGGGAAGTAGTGTGTTTAGTTAGGTTCTTGTAAAGTGAGTCCCTTTTTAGGTAACTAGAAATGTGGTTAGGGCTAGTTTTATTATATTGAAACATTATATGTGGAATGATAAATGTATTGAAATTCTCTTTAGATTCCATCAAGAGTGACTGGTTTATGATTCTAATGCTAGACTGACTCAAACTGTATACTAATTAAATAACATTAAAAACTTGGAAACAACCAAATTAATCTCAACAAAGTCAATTGTGATTCACAACCTATAATGTCATTTCTACAACTGTGATATAAAGGTTTTTTCCTTACACACCAAAAGCATAATAAGCTAACTTCATACATCTCAAAATGGCACCTAATATAATGATTATATATCATCCACAGATCATGTATCTATATCCTTATCCCAATCTTTAACTACCCATTAAGCCATCTTCTTCAGTTTTCTGGTGCTTATGGGTTGGCTAAAAATATGAGATGGCTAAGTTGAAATCCTACTTGTAGGCTGAGTTGCAGACCTACTTGCAGGATGAGTTGTTGGCTAAGTTGTAGGCTTACTTGCAAGATTGGATGGAGGCTTACTTCCAAGATGAGTTGCAAGCTAAGTTGTAACTTGAGTTATATGTTGTGATGACTGTCTTGCAGCTTGAGATGACTGATTACCTTATGATTGCTGGCTTGTAGTTTCAAAAGGCTAAGCAACTTGTGATTGTTGAACATTTTTCCTCTCTTTATCACCTATCCAAAATAGTTGAAAAACATGAACCTCATTGTCATTTAGAATAAAAGAAGACAACAAATTTTATACCTTTTGTTTTTGTCTAGGTTGGATTGGTGGATTGCTAGTCTGAACTTTGTGGCGGTCTATCCTGACGAAAAAAGGTAGATGTTATGATATGTAATTGAAGGATATGATATATTATTTGAAGTTTATTAAGATATGTGAATGCTTTACTTGTTCTATAGTAGATGCCTTACAATAACTTCTGTTATGTCCCACAAGCCTACACTTGCAACACTTCTACATTTCTCTTTTCCTTGACAAATTGCTCTTATTTTTCTTTGGCTACTCATTAACATCCTTTCTTCTATTTTTCTTTGGCCTTCCATTTGGTTTTCTATAGGGTGGTGGTAGGACATCATCATAAGGTGTGCTAGGCCAAATATTGGGTCCATTGGTAAGGTTAACAATTGGCTAATAATAAGCAATGTAGGTATCTTTCCTATAATAAGTTGAGATGTAGCCTTTAGGTTGCTCTTTGCTATAGTTGATACAACTAATGGCATGGGGGATAGGAATTTCAGTTAGCACCCACTTTCTACAACTACATTCACATGTGCTTAAGTCAACCACCTACTTATCTCTTATTCCTTTAACTTCAAACTTCTTCTCACTAGCCTATCTTGGTAGCTACTCTGTGTAACATCCTAATACCATTACCCTAGTATATTTGGAATATGCACAGATAAATAGTATTAGCCATGTTACTTCTAAACTAAAAACATCAAACTAGATTCATAATAATCGTACATGTTATTATAAAGAGTCATAAAGGAAAGAAAAGATCGTATATATACATCACCAGTCTCAAAAGGGTATATTGTAATATATAAAACTTTTACAAACTAAAGCAAATAAGAACAACGTATTCTATTTGCTTCTCATTTTTTCCCTTAGAAGGGTCTCGACCTATATTTATCATAAAAATAACAAACGAGGTAAGAATTCATAATTCTCAATAGTATAAACACATACACCTATATGACATCATGATAACTCTAACTACTTCGAGGGGAAAACAAGTTATTAAAACAACAAGTATAATAATAACATATAGAAATGTGACAAAAGTCAAAAATTGTTCATTTCTCTTCTCGAGGCAGAACATTCAATTTTATTATATCTATAGTATAATTATCACATAAGTAACCATTCACAATAAATAAACTGAACACCAAAAGATTAAGATTGCAACTAGTAATTAAGTCGCTATTCAACACCACAAGAACATTAACATACTCCTCTATATAACATTCCACCAAGAAAACCATAATCCTTAACTCACAATATTCAACAAAGAAGGCAACTGTCTATACAGTTGTTATTGAAATACAAATGCTTGTGCATGCTCATGCCTAAGATATGCCCTAAGATAATGATTATGAAATGTAATTGTGTTATGATAGTGTTTATGTAATGTCATGAAACCTGCATATTCCTAAGAACCCGGTTCATTGTATTTTTTTGGGTAGGGAGAGAATATATTACCTCCTTAACCTACCTGACAAAGATGGAATTTGTTACCTCCTTAATCTACTGCTAACCATAGCTCTAAGAGCCTCCAAGCTCTAAGAATTTAGGACAAGTCCCTCAAGCCAATTACCTACAATTTTTCGGCCAAATGATTATGCACACGTATAAGGTTACAATACGTAGGAATAGTAAGTGTATGAAACTATACAATGTTATATTCACATCACATATACACACCACAAAACAACATCACAAAGTCCACACTAACCAAGTGAAAGAGCAAAATCTAGCAAACATGCAAATTATGGCTCAACTTTATCACACAAAGGAGCAAATCCATGTTTCTAGCATTTTATCATAACTCAACCTTAGTAAACAAGGGAGCATTCATCATTCATGCACCTTAAGCTCAACTTTCACCATAAAGGAGCAACTTGTGCATAATGATAGGCAAACTATGCCAAACAAACTCAGTATACTTACATCTAGTACACCACATCATCACATTATAAGTAATATCAAGTGCAACATTATTGCTCTTCAATGATTAGCACCCTACCTATGCCAATCCACTATCATTAGATGTACAAAAGCCTATTCTTTTACACATGTGCTAGGTAGATATTTCCTTCATGAAATATTCCTAATAGCGTCCTAACTCACACTAAAAAACATGCATAAAAGATCCCAACAAGTAAGGAACTCAAATTCCTCAACATAAAAAACCTAGGAAGTTCTATTTATGGGCGCTTAGGCGCTCATTCTCCCAGCACTTAAGCGCTCCATGACAGTAAACCTCCCATGTTTCTTTTTATCATTAGGTGCTTAGGCGCCTAGACTCTGAGCGATTAAGCGCTCAACACCAGAACATTCTGGTCTTGCACGCTTAGGCGCTCACTCCTTGGGCACTTGAGCGCCCATCGTGTTTCTATTTTCTAGGCTTGGGCGCTTAGGCAGTCCCTTCTTGGGTGCTTAGGCGCTCGACACTAAACTCATAAACTATATTCTATTGAGTTTCTAACCAATCATTGACTTTCAAACACAAACCTTGGATGGTTTTCAACCTCAACAGGGTCTCTAAACATACTATAATCCTCATACATAATCTCAACTCATATAAGCATGAACTTATGAATGAAAACCACAATCTCAAATACCCATTTCTCAACTTCTATCTAAAGGAGTTTCATGAATATTCCTAAGACCAAAACCATCAACCATGCATACATCAACACATGTTGAATCACCAAATAAGTTTCCAATAAGTTCATCCAATCCAAATCATGGAAAAACCACTCAAAACTCACTTTCAAACTCAAGCATGCAACTCACAAGCATGAAGAGAAAATAGTAAGAAAACAATCACCTTTACCTCAAGATGTGTGGTTGCTACCTAAGTTTTCCCCTTGTTCTTCCTTCTTATCTCCTCTTCCTCCTTCCTCCTTTCTTTCTTCTCTCCTCTTCTTTCCCTTTTCTTTCCCTTGCTCTTTCTTCTACCGGCCAACATGAGAAATGAAAAAGAAAAGTCAAAGATAAAGGGAAAGTGAATGACAGTGGAGAGATAAGGATGGACTAGATATTTAGCTAGAAACTTTATATCTCTTAGGAATACTTTGATCTTACTAATCCAAGTTTTCTAACTTCCACAGGTGTTATAAAAAATCTGAGGATTTATCTCAATCCTATTTCCATAAATGTTTATATATCTGACTCATCATTATGGTATTTAGACATTCACTCAGTTTATTTAAAAATACTAAATTAACTCAAATAATTCTCCAAAATTAACCACATCATATTCTACTTATTTGTGACCTAGAAATATTTTTTTCTTATTTATTTTCATCACTTAAGCAGTTTATGCTACTCTCTGGGCTATTTAGCAATTATTTTTCACATTCAACATTATAGTAAAATAATTCAACTAACTTAAAAAGATTATTAAGGTTAACAAATAATTCATACAAGAGTTACTAAACTTTTATAACCATACTTAAGCCTAAAATGTTTGGGAGGATATTACACTTTGCAAAATTCTTGATTTCTTTATCTAACCTCTTCCTTATCATAGATTGTTTATCACCATTGTATCTCTTAATCTTTTTCATGTTATCTACCCATCTTTTTATCAAATATGTCCTAATATCCTCCAACAATGTTACAATTAGCTTCTCTCTAGCATATAAGATAACTGAGTTAAATGTCTCATACATGTTATTCAACATAGCATCACACTTTAGTTGGAATCTAAACATAGATTTGCTCTAAAATCGAGGTGGGATAATTATAAGATGTTGAATGCAGCTTCATTCATAACTAGAACTTCCTTTATATCCCTCTCTCAAGCCTAAGAATAAGTTGCCTTGGCAGCCTTCCATATTGATTTCTTTAAGTGTACACCAAGAAACTTATTCCTAAACTTGTTGTATAGGTGTCTCACACAAAACCTATGATCTACACCTAGTAGCAACTCATCGAATATAAGCATCAAACCCTGCAAACAAAATATTGTTTATAAAGACTAATTAAAAACAACAATACTAGCTTATAGGACTGTTTTAAAATAATCAAGACAACCTTCAAGGACTATTTCAAATACTTGACTAAACACAATTGACTAATTTGAAACAATGGAATGTATATGTTTATTAGAAATGAATATGCAACTCCTCAATGTTCAACCTCTAATATCTTCAAATAACAAACTTAGAAACCAAGTATATGAGTCTTTTGTTTCTGTCTCCATAATTGTATATGCAATTGACAACATCTGATCATTAGGGTCCTACCCGATTGCAGCAAGTAGTTGGCATCCATAACTCTTGAGAAAGCACCCATCCTGTCTAAGAATAGGTTTACACACCATAAGACTTTTCTTGCATGCTTTGAGACACACATATAGTCTCTCAAACTGAGGATGCATGACCCCAAAAGGAGTTGGTGTGTCAATTGCAATATCAGGTGGTCTTTGAACCTTCAAGTATATAGATAAGCATAGGTTTAAACTATGTAGTTTGTATAGTAATCATAGAGCATCCTAAACTGCTATTTAAATGACCTATCAATCTAAACCATTACATCCTTTTTTGCTCTATGTGCTTTGGATTTTGTCTATTTTGTGTTCTATTTGGTTTGTGCCTTGTTCATTAAGTTTTTCAGCTTAATTTTTTGGTTCTTTTTCATCTTTTTCTCAATTCTCTTGCTCAGCCATTTAGAATTATAATGCTTATATTAAATTTTCTGCCACAAGAATGGTGGTCATGCAATGCCCTTAGTTGCCATATATCTTTATTTGCTAACTTTGCATAGTAGGCAACTCATTCACATTCTTTACACTTAACCCTTACCCTAATATTATCATGTTTAACAAATCTGAGGGCCTTGTATATGTCACAACAGCATCCTTGAAATCCTTTCATGTTGGATACAAGGTTCCTACCTTCCATTTATATTAAGTCATATCTTTTTAGCAGCTTGTGTGTTGAGTATTTAGGCTTCTTAAACACATAACCATCTTCTTCCTCACTATGTATACGTTCCAAGGAATCATTGTCATAATCTTCATCATCACTCAAGCCTCTAACTTTATTCAATCTTGCTGTTCAATCTCTAACTTTATTCAATCTTACTGCTAAATTCTATGCTCTATCTTTTTCAATTTTGATTGCCTTTTCTTTGTTCTTGGATGCAACTTTCGTTTGATGCCTTAGTCTTCCTCTCTTTCACCTACATTTTTTTTTGCTCTTTTGAACCCTTCTTTCACTTTTTCTTACTTGTATTTTCTACAACATGCTCTTCTACACTAACCTCAAATAGCACACCATCTCCCTAATATTCTTCCTTATTGTGAATTTAATATTCAATGTATTATCTTCAAACCAATACTTTTCTTCATTTTTAGAATCTACCTCTGTCTCCAACTAATTACCATCATCTACCATATTCTATCCAACATCAACAATAAGCCCACCTCCAACATCATTTCCCCCTATCTCACACTAGGCCCACCAACATCTTCAACCAAACCTACATGTGACCCACCAATACCCTCCTTTGCATTTAACTTAGTTTCAACTCCTTCTCCCTCTACATTAAATATTGCCATTTCTATAATTTTTTGGGACATTTGTCCTGTGCACATGGGAAAAAGGAAAAGGACCACATAAACAATAAGAATATACTCAAACCTATCCTACAACTACCATAACAAATGAGTAGCGGACCACACAACATTCACATAACAATACCTCATAACCTGTACCACAATAATGGGAAAAAATAGATATAAATACCTCATCAAAATTTGAGACAAAATTCTCTAACTCTAAAGCACAGTCATGGAGCAAATGTGTAACCCTAACTCCAACAACCAAAATAACCCCACGATTTTGTATTCCTAACACCAAATTGTAGAGGAGCAAAGAAATGGATTTTAGGATATAGCAACGGCGTTACATATTTAGATTTTTAGAGAAAATTTTTCAATGTGGTTATTAATTGTAATTGGGTCCACTCAGATAATGCTTTCAACATGCCATCCACATATAATAAAAACAGACACGTAAGATCTAGTTCAAGACTCACCATTAGTGATAAAGGCAACACTGAAACTACTCTTGGAAATGCTAGGGACGAAATTGAAAAAAAAAATAAAAGGAATTGAATCGATCCCTTTATATTTCAAATTCTCTAAAACTCTAAAATGTCAATTCAAAATAGAGCTTTTGCCAATTCAAAATCTAACAAATACTATATGTCATATTTAGTGGTGTTAGAGAATGTGTAGTCATATTGGTTTGTGTAGTTGTTTTAGTTTTAGGTACTGGACAATATGTAATCAAGCATCAAATATTAATGAAAATGGAAAGTTTATGTAGGATGACATTGTATTGCTTTGTTGATTTACATTTTTGTTGAGCATTATGGTATGAATTGCTTAAACCTAAATGCAATAAGGTAATTGTCCTACAATAAACCAATTGTAGCAGCATTCGAAGTAGTGACCTATAATAAACCACTCAAGAAATTAAGTGATAAAACAAAGTAATTTAACAAGTTGAAGTAAACCAAGAAATATGCATATTCCATTCTATAGATACCATTGTGCAGTATGATTTCAAACTATCATTCCTTTCGTTATGATTCAAGATACCATTCTTTACATTCATAGCAACAATCAAGATACCTCAAAATCAGCAAAACAACAACCTATATATAGATATTCATTCTGCAATTTCAATGCAATAACAACAACCAAAACCCATTGACATAGATCCTGTATATCTAATATGTGCACACTAATTTGCAGATAACATTCTTATCATTCATAACAAGAATAAAGATGTCATTAAATCAGCAAAACAACTGCCTAACCAAGATACCATTCATATTATAGTAAGAGCATAACAAAATATCAATTAGAAGAATGTCAAAAACATTAAGCAAAATGGATAATATATTTCTATCAATTATGGTCCTGTATATAAAAAGGAATCACTAGTGAACTGAATACTGATGTTGCCATTAGATAACAATGCACTAATAGAAATAAGATTGACATGAAAAATGAGTATATAAAGGACATTGTGAAGAACAAAATCATAATTAAAATGCACTGGTCATGTGGAATGAATAAGTACCTAAGATCTATCAGGTAAAGTAACAAAGTGATTAGATATAACACTATGAGAGACAAAATTTGACAAAGAACAAGTAATGTGACTAGTAGCACCAGAATCAATAAGACAAGATCAATTAGAACTATTCAATACATAATGAAAAGAGATTGTAGATAGGACAATGCCTTGCAAGGGTCAATGAGGGATCATAAGTCTCAATGATAGGGTTAGCATCCCGTGACACTTGGGTAGAGAGCAAGAGCAATAACTATTGATACTGAGTAGTGGATAGTGTTAGTCATGACAACCATCACCCAGAAGGTGGGTGAATTAGATGATTATAAATTTTTATAACAACATTAAAAAATTAACCATTTTGAAGCACTCATTTAATAAATGTAGCGAAACGTGCACAGTAAAGGTACAACTATTATAGATTACTCAAATACAACTTAAGATATAGGATAAATTAAGAAAATAAGCTAAATATCAAGTTCAACTCAAGTATATATAATTAAAGCACAAATGTAAAAAGATAGAGTTGAGAAAATCAAACACAAAGATTTGTCCTAGTTCAGTCACAACCCTTTGTGACTTATATCTAGTTCTCAAGTTAACCACCTGAGATTTTGCACTAAACCATCAAGCTTGGATAGGTGCTTGAAAACTTTTACAACTAAGAGCACTCAACACACCTTAAGATGCCTCACCCTTTGTGCATGAGCCTCAACAACAAGGGATACATCACCCTTACAATCCTTTGAGGGATACATCACCCTCTTTATAAAATAATCAAAGAATAGATAAAAAGAAACTCTCACAAGAGTGGATAATACAAATTGAAACTCAATGGGTATCAAAGAATAACACACTTAAAGCTCAAAATAGGAGTTTATGTGAAATGATAGTAAAACTCATATTTAATGTTTCAAGAATAGTTTTCAAATTGTTTCCTAACTTTTCTTTGATGTCCAGACACTTTCATTTATAGCCCAAAGCATTTTAGAGTCGTCAAATGTGGTTGAGTGCATTAAATGCTCCGAAAGAGCCGTTAAAACATGTTTTCTACTGCCCCAAATAACTGGTTATTACTGTTTAATAACAGGTTATTGGTTTTCCATAACCGGTTATTGGTTTTGAATAACTGATTATTGGTTTCATTAGGAAACACTGTAGCGCACAAATAACTGGTTATTGAGATGCCATAACCGGGTAAGAGCTTTACAAACATGAAAAATGTTCCTGACTTAGTGAATAACCAGTTATGGATATTCCATAATCGATTATTATACTCAGGTTTTGAAAACTAACTTTAAATGCTCGTAACTTCTTCATTTTTCATCTGTTTAAAACAAATGACACTCATTGGAAAGATCTTTGAGTCTATTTTCATATGAAATTAAGTTTCAGAATAAAATTCAAAATATTTTGAAAGATATGATCAAAAGAGTAACCAAATGTCAGTTTTGTAAAATACAAACTTGACTATTTTTCATAGTTTTGAACTACCACAATAACTAACTTTTCAAAACATGTTTGTTGAGCATTTTAGAATGTAAGAAACATTTGTAAAGATTTTAAAAATATATTTGAGTTCAGTGTGATTCCTTTTTACCTTTACACAAGATCTAAGTTCTATAAGCTAAACTTGAAGAACTTGGACTTGATCTTGTCATCATCAATTCTAGTCCTTAGCCTTATTGATATAATCCAAGCTTCTAAAAAAAATTCTTTTCTTCAAATCTTGCAAATGATTGAAACATCTTATCATTCTCATTCTTCTTGAGTTGAGCATAATTATGATCTTTTGCTTTCTTGTTGCAATGTTCACTCTTGGTACTTGAACTATCCTACAAAGTATTGCTTACTTAAAATAAACATAGTTAGTCCAAATTCATAATTCAATATTTTCATAAGCATGATTCATAAATGTATAACTCTAGTTAGACTAACATGCATATAAGACTTTCATAGACACATCCAAATAAGATATTTATTAATTACTAATATATATGCTCTATCTAGAATGCAACGAAGAACATTTTGCACATTTTCATTTAAATAGAGTCAAATCTAATATTAATTCATTATAATTTATATAAAGCATTATTGAATATATTATATAAAAAATGTTACACATATCTCATTGCATGATTATTAAGTAAAATATAACTAGATAAAGTACATAATCATGCATGATCCAATATAATCTATTAAGCACATCTATGTAGCATAAATATCATTTTTTTTGTCTTGTGTTTGTCATAATCAAAACTTAACATATTAAAACATTGGGGCAAGCTTATTTTCACAGATAGTTGTAGGGAAGGCCTATCCAAGCTACTTGGTGCATAAGCTACATGATCAGAAAACTTGATTCATAGCCAAGGAAGAAGCAGGTTGTTTGCTTTTGGTCATTTAATTAGGAAGGTAACCATGAATATAGTAACACTTCTCTATAGGAGAATGACCAAATCTTTCTTCAGCTAGTAAATTCTTAGAGCATTCTGCTGCTAAAAATGATCACGCAATTCTCACCAAATCACTACAGCTGAATAAGCAAAGATAATGCTTGAAATAAGCTCTTTGGATACTGGACCATCTTGGGTCCAGGCCCGTGAAAGTCTGGACTGATGTCCTGTTTACAAGATCTGATAGGCCTACACCTTAAATGGATAATGACTCGACAAACACGTGCTTAATACGACCCATCAATGTTCGTTAACGGCTTTGTACCATAATGACCAGACATAACGTTTTCGCGCCATAATGACCAGACATAACGTTCAGAATCCTAAATGGCCTGAACAAAAGGTATCTGGAAAGTCAGTCTTCCAGATCTCTATATAAATTAGCCTGACAGCCTAAGTTAGGCATGTTCACTTTTCTCTACCTATGCTTTCATCACTGTCTTGACTCCAAAACTGATTGGTTGGAGTGCCTTTATGAGTATTCAACCCCGTCTCTAACCGACGAGCTGTCAGACGACTGATTTGGGTCCCTCCGGCGACTTCCCCTCAAGTAGAGCATGAAATATCTGGTGCCCACTATGGGGCGAGGTAAAACTTTCCCACCCTATATTACCTTTAATGGTTCATTCAAAACCTTCAACCTACTTGAGTTGAAGAATCTCTAAAGTCCAATTGTTACGAGGAGGATGATAAACACTTTAAATCATATCACTTTCGATCTCACTAAGGATGGATACGTCAAGAAAACATGAAGCAAAACATTAGGCGAATGGCGATGATTCGCATAGCTCTCCAACACACAGGCGTTGCATGCGATTACATCCCTTACCTAACAAGGGAGTATGAGCTCTTTGTGACTACTGAGCAAAGAAGCCAACCCATTGATGATGCCCATTTCCACGTCTCCAATAGACTATCACTCAAATGCTCACAATACTATTGCTTACACAATATCATAGGGAAGTCAATCATTATCTCTTATCTGAGTGTCTTTTATATCACTTTTGAATATAAGGCTTTCTTATATTTATTATGTGCCAAATTATTTAATCTATCTTCAAATTTACAAATCCCCTAAAAGAGGATACTCAATCTTGACAGATACGCCTGAGATGTACTGAGATAACAAAAGGCTCCAAAGAAACCATTTTCACTGCAAAAGCATAAGTTGTGGGGCCTACAAGGCAATTCATAACATCCATTGTGTGGTGTTTTGATGCTAAGCCAATCATTGATACTTAATACCATTAAAAAGCAATTTATGACCATTAATGAGGAAGGAAAAATTTCCCAAAATTCTACACAAGGAATCCCAAATTTGGTTATGTTAAATGCCATTCATTATTACACATGTTGTCAATCTCTAATTATTGCTTATGATTCTTTCTATTACTGTCATTATGACTTATTTATGCCATATAAGGAATTGTCACTTAATGCCAAAACGCTGTAGATATGTATAATGGCCTACGACCATGAGCAGCCTTCAAACGACGAGGCAACAAATACAGTTAATTGGTACCTTAAATTGTCATGAATTTAAATGGCAATTATTTACTATTATTTGTTGTAGACATCACTTTATACTTTACATTTACTGTCTCTATAAGAATCGGTTGATACAGGCTCAATGGATTCCTTTGAACGCACCAAATCCTTTCAAGGGCATCATGGATTGCCGTTAATGGTATTTAAGAAGATATTACCATTATATATATCATTTTTTTTCTTTTGGCATTATATATATATTACCTTTATTTGCTTGCTGAAATTAAATCTCATAAAACTTATTCATTCTAATAATATTGATTGATTTGACATGGCTTTCCATATTCAAGAGTGCAATTGTTGAGTTGCAGGCTAAGAACAAGAGCCCTAAAATTACTTAGTCATTGCCTGAGATACAGAGTTCAAAGAAAATTTTTTTTGTAAATGACCATGGGATAGGAAAAAAATCTCCAAAGAGTAATCTGCTCAATGTAACACCCTTGTGGGGATGTCACATTTATGATGCAGAAAAATAAAAATAAATAAAATCCTTACCCAAGTTGTAAAAATATTTTGATACTTAAATAATATTTGTGGTATATATATATATATATTTTTTTTCCTTTTATAATTATAACATTAAATAAAATAACACGGAACACAAAATAAAGCAAACATAAACTCACAATAATATACATGTGATTTTTCTTTAGTACACGCATAATTTACATCTACAAGCATTTGATAAAACAGTAAAAGACACATAAAACTAAGACATAATATTGCCCAAGTGCACCTCAGAGCTCTCTAATCCTCCGATGGATCATCCTCAGAAAGATCCTCGTAATTCAAAGCTCCTGGAGGTCCCATAGTTCTAGGTCCCATAGTACTACGGACACGAGTTCGAGCGGTTGACTCGCTACTGAGCTCACTAGGCGCATGGAATATTCCCTGCCAGTGACGCCTAAGAGTCAGCGGCAACTCTAAATGTAAATACAACACAGTAGTGAATATGACATCTCCGTCATACTCTCTACATAGGGACACAGTCAGATGTCCCACATAAGCAACTGTCTCTCTGTCCACATGCATACGCCAGGCCTCAGAACCCCCGTGAAACTCCAGTCTCACAAACCCGAGGAATCCTGGTGACGCCATGATCTCAAGATCAGTCTTGATGTTCAGTGTGATCTACCGTCTCCTCTTCCTCGTATAGCTCGCCCGACTGTCGCTCGTCCGGATACTGTATCTCAAGAGGCTGTTCCTCTCCCTCTTCCTCAACTCTTTACGGAAATAATATAATAATATCGAGAAAATATATAGAGAGGTGAGACAATCTACACCATTACCCGCATGGCAATAAAGAAAACGACAATACAAACAAATATTCCAACAGCACATACCAACATTTCATGCATAATATAACAAAGTAATACATATTAAAATAACACATACCATTATATTAAGCATAATATATTAAAGCAATAAATATTAAAATAACACATATCATACATAATATATTAAAACAAGACATCATATATTTTATCACGTAATAGGGTAAACAAGAAAGTGCAGAGGATGCATGAACAAGAAAATGTAAATAATGCATGAACATAATAAACATTTAAAATGCGGATGATGAATGATACACACACCGACTGCGTTCCTACTCTATGGAGCTAAACACGGATATCCGAGGGAATGATCCGAATAGAAACTAGAAATACTTTATGGTCGCTAACCAAGCTATTGCACTGTCAATACGTCGTGTCTATAGCCCACACCCAAAACACCGTGTAGCGATACAAATCCAACATCGTGTATCACGGGCATAGTACTTAATAGTCCCCTCAAGATCTCGATTAAGAATAGTGTTTGTCAAGATCATTAGTGTGTTGCCGTTACTGCGGCCCGAGAGGTGCTACCACTTGTCTACATATGGGATCCTCCGCACACTAATGCCTCCAAGTTCATAAATGAACCACACTATGCTTATCACACCAAACACGGTGTAATTCGCCTCGTCAATCAATCACCAATTATAACCCAAATTAGCACAACACTCTAAGTATGATCTAAGATGACAAAAATACCCCTATTATCCAAATTTTACCATAATTATGAAAAATTACCAAAATACCCTTAGTCACAAAATAACAAAGTATAGTACGTCCCACCTGACAGTACTACACCACAACATGTCCGGGTCCACCACTTTGGCCCGACAGCAAAACTCACAGTATTGTTCAATCGCGTAGGAATTTTATCGCGTTTTCACAATTTCATCGTTTTCACAAACGTTTTTAAATTGCGTAAATATATTTTGACATTTTTAAACATCACAAAATCTTTTTAAATCATTTTCTCAATTGCGTAGGATTTTTAATTCATTTTCTTAACCGAATAGCTTAAAATTATTATTTTAAAAAAGTGCAAAACTATATATAGTACATTTAAAATACGTAGAGTATTTTTCTTGTGTTCTAAATATAGTATGGAATCTTTTCATTTTATTCGTCTGATTTTTAGTAAATTTCGGCAGCATTTTACCTATAAAATCAGTATAAGGTATTTTTAATGTTTTCCTCTAAATATAGTTTATTTTATTTTTACCCAATAATTTCACTTTGAAACTTACTAACGCGCTTCAAAATTTATAAAATGAGCTCTACGTTAGTACTTTTCAAGCGTCTGATCTAATTCTTACTTAAACTAATTTCTACTAAGTTAAAATTTTAAAACTGAATTTATTCCTTTTATTTTCTCAATGATTCATTGGAATCAATTTATGTTGTAAAACGATTACCTAACCTATCTTAGTAAATAGAATGGTATGTTGGCCAAATCAAAATAAAATGGCATTTAATTATACACTAAATGACATGTTGGCCATAATTAACTTAAATCAACTTTAAATTAATTATTTTACCTAGATTCTTTAAGTCAGTGATTTAGAAAATTGCTGAGAACATTTTGGTTCTCTATTTTGATGTAAGGCCGTGAGCCTCATAATGTGTTCTTTGGAACACTCATGCAAACCGTACATGTTATTCACATCCTATTTTAATAATTATATAATTATAAATACATGCAATTATATAATCACATACAAAATACATATAATTTATTTAAAACCATAAACATGCATAGCAAAAATAATGAAAGCTATAATCATGCATAGCAAAATAAATCACAATTAGGAAAGTATTTAAATAATTACACAAATAAATAATAAATACAATAAACAACCACACAAATGAATCCTTATGGATTCCATACACAAACAAATCCATTTTCCCATCACCACTTAGGGTTGATGAGATTAAATCTCCCTCTTACCTCTTGTAGACAAATTAATTGTTTAGATTTCCTTCTTTTCTCCAAATTTCGTACAAGCTCCAAAACAATTCCTAAAATTCTTAAACAATTAGTAAAAACACATACAAGGTACAAAATAGAAAAACCATGGAACAATCATGGTTAGAAAAATTAAAAATTCAGTTTTGAACCATAGAAACCAAACTTACCCTTAAGTAAGTAAGCAAAAGGTTGGATTTTGGACAAGATAGAGTAGGAATTTGGGAAAACTTTGTGAACAAAAAGTGTTTAGAATGAGATTTGGATTTAAGAAATGTGATGAGATAAAATTATAGAAGTTGATTGGTGTGGGTTGGAGTGTTTGGCCGAATATGGAAAAGAAAATGGAAGAGAAAGGTTATTTGAGTTCTTGGAATTTTTGGAGAGAAGATGAATAGCTTAGATTTAGGATAAGTGTGAAATAAAAGTGAAGAGGGAATTGAGAGGGCTGCTGCCGTAGTGAGTGGTTTTAGGTGAGGTTGAGTGTTTGATTTGAATTGATAAATATCCAAGTGTGTTCACATGGAGTGCACATGGTTTATGACACTTGGAGAGTTCAAGAAGCTAGTAGAACCAAGCCACCAAGCCCTCCAAGTTATTGCTGAAAACCGTGTGCCCTTTAGGAAATTTAGGAGCTTAATTTGATTTCAATTAATGACTAATTATAAGTTAATTAAATAGCTAATCAATTAGATTAAGTCTCCTAATAATAGTTAATTAATATTCTAATTATATAGCTAATTAGTTTAACATATATTAGCATATATTATAACCTTTAATAAATATTAGAACATCTAATTAGTATTTAGATTATAATTAATTAAGAATTAAACTAGTTCACTTAGTTAGCTAATTAAGTAATTAGATTAGTCAAATTAAGCTTAATTAGCTACTAATCAAAGTCAAGCCTACAATTTTTGACTTAATCCTAACCCTTGATTCATCTTTAATTCCTAGCCATAGATTAGATCTAAGGTAGATATCACTTGGTCATAAATCTTGAATTCTAATCTCACCATTGATTTGATCAACAGTTGAAATCAAAGGCTTCCTAACTAAGTCTTTCATCCAACGGTCCACACGAAAGTCTATGCTTCCTTCGTTGACCAATTCCTATTGGTTTAGAAAGTCAAGCCTACCTTTGTTGACTTGCTCTCATTGGTTAAAAATTGTCCAACAAGACAAATTGATTGTTTTTCCTAAACGCGGTCCCACAAAGACTTTTAAAGATCTCATACAAATCGAAGCAGATTTTTACTATTTTTGAGACAATAGGTACTGTAATATAAAATAATATTATAAAAATATAAAATTATTATTGCACAGTTAAATCTGAAAAATTACGAGATTCATATATATATATCAATCAGAATTTGGTTTAGTAAGATCCCCCAGCTCCAATTAATTAAAATAAGATTTATCCGGCCAAAAAATTATTATTTCCCTGGCTCGGAGCAAATCATACACAACAGTCAAGTACACTCACGGAACAGTCAAATTTAATTTACTGCTCACAGAATTCACAAAATAGTACATTTCGGGACTATATTATAATTATCCTAAAAGTTTAGGTGTTACACTCAAGGTTTCTTATTTTTTGGATAGTGTACATGCCCTGCCTTGTGTCTCATAAAATCTAAGACCACCACATGAAGAAGAATCCAAGGGGAGTAAAACAAAAACATTATCCTGTATCGTTTTCCTTTTCCTTTATACTTATAATGGCATTACAATTCTCATTAATTATTGTCATAGCATTAATCCATATAATTTTCATCTCTTTAATAGCTCATAGTTAATTTCTGATTATACGTTTGAATACTCAGGAATTATTGAATACGTTTATTCACTCCTTGTTAATTACCATTTCTTATTACTTTTTATGCACACACGAGGCCTTAATTTCTATTAAACTACGACAATATCTATTCCATGAATTAGCATTATTACTTAACATATGAAATGTAACATCTATTAACTAGGTATTTATTTTCATTAATGTGCCGAATTGACATGACATCTCCTTTAAATTAGAATTAATTTCTTATATGGTTGTAATTAAATTTCTCTAATTGTTAACCCTTACTATTGACATGGAATTAAGTTTTTTTTATTGACATAATTTATTATGTTAGATGCTAACTCTCTCTACTTGATTCCTCTTGTTTTCATAACATTATTAGCAAAAAAACAAGTCTTACAGTTGTCTGCTGCCATTACCTGACTACAATAGCATGGTCGTGACATGTGTGAGGATCCTAACACAAATTTGGCATGGTTTAAAAAAAAAATCCGGTGCAGACATGACCTTAAGTTTTCTCCAATTTCTTAGGACAATCTATGAAACAAATCCACAAAGCCTACACGTGACAAATATCACTATGCTAATTCACAAATGGCATCTAAGGGAAGTCAACCAAGTCATTAATATGTTTGTTTCAATTACCATTTAATCACATATATTATTTATCTTTGATGCTAATTTTTTGGTAAACTCTTTGATGCTAATTTATTAGCACAACATCAATTTAAAAATAAATACATTGTGGTTAACAACCATTATTTGACATTCATTTTCATTTATATGGATACAATTAATGGTCACCAATATTATTGGCATAACTTTATTGTTGTCAATGCATTGGATTAACTACCATTCTATTTGAAATTTGAATATCACTAAGAATATGCCATCAACTCATAACGTAGATTGCCATTTATTATTTGCTTGTCATTAATTGTTACAGTATCTTCATCAATTTAATTGCATAACATACAATTTATTGCCATCTTTTATCACTTATTTGTCGTTATTTCTAACTCATATAAAATAACATTCATTCCCATTTAGTGAAAAGTTTTGAAATTAAAATGAGGTTGATAATTTACTTGGATCCAGTGAAGGGCATTGAGGATTTAGCAAGGATATTTTATAATTTAAGCATTAACTGCTATGCAAACTCTATTAACACTAATTACATAAAAATCTATTTTTTGTATTATTTTATTAATGATATAGGAGTTACATTGACACTACACTATTTGTCATTTTAATAGACTACTACATTTGCTTCAATATAATCTTATATAGTGCTTTGTTCTTGGGAATTTAGTGATGCTTGCTTTCTTGTTAGTCTTAGGTTTTATTTCAATTGGTCTAAATTTATAAATTCATATGTAATTGACATTCTTTACCTTTTCTCACGATAATTTCTAATTGCATGACAGTCATATATATCATGTGGCGATTATTGGCTTTCTTGGAGATAATTATTTCAAAAGGACAATTCATTCTATATAGCTCATTGACGTGAATTAAAATTTACAAATTCAAGTGTAAGTTATTTCAAGTAATAAATTCTCGGGAGTCCGAGGTCGATCCACAGGGAATTGATAAAAAAAATTCTTTGACATAAAGTAAATATTTTGTCACAATAATCAAAGTGATAAAACTTAGTCACAAATAAAAAAGACCTACTTGGGTTAGAAGATCCACTCTTGGTAAATAAACTAAGAACAAGATTAATTTTTTTTACAACTCAATTAGAATTCACACATAATGGAGGTTCTAATTGAAAAATACAACATTCAAAGTTTATTTAAAATTATATACGTAGTTATATTATGATTCCTTTAATCATCTATTAACACCACCACTTATAAATGAGCTCAAGCATTCATTGTGCTAATATCTTGTCTATAACAAATCAAGATCTTCACTTTACAAGAAGGGTTTCTAAATTGATTAGAAACAAAATACAATACATATAATGACCACTTGATAATATATCATTTAAGCACAAGAAAAAGATTAATCTAATCTTTTTTTATTACTAAGAGCTTCACCCTTTCACCCAAGTAAAATAAAAATTAGTTATTTATAAACAAGAAGAAAGAAAGAGAGAAGAAGAAGAAGAAGAAGAACATAATTTCAATTTAGAATAAAAGAAAATTATAACAAGATAAATAAATAACACAATAGCATGATCTTGGTTTCTAAGACCAAGACTCTAAATGATCAGTCAATGCTCCCTTTATAGAGGATTAGGGATACAAAATGATAAAGGGTTTGATTCATGAGTGGGTGGATGAGTGAAAAATGCTAAATGACTTTTGATGAGTGAAAAATTATGGAGATTCTTTGTCTCTGAAATCATTCAGTTTTGAAGTCATTGAATGCATCAGAATATTGAAATGTGGTCTTCATAAAAGTTGTAGGTCTGGATCTTAGCTTTCAAATGCCACTAGAATTACCTCAAAAGGCCACCTACAGCTCGAGATAAGGCCCAATTATTGTACAGTGTTCAGGCTCGATTATAGCTCCTCTGTTCTGACTTCCAAGCCCAATATAACATCCAAGGAGTCTGAATTGAGTCTTGTGTTCTCATGAAAGTTATACATATGGATCTTAACTTGCAGATACCAAAATTTTAGCTCAATCCAGATTTTACAGCTCAAGTTATGCTCTGATTACTATACATTGTTCAGGTTCCAATCCCAAAACTTGTATTCTGACTTCCAAGCCCAATTAGTTCAACTAGATGTCCAAATTTGACCTAGAGTTCTTATGAAAGTTGTAGAGTTCTCTCTTATCTTTTCAACAATGTAAAATGCATAATTGTTAGACATTTAGAACTCAAGATATGACCAAAATACAGAAATAATGTAAGACGTTAATCATGCTAAAAAAATCAATTAAGTCCAATTTGAGTTCAAACTTATATAACATAACCAAACTTAATCAATTAAGTAAATCAAGAGTGTAAATGACTAAAAATGAAGGCTTATTAATGTATCAAATATGTGATTATCTCTCATAAAGCCATGAGGAACCGTGAAGAACTAGTTATTATGATTGCAAGAGGGGTGTTAGCAACATCAAATGTTAATAAAGTTACTTTCAGCTCAAAGCCAGGATATGAAGTTCTTAAGTTCATAATTCCAAGTTGTAAACTTCCAAGCTCTTCTTTAGCAAAGCTAAGATCATGAAGTTTTCTGAGGTATGAAATCTAGAAGACTCATAACATAAAAGGACAATCTCATCACACCTTAACACAACCAACCTTACTGAGGTATGAAATCTAGTTATGTTTATTTCAGTTGCATACTATTATCAGAATTACTCACATGGTTGGATCAAAGCAAGTTAGATTAACAAATTCTTAGAAAATTCTAGACAAAGGTCCCGAAAACTCAAAATGATAAAAACCCTAGGAAAAACCAAACAAAGGCCCCGAAGACTAGGGATGATAAAAGGCTCAGCTCAGTAATTCTGAGGTTTATGGTTACGCTATGACATATTGAAGACGGCCAAGCTCAGTAATTCTGAGGTTCGTGGTTATGTCACGACATATTGAAAATGACCAAGCTCGGTAATTTCGAGATTCATAGTTACACCATGACATATTAAAGACAGCCAAGCTCAGTAATTCCGAGGCTCGGTAATTTTGAGGTTCATGGTTATACCATGACATATTGAAGATGACCAAGCTCGGTAATTTCAAGGTCATGGTTACGCCATGATGCATTGAAGATGGCCGAGCTCGGTAATTCTGAGGTCATGGTTACCCCATGATGCATTGAAGACGGCCAAGCTCGATAAATTCAAAGGTCATGATTACACTATAATGCCATTGAAGATGGTCAAACTCGGTAATTCCGAGGTCATGATCAAACCATGATGCTATTAAAAATAGCATAGAATGCTAATGAAGTCGGTCAAGCTCGGGAAAGTCCAAGGTCATGGTCAAACCATGATTCTATTAAAACCGAAGACATGCGAAGCTATCTGAAGTATACATGCATTTTAAATCGACAAGTCAAATTAAAACCGAATACAAAAGTATACAAACCAAGTGGACCATCATGACTCAATTGATATCCTTTCATAAGCTCGCCCCATCTTCATAGATGACTGAGCTGGGGGCTGTGAACCGTCCTGGCTTAATTAATACCCGACCATAAGCTTGATTCATCTTCATAGATGACCAAGCTAGGGGACTGTGGACTATCTTGGGTCCAGGCCCATGAAAGTTCATATTGATGTCCTATCTACAAAATCTAACTGGCCTACACTCAAATGGGTAACGTTTCGACAAACACGTGTTTAATATGACCCATCAACAGTCGTTAACGACTTTGCACCATAATGATCAGACATAACGTCTTCGCATCATAATGACTAGACATAATGTCTTCGTGCCATAATGACCAAATATAATGTTCAGAATCCTAAATGGCCTGAACAGAAGGTATCCAGAGAGTTAGTCCTCCAGATCTCTATATAAACTGGTCTGGCAGCCTAGGTCATACATGCTCACTATTCTCTACCTATACCTTCATCATTGTCTTGACTCAAGACTGATTGGTCAGAGTGCCTTTGCGGGTATTCCACACCTTCTCAAACAAACGAGCTATCGGACGACTGATTTGGGTCCCTCTGGTAACTTCTCCTCAGGTAGAGGACAGAACAAATACAAAATTGAGAAACCAAGAGCTGACAATATCATTGTTTTATTTCCAATTAGCAAGAATCTGAGGATCAACATCTTCAATCAACCTTAAAATTGTTCTATCAATAAACCCAAATTTATTCTTGGCATTCAATGCCATTTGCATGGATCTTCAGCATGAATGGTAATTGTCACCATTCAGGACTTGCGAGATAAGAATCAAGCCCGAGTGATCTGAAGGATGAAAAAAATGGATTTGAAAGATCATCAATGGTAGGAATTCGTGCATGAATAAAAGGATAAGATGAACAATTCTAAAAGAAAGTATGGAATGAAGGTGAAGAGAGGGAGAAGAGTGAGCAGAGAATTTGATCACAACCGATACCATATTAGAATAAGAGAATTGGAGAAAATGAACATTCTAGATTTCATTACTGGGGAAAAAGCCTTATATGCAATCATACAGTTCGTCAGAGTGACTAACTTTAACAATAACTTCAACAACTGTTAACTGAATACAACTTAATAACTAATTTAGCTTAGCTACTAACTAAAATAACCTACTGTTAATAGAATAAGGAGAATGAAAACTTTGTGGCTTATGCTCCTAGCTAATATACCCCTAGACTTCGTTACATAATTACCGTATCAAGTTTCTATGAAAATTCTTTAATTTGACTTAACTAACTAAAATAACCTACTGTTAACAGAATGAGGAGAATGAAAACTTTGACTGCGTTTGGTACACCTGATAGTATAAGGTATGATAGTATAAGATAATAGGATAATGTTTGATAGTATAAACAAGCTAATAAATTATTATACTATCAAATATTTGATACAGATAGTATAAGTAACTTGATAATATATGTAATTATCTATTATGACCATACTACATTTCATTTTTTTCACCCACATAGCAGCTTAGAGAGAGACAAAGAGAGACAAAAAGTGACAAAGAAAGGGCCAAAATGCAACAGTTCAGATTGGAGAGAGAGAAAATAAACACAGATAACTATGAAAATTAGAAAATGAATCACCCAACTAAAGAAAATTGAAAAACATAGAAACACAGTGACTCCACTTTTGACTCCACTATTGAGTATGTGAGAGAAGAACGAGTGAAAAGTCGCAAAGGTAAAGAGAGAATTGAGAAAATGAAGAACATTTTCAAGAAGCTTCACATAAGGACCAACCACGACCCTAACCAATCCAATGAAATTCCCCCTCCTCCTCCATCGCATCACCGTCTTGCACCACTGATCACCACCGCACTCTTTCTGTTTAGAATTCCGGCGCCTCCCTGGCCACTCCTTCTTTGTCATCGTCGTCCTCGGCGGCTGTCCCGCCTACCACTGCTTCCAATCTGGCAACTATTGTGGCCAATCAGCAAGACTATTTCTCGTCGAAGGAGGAGTTTCATGTTCAACTAGCCCTCGCCATAAGCGCTTCCAATTTAGACTTCCAGGATGATCAAAGCTTGGGAGGCCACCGAATCGATCTGACAAGGAACGAGGACAGTGTGGCGGAGGCGCTATCTAGGCAGTGCTGGGTAAGTTCCTTCAACTGTTCAAGTTCACTTCTGACACTGTTTTGGTCTTTTGTCTAGGTAGTACTCTAGTGGTCCAAGAATGGTGGTGGTCTAATGGTGGTGGTTCGACGATGGTGTATGGATGTGTGGCCTTGGTGGTGGAAGAGAATAAAAGGGAATGATGAACATAGAGGAGGAGTTGTGGGTTCGGCAGAGAAAGAGAGACTTGATGTTGATGGATGGAGTGGGAATGAATATCTTATTAGGTCTAATCAAGGGGTGGGGGAGATGATAGAATAATCATGTTAGAATAGGATAAAAATATTTGACCTGATTTCATTATACTATCAGGTTAACCCACCAAACATTTGATAAGAGGTCCTCCTTATCCTGTCCACCAAACACAGCCTTTGTGGCTTATGGTCCTGGCTAATATACCCTTAGACTTCGTTACATAATTGTCGCATCAAGTTTCTATGAAAATTCTTTAATTTGAGATTGAATTTCAATTAAGCCATTTTGATTATATTATTTTGGTTTGTCAGGCTATCCTACAACTAATCGTTTCAAGTATGGAATTAAATGTATAAATGAGTCAGGTCAAGTTAAGTACTTAGAAGTCAAGCTTGACTTGTGAATAAAACATGCCACTTAAGTTTGACTTTTTTATTTAAATGAGTTAAATTTAAAGTTTGAAGTTGACTTATTTAAAAATATGAAACTTGAGCTTAATTATTTTATAACAATTAATTATTTTATTTTCCTTTATCAAATACCTCACTGAAGAATATTTTAAGTTTATTAATTTAATATTTAATCAACATCTTTATTCTAGAAGATGAAATAAAAAAAGAGAGTAAAAGACTCATTAAAAATAAGTTTTAGATGTAGTAATAAATAAAATTACAATTTAATAATAAGTAATAGCAATATATAATTTTTTATTATCTTATATCTTTTCTTATATAAAATTAATTTTTTTATTGAATATATGTACACATACAAGCTATTTGTGAACTTTTAATACAAAGTCTTTAAAGTTTAAGTTTAACTTATTTATATAATTGAGTCTAAATTTAAGTTTGAATTTGTTTATTTAGTTAAATAAATAGAATTGATATAACATTTGATAAATTAAACTTGAATAGTTTACAAATAAGTTGATTCATTTACATCTCAACATGAAACAATACAATTAGGTCTCATACGTGACACCTTTAGGACTCAAACCTTCATCCTCTCCTAAGAACAATTTATTTATTGCTGTGTTCAACTATTGGAAGTCTTTTTGTGTATATTTTAGCGTACCATCTCCTGATCAGAGTCTTAAACCACCTTTCTAACACGAAAAATAAAAAATAAAAAAATAAAAAACAATTAGATCGCCATGATGAAAACTCAGACAGCATAATTTGGCCGGGGAAGATCAAAAGATGCAGGAGAATGAACACGAAGATACATCCAAACAGCAATGCAGCATAACATATTATCATGATTTGGACTAGAGACAGGAAATAAAATAAAAAGAAAAAGAAAAATTATGATACAAAAGTAAAACCGACAAAGGAAACAGTAATAATGCAAAAAATTGATGCCTCTTATTTAACTTTTACTAGACAATATTCCGACAACATTTATGTAACTAAATAGATAGCTAAAGTACCTTTGGCGTTTTGTCTATATAATTGATTTATTATTTTTTTGCTTTTTGGTCTATCCTATATATATAAATGATTTTCTTACAATTCTCTGAAGACGATTGTAAAAATATAATAAAATAAAATAGGGATTTTGCCTCTCTTCAATTATTCCAAACAATTTTATAATCAAATATTCAATTATTTATATGATATTTCAGTGGCAATTTAATTTTGATTTGGAATTCAAACTAAAAACAGAGAATTGTCATTGAATTTAACTCTACAACTAAAAATTGGTTTAGGTCTTTACAAAACTTAAACTATTAATTAATTTTCAATTAATAAAAATTCTTGTTAAATTGAATGACTTCAAAATAGTTATGGAATTAGAAATTATATTTAAAAATGTGTAATTATGTAAATTTTATATGTATTTTTTTTTTTTTGGATTCTTTCTTGTCTTTTCAATGTAGAATTTGTGAATTGTGATTTTGCATTCTCCTATACCATCTGTTCAATTATTGAAGATACTTGTTTCGAGTGTACAGGAATGAAAATACTAATCAATAAATAATGACTAGATATTTCGTGATTGATAATAACATAAAGTGGAGGAAATGAAAGACAAAGTAGAAGAAGATAAATAGTATTACCTCTTCAAATATCTATATCAAAATTAAATTTCATGGTAGTATTTTATTATTTTTGTTTATTAGTATCATATGGAAGAAAAAATGCCCTTTATCTTTTGCATAAATTGATTGCAAGTGGGGAAAGAAAGAAAAAACACATTAAGATTGAATATACATTATCTTTTGTAATGAACTAATAATAGGAATTTTGATAGTACCCATATTTTCTTTTTAAGAATTTAGTATTTAAGATGAATTGTCAAATAATTCATTAATTATTAATTATTTTTAAATATTTATTATGAATTAAATATTTAATGAATATTTGATAATTTATTATAGATACCAAACTTATCATAATGCTATAAGAATTCCCCTAATGATATAATCCCAACCTTAATTGGGCTCAAATTAGAGCATACACAGACAAGTGTTTGCCCGAGATAGTATGAGCGATAGCCATAATTATGCTTACACTCATGAGAAGAGCTAGCACTCAGAGGCAACCTCCACCCACAACCCACTCTCGCACATTTATAAAAAAGCTTCACTTTCAAGATGAGGACTTTGTTGACCAGTCAAGTCTTTTTCATTTACATAAGTAGAAAATGATGATTTATAGTTTTTCTTTAAAGTATCATGTAGATGTTTCATCTTATAAACAAAAGCAGAACAAGTTTGACTTTTAAAAAGTTTAAGACAGGCGTGACTACTATTTAATAAACAAATTTGCACATGCACAATAGTGTAGTGATGCAAGGAATAACCTTATATCCACATGGTTATGCTATAACAATTATTATATTCTTTCATCAAATAATATATATATATATATATATATTTTTTATATTATTTAATATTATTTATTATACATAATTTTTTTTATTTTCTCTCACTCAATCATATATCTTAAAAATAATATAAACAATAATACATCCCTAAAAAAAATATAAAACTATCTTTATCTATGCTATAATTTGGGATGCTAGGTGTGTTGGATGAGTTTTGTTATATTTTTTAATTTGATCTACTCATTAGAAGTTGAGTTAAGTCAATTTTTTCCTTAACTCGACTTGTTTAAGAGAAAGTTAGGTTGGGTTAAACACATATGTTCAACATGCGTTTAAAAAAAATTCTTTAAAAAAAATGAAATACAAAATAAAAAATTTATTACACATGACATGTCTTATATAAACATAACAAGTCACTTATTAATTTACATAATTGATCTTACATAAATATAATAGATCCCAAATAAACAAAATACACATGCGTACACAACAAATTAATAAGTCTTAATAATTTATGTCTGAAATAAACTTAACTAAACTAATAAGTCTCAATATTCATAAATAATAAATTACTCTAACTAATTAAAGTCAATATCATCACGCATATCATGTGGATTGACATAATCATTAACTTCATTATCTATTTTTTCAAGGCGCTGCAATTCTTGAAATAGGAAATTATAAATTTGGATTTATTATTTGAGGGACTGAGAATTTAGGAGTGAGTGACCGAAATAGTAATTGGTGAGAACGAGTGTACTATCTATGTGTGGGCGTTTTTGTCTTTTATTAGGCTTCAAAGTGGAACAACATCATTCCACTAGATAAGCCTTTTTTTTCAGTGTGGTCGCTTAGCCGCACTTAAAAATTGTAGCTAAACAACTTTTTAATTGCGATTAAATATATTGTTTTTAATTTTAAAAAAATGTGGGTGAGTTAAGTACCCGTGGATTGAACATTTTTAAACTTACTACCTGACCTACAGACTATGAGTTGGAATGATTTTTAACTAAACTCAATCCATAAACCCAACTTAATCAGCATTTTATGGGTTAGGTTAGGTCGAAATCTGCGAGTTGACCCAACTCGCTTGACATCCCTAGTTATGATATGGTAGATAAACCAAACATCATAATGTTTGTGAACATAATTAATACCTTGCAAGTATAACAAGCAAGGAGAAATTAACCCTAATAAGATAGGATAGAGTGAAATTAAGTTAAATGTCTTGAGTTAGATTCAAGTATAAAAAAAGGAAATATTAAAATGAAATTATATGAAAAAAAAAAACACGAGAGAGCAATAACCCCACCCTATGTTCGAAAGATCAAGTCTTTCATTTTTTTTCATGTTTTTATTTCTTAAATAAACATTGTTAATTAAGTAAAAAAATGAAAATCACACATTTCTCTTGAATCTTGTCTCATCACTCTTAGTTGATAGTAAATTTTTACTTAGTTGACAATGTTTTATACGGAAGTTTTTATTTTGATAAGGACTTTACCTAATTAACACATCTAACTTGAAATTATGTGAGTAATTAATCGAAGACAAAAAAATTGACAATGTTTTATTAAAGAAACAAAGAGAACATAATATTTGTACTGATTAAATAAATATATTTTCACGAATTGATTGATAACTAAATCTATATGTTGGTACAATTCAAGGAAGCACGAGTATAGATACAAGATACAAAAATGACACGACACAGATATGTTAATATGATAAAAATTTAAATAGTAATTGAAAGATATATAAATAAAAAATATTTAAAAATATTAAAATATCTTATACGATACATATCGAATTTTGGTATAGTGACTATTTTAAAGTATGGTATGTACAATCTTATTTATTTAGTTATAATTTTTTTGAAGATTAAACAAACACTTATGCATATATTATGTACCAATGCTTAAAATTTTTTACATGCATATTATTAGCTTCAAAATAACTCCTCAATACTGGTGGTTTTAATTTTTGTTAACTCATTTTTTTAATTAAAAAAAATTCAATCCTTCATTTCAGCTAAGCTTGTTTTCTTGGAGAGTAAGGATACTTAAGATCCAACCTATCTCAAAAACTTGGCCCATCTCGGAACTAGTTAGTTTGCATTTTGATAATTAGACTCAATACATTATTGTGAAGACTGGGGCATATTTAGGTTGATCCGATCAGATTTGATATTTCATAATAGAGTAAATATTTAAATTGGTCCTCTAAATATACATAAGACATTAATTTGATCCTATATAGTATAAAATAAGCATCAATTTAAGGATTAAATTGATGTACAAAAATGTATTAAGAGAATAAATTGATGTTTATTTTAAACATTAAAGAACCAAATTGATGTCCAAAGTCTTTAAAGGACTAATTTGATGTCGCATGTATTTTTCAAGAATTAATTTGAGTGTTTACTGTATATATAATATTTAAATAATATAATCTTTTTTATAAATTAAGTATAAATTATAAGACTTTTTTTAATTGAATTAATACTATATGCATAATATTAAAATTGTTATAGTTATAGAATTTGTTTAAAAATATATATTATAAAATATTTCTTAATTTTACTATTTACTTATAAAATTTTATAAGTCAACTATACATATTGTTAAAATTTATACATTTTACTTACAAATAATGAGTTGAGGTGATAAATAACATTAATTCCTTAGAACGTGGATGAGAATTCAAATTTCAATAAAATAATTATTATTAGAAGACTCTGTAATTCTTGTACTCCCGTGGTTGAATATAAATTAATCTTGTGAGTAGTTTAAATATGTCGAATTTAAGAAAATGCTTCGTGGCCTTAAAAGAAAATTTATACATTTTATTTTACTTTATTTAAAAGTTGAGTCAGGTTAGTCATCATGACCAGATCATTATTTGGGCGGGACAACTCCGAGCCCAAAAATTAGCCTAATGGAAATGTCAGATTAGGACCGAATCCGGTTAAACCGGGCTTAACCCGGTCACGGGCCACATAGCATCCCTGCTTGCGATGCGAAAGGCGTCAGTCTCACACTCTCTTGAAGCTTTCCCTTTCCACAAACCCAACCGAACGCTCCCTATAGTGGTGATGGCTGCAGAGTGCAGGTATTCATGCGAGACAGCCACCGACACCCTCGCATGGATCAACGCCATCATCGATTTCCTCACGCCTTGCTCCTTCTTAATCAATGCTCACGTCGTCAATTTCTTCAAGGTTCCCATAAATAAATTCATTCTAGTCAAAATAATTTGGATTATGCACTAATATTTCTGACTTGTGAGCAAAATGACATTTTTAAAAAAAATATATATATAAAGCAGTGGTTATGATTGAATTTCAGGATAGACTATGGGAGAATGTTAACACGGAATGGATGGATTGCCTGCGCAAAGAGCCTATTCAAAATCTTCTCTTGATACCTTCAGGAGTTGTACAGGTTACTTTACTATCTTTTTAATATCTTTCTGATTTTTAATTGAATTTTCCAGTTTATTTAGTTATTATTTTATTTCTTTGGAATCTACATTTAGTATTTACTGAAGTGCCTCCCCTGTTGGTTTGAATTGGTTTCTAGTTGTAGGATCATTAGATAATTGGACTAGAATAGCTCTATGGGATTTGTAGGAATTTGTCATTACGTTGCTTTTGCTAGCTTCTTAAGAGCTAAAGGTTACTCTTGGGTCAGCTTAGTTAGCCCCTGTACTGCAAGAGCTCTATGGAATGTAAAAAATGTGCCTTGGGATTCAAATATCTGATGTGGACTGTCTGCTAGGATTTAGTGATTCTATAGTTTTTGAGTGACAACCAAGTGATTGCCATTCATCATCATGGCAGAACATTCTCTAATTGCTGCTGGTCCTCTGGTTTTTACAGTAGTATGGTATTATATCAGAGATCTTATGACATTCTGACATTGTTTATATGACATTTAGACATGGTAATGAACCATGGTGATGTGGTTTGTCGATCTTGTGATTTTTCTTGGCGGGAAGATCATCTCCTCGGGTGTGCTTCCTTTTATCCTTTGGTTCGTATTAAGCAGGGTGATGTTTCTTGATTTCAGGGGATCTTCCTTTCTTTGAGGCCTTTTTTCCATGTCTTTATGTTCTTCCTTCTATACCTTGGACTCATTTAAGTAGTTTTGGCGCCATAGAAGTTACAACTTACAACATTTCTTGGAATTTTTTACCTTTTTCTCCCAAGGAGTCTTAATGATAAGGAGATTTCTGTGTCATGTTCCCTTCTCAGTTTGATAAATTATGTTCAGATTTCTTCCAATGTATATAAAGAGGTTTAGGCTTGGGATCCTTCCAGTGTTTATTATTGCAAGTCTCTGTTCTACTTCTTTATTTGCTTTCTAAATTGGAATACATTCCTTTTTTGTGATCCTATTTGGAAAGCTCAGGCTTTTTAAAGTTTAAATTTAACCTTTAATTTGGACCATTTTACTTAATTCGATTATTACTACTTGTTATTTGTGCCTTGTGTATTTTCATAGTTCTGAAATTGGCTGTCATTTATTGTTAAACTTCTCAGTAGCTTGGTTGTTTGAAGTTGTCTCTTTGGCACTTCCGGTGATCTAGGTTGTGTCCTGCAACTTTGGAATAGGTTTTAGTAGTATCATGGTGGAAAAGGCTCCATTTTGTTTGTGATTTGTTTGTCCCATTTGGTGTATCTGGCTGGGGTATTCGGCTACAGATTTTAATCTGAAGTTCTTTACTTTGTCAGTTGTCAGGGACAGAATAATTTATTTGGCTTTTATGGCATTCAGTCAATGGTTATTATTAGGGGTTTTCTTAGACTGATATGCAGCAGGATTGGAGGTTTTTTTGTATTCATGTTTTCCTCTTTTATGTTTGTCCTTTATCTCCTCTTTGCTTCTTTTGGAGGATACCTTATTTTCTACTTTTGTATGCTTATGTTCTCCTTTGTTATTAATATTTTCTCTCTATTGTTAGTTGGGAGGTTTGTTGTAGACCTAAGAAGGAGGGGGGTTGGGTCTTGGTAACTTGGTGTCTAAGAATATTGCTTTGGCAGCCAAGTGGCTTTGGTGTTTTCCTCTTCAACCGTTTTCTTTGTGGCATCAGGTGATCCCCATTTCTGAGGCTTTTTTAAAGCTTTTTTGAGGCTTTGTCGCCTTTCTTCCTTACACAATGCTCTTGTTTGTCAATTTTATTCTCAAACTAATCTCTCTTGGAATTTTCATTTTTTCATAAACTTGCTTGATAGAGAGGTTATTGAGCTTCAAACTTTCTTGTCTTTGCTTGAATCTGTCCATTTTTCTTCTCTTCCTGATACTAGAACTTGGACTCTTGAATCTTCTGGATCTTTCTCTTGTAAATCTTATTTTCAGTTCTTGACTCATTCACCTTATAGAGAAAGATTCCTTTTGGAAAAGTTCATTTGGAAGTCTAAAGTTCCCTTAAAGGTTAAAGCTTTTGTCTAGACTGTTGTTCTTAATAGAATTAACACTAACGACATGCTTCAAAAGCGCAGACCTATCACTGCTTTGTCTCCAGATATGTGTTTAATGTGCTGCTCTGCTTCGGAATCAGGGGATCACCTCTTTTTGCATTGTTTTGCTGCAAATTATGTCTGGAATAAGTTGTTTGGTTTTTTTGGAGAGGCTTGGGTCTGCCCTAAAGATTTGCATCATTTTATTCTAACTAAGTTTAGAGGTTTTGGCTCCCGCAAAGAAGCAAAGATCCTTTGGCAGTGCTCTATCTTCGCTATTTTTTGGTGTTTATGGTTGGAAAGGAATGCTAGAATTTTTAAGGGGCTTTCCTCAAGTTTAGGCTTTATTTGGAATAGGGTTCTCCTTTTGGCTTCTCTTTGGTGTTCAGCTCATGGTTTCTTTATTGGTGTTTCTTTGGTAGACGTGTAGAGAGATTGACTTGCTTTGTCACATGATACAATCTCATAGGTTTTAACTGTGTTTTTTGAGAGGATTACTTATCCTCCTTTGTACTTTTATCCTCCTTTGTACTTTTCTTCTCTCTTCTAATAATAATACTTTTTCTATCAAAAAAAAAAATTTCTCTTTATAAAAAAAAAACTTGGTGGCAGGATCACTGGCCAACTTCTTTGAAGGAGTTCATCCCAAAATTAAGGTCTATTGTATTTCGTCAAGAACAAGCAGATATAAACATGGTATGTAATCTTCAGCTAGTCATTCATCTTTACCCTTGTAAAATCTGGGCAAGATCTTGTTGATTGAGATTTAATGAAGATTTTAAAGTAGCTGATTGATAACAGTGATGAACAAGGCTTATACATTCTGTTTGGTTATTTCTTACTAATATCATGTGCAACAAAATCCAAAGATGACAGTTGAGGGTATATATGTGACAATACATATTTTTCATTTGTCTTGGACAAGTTTACACTGAATTTTCTCATACCCTTTCTTTTCGAGCTAATAAAAAGTTAGTGACAACAAATAGCCTTAATCTTTCAATTGGTTTGGTTATATCAATCCTTAGTCAAAATGTGCAATCCTTCATGGTAATTATTTTCTGATATATTTTTCTTTTGTCAATTGATTTAATAAGACCAGATTTAGGCCTTTATTTTTGCTCCATCGCAATTTATGCAGGTTCAAAATAATCATGAAGAATTTTTCTGAACTTAATAATAAGAAAGGCAATTTGAAAACTTAATATACTTTATATTTTCAAGTTGTATTTATCTGGGACTTCTGTTTGAGAGGGTTTTGGATTGGTTAGCCTTGATTTATAATTTATTTTGCACTTGCAGGCATTACCTGGCTTGCAGATGACTTCACTTAACAGTGTTCTTGCCCAGGGCATGAATGTAAAGAAAAAACACGAAGTGAGTTGCTGATTATCACATTTTTATAATTGCTTTCTTTATGATTTTACAAGATGTTATCTTGGACCTGAGGTTTTAGACAAGTAAATCTTAAGTCCTAGATTTCATTTTTTTTTGAGCAAGAAATTTATTGGCCTTCAATATCCCAGATAAAAAGAATTTCATGTGTGCAGGTAGAAGTACTTTCTGCTGTTGTAAGTACAATTGCAGACAGTGTGAGAGCTCATGCCATTGTTGATGTTGGTGCTGGTCAGGTGTGGCTTATTTTTCTTTTGCTTACATTTCTTATAGGAAAGACGCTGAACCTAGGTCTGTTTGGCAACAATGAGCATAAGTTATGCCTTCATTTAGTGATGCTTTTAGTGTGTGCATTTTTTGCTTTGTTGTTTGCTTTAGATCCCTCAGTGTCAAAAATGAAAGTCTGTATATTGGTTGAGCAATGAGAATAATTTGTGACTTCATTTAGTGATAATTTGGTCTCATTTACCACTTGGTTGTTTCCAATAGATCCCTCAATGTCACGGATGAAATTCTGTATATTGGTTGAGCAGTGAGCATAAATTATGCCTTCATTAGTGATAGTGTTGGTGTGTGAATTTACTGCTTTCTGTTTGCTTATTGAAACAAGTAATAATTTTGTATGTTTTTATTAATATGTTCTGCGTATCATTTTATGCTATATTTTTAGGGTTATCTTGCACAAGTGCTTGCCTTTCAATATCAACATCCTGTCATTGCAATTGATGCATGTTCTCATCATGGAAGGGTTACTGATGCACGGGCAGAACGAATTAAAAAGCACTATGCATCACAGATGGTAAAATCTGGGTATGTTTTTCTTCTTATTTACTGCTATGTTCCCTTATATTAGGGAATACCTACTATCTTCTTAAGGATGTATAAAATGACTAACAGATATATGATAAGGCAAGAAGTGAAGCTTTTGCATGTTAGGAATTCCAAGAATAAGTGTCAATTTTAACCTTATGAATTTATAACTTTAGGAAACAATTGATGTGAGGATGTTAATATGTGTATGTTTGGGAATTTGAATATGCCTTGGTAGTTGTTCAAAGTTGACCTATTGTGATTGTGATCTCTACAGTTACTACTGTTTATTATTATTATTATTATTCATTTGTGTGTTTATTTGTTTTTCTCTAGATCAGGTATGCGGAGTTTGAATGTGCCAAAGACAATCACATGTTGTGTGTTGTCCATTGACACATTGAAAACCTTGGTTGAAATATCTATGCCTGGAGATGATGTTGAACAATCCAGGTTAAAGGGAGAAAATCAAGGGAAACTACATTGGCCCAGTGATGGAAACAAAAAACCTTCAACTGTTCTTGCTGGGCTTCATGCCTGTGGTGACCTTTCAGTGACTATGTTGAAGTGAGTTTCAAAATATGGCTACCCTCTTTTTTTCAACCGTGCTTTTTAACTCATACATGAATTTGTCTCTAATATCTTTAAATCTAGATGAGGTAGTGTTGGGACTTGTCTCCAAACAGGTTTAGGATGTCATAGCTGACTAACATCTGATTCATTACATTGTTCCTTACATTAAAGCATCATTTGTTCTTTGTAGTTACTTACACTAAACTATATTGTTGGTTTTTCTCCATGTAAAAGTCATGAACGGCCTGTTTTATAACATTGTTGGTGTTTCTGTGTATGTTACTTTATTATATAATCTAAATTCTACAGAATAGTAATTCTTCCAATCCTTTCTTTATTAGGACTTTCTTAGAGTGCAAAGATGTTACAGCTGTTGTTAGTATTGGTTGCTGTTACAATTTACTATCTGAAGAAAGCATTACGGATGGTGGATCTCAATGTGGATTTCCAATGAGTCATGCTGTAAGATCCACTGGCTTATCACTTGGAAAAAGTGCACGCGATCTTGCTTGTCAGGTACATGATCTTTTTGGTCCCCCCCTCCTCTGTCTCCCGCTCTCTACTTAGTAGCTTGCTAAAGGGAGGGTAAAATAGTCAGAATGTTAAAAAGTAACTAGTTGTTGATCTTTGGGGCTCTTAGCAGAAAGCAGCTTAGGGTTTTGTAGATTGAAATCTTATTGTTTTATTTTTATTATGAATGTTATGCTTGTGTAGTTATGGAAAATTGATGCAAAAGAGTCCAATATTTTGCTGTTTTCTTCTTTTTCTAATGTTAATGCCATTCTTAAGTGAGGCTTGCACTTTTTGTTGCCTCTTGCTTTAAGGCATTTTAACCCCCTAGCTCCTTTCACCTTTGACTACCTTGAACATGCAATGCAGCTATTGGATATAGTACACTTAGTGCTACACCAATCTTATTGCATGATTTATATGTAAAGTATGATTTGATAAAGAACATAATCATGCATAATATAAACCATTAAGCTCATATGAATAGCATATTTGTCACAAGTTTAGTGCATGATTCAAGTATAACATAACAAGACTATAATCATGCTTGTTTCCAATAAGGACATATGCGTGACGTTTGCATTATATGTTTGAACCATATTTGATGTCAAAAGAACTTAACTCAATGAACCTTGAGGTTAAGATGAGGAGTACCAAAATGCATTCTAGCTCATTTAGAGCCAGAGAGACATTTTCTACTTAAACAGAATTAGGGTGCGTTTGATTTCAAGAAACGTTTCCTGTTTTCTTTCTCTATTCTCATTTTCAAAAATAATTTTCATTTCCAAGTTTTCATATTTTTGAAAACATGTTTGGTACTGTTATTTTCATTTTAATTTTAATTTCCCTTCTCTCTCAACTTCTCAAACCATCACATCTCCAGAACTCCCCTGTAAGGTACACCTGCAAATACTCTAATTCTCTAAACATGCCTTCATCTCAAAAAAACCAAGCCATCACTTGCAACACCAAACTGCAGCAACCTCAACCAACTACAGCAACCTTATTCATACCCACAGAATCCCAAATCTCATCAATTTCTATAAAAAATCAGAATCATCAACCCCTATCACACCTATTCAACACACCACCATTAACCACAATCCAGCCATCACAAGCAACCAGTTTTCCTAAGCCACCACACCCGAAACCCCAAACAACCATGAACTGAACCCACCTGTGTCAACTCTGTGTCCACGCCAAATTGAGATGCACCGCCAGCTCTCCCAAGCCATGCACCACCACAACGGTACACGGCTAACACTGCTGCAACTGCAACTCCTAAATCAGAATCTAGTTCCCAGTTCCTCAACGCAGATGCAACCACCTGGACCACCACAGTGAGATGAGCCACTTATTACCTAGTCTGATGAGGAAGAAAACGAAGATGACAGAAAGCAGAACAACCCTAGAAATTGCAATAGTGACAACGATGAGAATTTCGGTGGTGCCACCGTTGGAAACTAACAGGTGGGGTTTGTGGAAGAGGGTTGGGGTTAGTGGATAGAGGAAGATGTGAAATGAAATGAGAAATGAGAGGAGAAATCAATTTAAAATTACAAATATGCCACCACATTAAGAATGGAAATGCTGAAAACGAGTTTTTGTTTTCAAAATTTCCGGAAACGTGAGCTTTATTTCTTGAAAAATGAAAATGGAAATAATCACCAAACATGTTTTCACTCATTTTCTGTTTTTTATGAAAATGAAAATAGAAAACATGTAAACAAACAGGCTCTTAGTGGTCCTGGCTTTTCTCTGCAATCTAATTTCTATGAATTTACAGTGTTCTTTCTTTTTAAGTTTTAACATTGAAGTCATGTGAGAGAAATTTACTATACTAACTGCATTTTATCTTGTTAGAGTGCAGATAGATGGAGGAGTCTGGATATGCTTGCTGGCATTCATAACTTTGAGTTGCATGCTTTTCGTGCTGCTTTTCAAATGGTATTGAATTATCACTTAGTTTTGTTGTCTGCGATCTGTAACTTCCTTTATTTCTATCCTCCTCATCTGCCTTTAACATAGACATTAAAGAAAAAATCTAGGTGGCTACTTAAAGTTGTTTTTCCAGCTGCACATTAATTTTCAATTGTACTAAATTAATGAGACCACAAGATCCAATTCATCCAACCAAACCAGACCTACTTTGCTTGTCAATCTTATTGTGGATGGCATATGATGGGATGATTGTAATGCTAATCACATATTCTGCCCTCCATAAAATTTCTTCTATTGGAAAATGATTCATATTTGAGAAATTTAAACAGCTATATTACCTCTTTGTACCTTGTTTAATATACAAGGTGGAATCGTGGAGAAGCTTGATTTCTGAAATTTTATTTAAGAATTTATTATCTCTGCCATGATCGAGTCCTTTTCGAAGCGCTTAAAGGATCATTCTTTCGAGTTTGTTTCAAGGTCTTGCGTAAATTTCTTGTATTTATATTTTCAAAGAAAATCTTGAAGTAATAATATATTGTTGGTGTCACAGATGGGGTTTTGGTGGTAGTTTACAGTAGTATTATTGCCTCTAATCCAGCTTGAATTTTATTTGTTATGGGGAATAAAAATACAAATGAAAGTTCCTTTTTCTGTCATATAGTTAATTATTCATGGTATTAATTTGCAAAGAAGAAATTTTCGATAGTTCTAATGTTCAGCATTGCTTGCATCAAAAGATTTTGCTGCGATTATCTTTGCCCAAATTTGATTTTGAATATTTCATTCTTTGGAGTATAGTGGAAAATGGAAGAATTTTTAAGCAAAAGTTCTTACCAATTTTGCTGTTATGGGAAGTTGTTTATATTAAGTTCCTCATGTTGTCCACCAGTATTCTAAAGAGGTTTCTTAGACTGATGTTCAAATAGATTGGAGTGCTCTATTTTACTAATGGTTTTTCTATTTGCTTCTTCTCTTTGTCTTTTTATTATGTATGTAGGAGTATGTCTTGTTCCCCTTCCTTGCAATATTTTCCTTTTCTTTCATGTCTTCCTTATACAAAAAGCATAAACTTTAGTTTGGTTAGACATCATTTTTCTAGTTTGGATTTAATGAAATTTCATATTATAATTTGGCTTTAAATTTTTTAATTTAATAAGAGACAGATAAATACACAAATATTTGTTGATAAGGGCTTAGCCATCTTCATCATAAAGGTGTTTATGTTTTTACCTTGTGTCTTTCTTTTTTCAATTGAAAGAGCATATGTCTGTTCTATTTCATTTTTGAATGGGGCTATCTTGCAATTTGCAACTGAATATGTTTATCTACTTGACAAATGGGAAAATGACAAATAATGAAAATGAAGTTGATGACATATGGAGAAAGAATGGTTATAATATGCTTTTAGCCCTGTTTACACTAAAGCATTATGCTTAATACCCGTTCCTGTTCGAGAGGCATTTTGTATTGTATCCTGCAAAAATATAGGGCAGTGAGACCAACATGCTTCTTAGAAATTAAAATAGACAGATACATTGCTTGAATCACCTTGCAAAATATCACTATAATGTTATTCATTTTACCATTGCATTCTCCTCCAGTACCTAGATAAGACATCTCATTTTATTCATTTAAACGATTCATTTTTCCCCTAATTCACATCCTCTCTGTTGTTCATTATATTTATATATTTTTTGCTCCCGAAGGTTCTTTATAAATATTATCCAGAAGTTGTGATGAGTACTCCTTCAATTGGGCGTAAAGGGAAGGCTCTGCGTCGGCGACATCAAAGGAGATCTGCTGAGTCCCAGCTGCATCTTAAAGGAAGTACTTGTCACATGAGGCAATATTTCCCTCCTGTGGTGTCTGCAGAATCAGAAACTGGTATTTGAACCACATCCCTTTTGAGAATTTATGGCTGTTATGATTGGAAATCCTTTTTTATGTTTACTTTCCATCAAACACCCAAAAAGTTGGAACAAAGAAAAAACTTGAGATCAAGAGAGATAGGAAGTGATGATCTTAAACTATGGGATGGAGTAATCATCTTAGCCTCTTTATGGAGAGTTAATGGCTGTTTCAATGGGGTTTCTTTGATGGATGTGCGGAGAGATTGACAATCTTTGCTTAGTTTATTAGTTTTCCTTGGTTGTCTAGTTCTTATATTTTTTGTTCTCTTTTAGGAGGATACCTTTTCTTCTGTTGTTATACTTGTTTCTCTCGTCTCTAATAATTTTTCTTGTTTTATCCAAAAAAGCTTGGTAAAACCATTCTGCAGCTACAAAGGTAGGGACTTGAAAAGTTGATATATGTGATGGGTATTCTTACACATGTTTAGTTAAAATAACTTGTGATTGTTCTGGTGCTGTGTGGTAGCATTTGAATCACTGATATACATGCTTAGCCTTTCTCAATGTGTTACAGATGGGATTTTGGCCTCAGTATTGAAAATACAGGCCTTACCTAGTGAAATTCCTTCTAATGAAAGAGCTGAGTGTGACCCTAAATCTGATGACAAATTTTCGCTTTTTGAGAATTTCTGCCTGTCTGGATTGTCTCATCTTGGGATTAAACATTCACATGATATAAACCTTCAAGGCATATGGAATGAAGCAGAACCATTTACTGTACGTCAATTTCAGTTTCTTCTATTATTTGAAACTATTGTCATTATAATGCTCATAGATCTTATTTTTAATTTGTCTAGGACTCCATTTTCTTCTTAGTGGTATTTTTTTTGTGTTGCTTATTTATGGTTTCTTTTTCTACTTTATATGTAATTTTTAAATATTACTTCTCATAATAAGTAGGATTCAAATTTGATGCTGCATGTGTCACTGTGGTTGAAATAAATTGGTTGCTTGGTTGGAAATGCCTACCTTTTGATGAGAGGCAAGAATGATTGATTTTGAGTACATTGCCTAGTTGATGACCTATTTTGTGTATTCTTCATATTTTGACTCCAGTATTATTTAGGTTGTTCAAGCTCCAAATGTATGTCTTTGGGAACATAAGAATTCAACTTTCACGTGGTGAATGGAATGTAGTGGTGGCAAACAGATTGGTTGGATGCATCTTTAGTTGGATTACAATGGGCATGAAAGAAATGAAATCATCAATCCTGGCCACATAATATTTTTCCCCACACATTATTTTTCATGTTTCTAGTCTCCTAAAGTAGTATGGTTTATGGGCTTGACTGGCTAATAAGGTTGGATTTATAAGGATAGGATTTATATGTTGCACAATGTGGAATATTTGGCATGAAAAAAAAAAGCCTTTTGAAGCCAAGAACCTTTGGTAGATTGCAATCTGTGTTTAGATAGACTGTAGAATGTTGGTTTTATAGGTTGTAATATTTGTTTTGATGTTTATATTTCTACCCATTGGTTGTGCTTTTTTGGTACCAGGTCAATATAATTTGTTCATAAAAGAAAGAAGTTTTCTGCAAAATTTAAAGTAACTTGTTTGGACTGCATTTAGAAAAATGTTAGCTAGAATTCCAATAAAAACATATGATTTCATATGTAGTTTTTTTAAAGATATATTTTTATGCCATAATCCAAGCCAAAAAGAGAACTAGCAAGTACTTATTAGTGTAGCAATTATGTACAGGATCTTATAGGACCTTATTGGTCTCTAAGAGCTGCTTTGGGACCTCTTTTGGAAACACTTATTCTGCTTGATAGATTATTGTTTCTTCAAGAGCAAGGTAGTTTGTTGGAAGCCTACTTGTTACCAATTTTTGATCCAAACATATCCCCAAGAAATGTGGCCATAATTGCAAAAAAGATTGACAAAGATTTATGATCCTCCTGTTATTGAAAGGTAAATAGTCTGTGTGTGTGTCATTTATGTGTATCTGTTTGCCATTTAATCCTGTTATCCAATCACAGCTCCTCTATTACCCTTTTGTTTTATTACTATGTTGTTGCCTTTCTCTGCAGCAGGATACATCCCAGTTTTGTTTAAAAAGTTGTGAACATGAAGCATCTCATTTCAAGCATAATTGGCTCAGCATCAAAAGGTTTTGAAGTTATATATACAACAACCAAGTCTTTACCCACTAGGTGGGGTCGGCTAACAACAACAACCATTTTGAAGTTATATATACTGAAAATAAAATTTTTTGGGGTGGAGATTCTTTATTAGATCCTTTTTCTTGGTTGGATTTTTTTCTTTCTTGTGAGTTTAGTTGATTCTCAAGATCCTCTCCGGTGAGGAAGGTCAAATCCATATGCCACAAGGCCACAATGCTGCTGTCATCATTCAATCCCATTGCTTCCCTCTCTGTTGGAAAATGGTTGTTAATTGTTACTCGCCATGCACAGTTTGGTCCAGTTGGTCCCACATCATGAGAAGTTACTTTGTTATCATTAAGTATATGTAATGCCCTGAGTAGCTAGCTGGGCAATTAACTTAGAGGAGTGCTAGGAACACACTCTATTTGTAGAATTTTTAAACCTGTGTTATTTGTATTAATTATTAAGCTACACGAATCTTTATATGTTACCATTCTTTTCATTGTCTTTCCTCTGTGGGGCAGGGGATTTTGGACCGAGTTACTTGCAGAAGTGTTGCGTATTCTAAATATATATTGCTAGAAGTAATTTTCAGTAATAGTTGCTGAAATTGTGTAATAGATATGGGGATCATAGTGAATGGTCCTTTTAGAAGCTGATAGTTTGGCTCAATCTCTTCCATACTCTTGCATATTTTTGTACTGTAATTTATTGTTTTGTGTTTTTATCCTAGTGTACTAGGAAGTTAGGTTCCTTCTCCAATAGGGTAAGGTACATGAAACACCACCATCTGTTTTCTTATTGCTAGGCAGGAGTAGAGCACCCTTTCAAGTGTGTAACTTCTCCTCTTAAAATACAATCTCCTTGGTTATCTGCTTCCAACTTCACTGCTATGCTACCACATTTGTCTTAAATTCTATTCTTTCATTTATTTTTCAAATTATTAGTGAAAGCTGCAGCTGTAGAGATTTATTTCTGTACCTTTATCTGACTTTAGTGTGTAAACTCTGATCTTATTGCTATTCAATTTATTAGAAAGTTACTCTACGAAATTGTTAGAAGAGTTTATCCCTGAAAAAGATGATGATATTTGGATAGGAAATTCTAACTTTGAATCCATATATGCTCCCATGATAAAGAAAGAGAGACACGCCGAATCACCCCGACCCCAAATAAAAAAGCAAAAACATAATCAGAAACAACAATTAAATCTGTGAGCTTGTGTACATAGTTAGGTGGACCTGAAGTTGAATTCTGCACTTTTGTGATGATTTGAGTTGGACTAGTTAGATGCTATTATCCCTTCATACTTCGTTTTTTTGTCTTACCATGGACTTTGGAATTCTTTATTTTCCACATTCTACCTCGTACTGGATAAACAAGATTCATGAATACTCTAAACCTATGTGTTCTTTCAAAATTAAAATGTGAATATTGTAATAATAATAATGAAAGAAAAATGGGCATGAAAATCTCTGGTCTGAGGTCCTTCTGCGTTGAGAGTTTCATTATGACAGGAAGATACGATCTAAGTATCTATTGCAAGTTCCAAGAGTCATAATTCTGAGGTTTGAAAGTTTTGTTGTGTTATCTGAGATTGAAATTTAAATGTACCCGAGATACACAATTAGTGGTTGTCTATGTCGTGGAAGTAACTATTTCATAGAAAAAGACAAAATATATGGCATAGTTTTAAAGAATTCAGAAATTTTAGTTAGTATTACACCATTCTATATGTTGCAATGGCATGGGCAAACATTTTGCTTTAGTGAATATTATTGAATGTCTCGTAAAACATTTTTTAAGGTTCTGAAATTAAGCATGCTTGGTTCTTGTAGCCAAGGAATGATATCCTGGCATCTTTTCCGTCTCACTCTCTTTTGGTGATCATCATCTGTTTAATAAATAGTTCAACACTTCTTTTGGATCCTTCAATGACGGTGCTGTTATTTAAGTTCTATTATTTTCACTATTATAAGTGATGACTAAGCTTAATTATACTGCAAGTTTCACAATCTTGTTTATTGATATCAGAAGTATTTATTCATATGCAATGTAATTTTAGAGATGAACTGGAATACTTGAAAATTTACTTGCATTTAACTGTATGCTTCCTTGTACTTATATCGATCGTTCAAGACTAACCGTTACAAAAGAAACGACGGATATGTTCTTCAAGGAGATAAATTATTTACCCAAATATCACAAATTTCGAACGAGATATTTCAAGATTAAGTGGAACTATCAGCAATTTTTGTCATGTAATTATCATGATGAGATTATGTGATTTATAACTACATATTTCTTAGTACAAAATGCTCATAAGACGTGACCAAGTAGCTTTAGTACAGTCCGTATATTCTTTGTTGGATTGCTATATTCCATGGGGTATATTATATGAAGGATACAAATATATACGTACACAAGATATGACACAGATGTAAATATAAGATACATCAAATTTAAAAAATTATAGGTTATAGACACATATATATATATATATATATATATATATATATATATATATATATATATATATATATATATATATATATATAATTATAAAATTTAAAAAAAATTCATAATTTATTAATATTATTTTTATAAATTTAAAAATTTATAATATTTTAATATATGTTATATGTGTCAATATTTATTACTTAGTAAATCCTTCTTAAAAAATATAGAGCATAATTTCTATTGACATTTTTTAAAAAATCCCATAAACCAACTTCTCCTAATAGAACTAACCATGTAAAATTATATGTGCATCCAAAAAAAATGAAATATTGGTATGAGACAAGTTTCGGTGACGACGAAGTAGATAACTTGGTACTAACAGAGGTAGAAGGAACAAATGAAAAAAATGGTGTGTGAAAAGATAAAACTTAAAAGTTTAATAGTGACATGTAAAAAAATAAAACTTAAAATACTGATATGTGAAAATAATAGTTTGAGATGTCAATCATGTGATTGTGTTTGGGTGAGTTTCGAACTTACTAATTAAATGTTAGTTACGGAAACTATTTTTTTATAAAAAAAATATTAATAGGTCATGTCCAAATTGTGTCTTAAACGTGTTCAAGTGTGTCCGAGACGTGTTTAAGTGTGTCCAATACATGTCTAAACTGAAAAAAATAATCTTTTTAATTAGACATATTTAAACACGTAAGACGTATCATATGAGTATCTCTATGTATCTGACTAAGACACGTATCCGACACACAGACACACTTCAAAAATAACATATCATGCTTCGTAGGGTATATTCTTCTTGAACCTGATCTCTCACACTGATTTGATAGTTGATAGTTGAAGTAAATAACTCCATAGTTGGCTATTATAATTACTAATTACGTATATAACCTGTACAGAATATTAAGAATCCTAGGGAATTTTTTTCCAGTTCATCAATTTATCTTCAGTCAATCCATCTAGCAGTTGTCCCATCAAGTCCTTATCTTGATGTTGCAATACCCAGTCAAATTTGTTCATGTTGGCATGTTGATTAATCACGGCACTTCTTGGTTATATGTGTGTTAAAGTGCTCCAAACGAATTATGAAATATTAGTATATTACCCTTGTGTGTGATTTCTCTATCAAAAGTCGTACTTGCAGAGGTGATAACCTTTTCTTCGTCAATAGTGGTTGTAATGTTGGAAAGGCAATTGAAGACCAGGAATGAGGAAGCCTTGTGTTTTGGCATTGCACTAGCTTTAAAGTTTAAGCATCTCTGGCCATTGATGAACAAAACCTTTGTTGCCTTTCGGATGTGGGTGGCTTCGTTACAGATGTCAGTACCATAAGGCATGTCACGTGTTCATGGCAGAAAGAAATTTGTCCATTTAGGCTTTTATTCACTTTGGGAGTAGGGTAGGTGACCTTTTGTGAGTGGCCTTTCTACCATTTTGATGGTGATTCCAAGCAAAATGACATGAAGGTTGCCAACAACAAAAAGAAGAAAGACTAAAAGTACAGTATGTTATGCACATCCTGTTGAGAAGACTAGAAAGGCTCCTTAGTGGTTTCAGATAGGCACAAGATCACTTTCATGAATTAGTCAAAAAATTCAACATTTAGGTTTGAATGGAAACTAACCGTATTTGCATGTTACAGACAATGGGTTTAGAGGTGCACTAAGTGAACAAGACTTTTCAAAACTTTAGGGGATTAAATAGAACGGTTGGATTTGGACACAGGACCACGCTCTTATCATTTCCCAGATATTTGTGCACTGTTGTTTTACAAAATTGGACTTCATGTCGGGACCTTTAATGATTACTAGTTTATGCGTTGTGACACTTGGCTTAGGTAATTTGGTTATTTGTAGAGAAGACCTTTATAATCTCCGGTAAGTGTTGAGAATTCAAGTGAGTTATATGTAAAGTTTTACATTAGAAATAAATGTACAGGTTGAGGGCTATAAAAGTAAAAAAAATTCATAGATTTAATACTTTAAAATTTTAGATTAAGATGTAATGTGTAATTCTTCACTTATTCTATTAGATGTTGATATCTTTAGTAGTAAAAAACAGTTTTCATTATTATTATTTGATTATTTCTACACATAATACAATAACATCATTTTGATTTATAATCGATCTCACATAATAAAAAAAAAGTTTTAGTAGTTGTTGTTTGATTATTTTATTTTTGATTAAATATACTTTTGTATTGTTCATCTATATTTATGATATGATTTATTACATAACACAATGTGCTTATATAACTGACATCATCTAAAGAGAAAACGTTTTTGATTGATTATTTTGTGTTTGATTAAATGTACTTTTGTGTTGTTGATCTATAGTTATGATATCTAATTTCAACTTCTTATTTGTATATTCATTTATTTTATATATTAAAATCTTTTTAATAATGGGTCAGATCGACGGTGAGGATCTATATATTTCATCACCTGACAATGAGTCTTGTGGCTTGGGTAAAAGGCACCATGAGAATTGGGGATGGTGAACTACGGATAACAAGTAAATAGTTTATAAATGTTAAACAATCCTCTCCACTCTATGTTCTAACTTCTAACTATGGTGAATTGTTGACCGATGAATGAGCTCAAGAGGATAAACATTGTGAGGTTATGATGAGAAGAGGAAGAGAGAGTATCCAATATTAATGGTGTGTAATCTCAGCGCAATGCATGCGTACAGTGGTGGAGCTAGACTCAGGTAAGAACAAACAATTACTAGAAGCAAGAACAAACAAAGAGAAAGGAAGATAACAACAATAACTAGAACTAGAAGCAATAAAGGAATGCAAAGAGAATAATTAGAGATATTTAAATATTAATCTCATGAAAAAGATCATGGAAGGATAACTAAAGAATTAAAAAATTAAAAACATAAGAAATATGCCAATTAAAGTATAGAAAATTAATATACAAACAAAAATAACAGTAAAAATAAAAGTTGCATACTTTTGTATCTAAAAAATCTTAGAGTAAAAGCGAAAAAAATAATTAGTATCTAAAGTAGCTGAGTTGTTATCAAAGAGGAAGGGAATTGGGGAAAGAGGGTTTTTGAGCATTGAGAATTGAGAAAATCTTACTAATATATTAAGTTTAAATAATAAGGTAGGGATAATAATATTATCTCTTTAAAGGTATTAAAGTTTTTTTAATTTTTTAACAATACTTTTTGTCAAAATAAAAACAAAATCAGGGGAAGCCTGTGCTCTCTTCACTTACACCTGGCACTGCATACACGTTGGTTTAAGTAAAAGACATTCTTTGTGCAATTGGATGTATGGAATCACAACAACAATTTTACACAAACAAAAAAAAAGGAAACGAAAGAATTGAAAACCAAGAATCGCTATGGAATTGATAACTGAGGTATGCTGTCCAAAATTTATTAGTTGTTGGTTTTAGTATAAATAAAAGTTTAAAAATTAATTAAATATAATTAACTTGCAATTGATGATTGAAAACTCAACTTACGTATCATTTACCTTTGGAAAAAGATGAGTCTCATGGTAATTCCGTTGAAGATGTGTACAGAGACTCAAATACACACAAATTTAGATTGCCCCCACTTATTTAGAGTGACAAATTTTGATTGGGAAAATTCTTATATCAAATGAGAGTAATATTTTTAATGATATGGTAATTATTTATATATAATTTAATAATATTTTATTTTCAATTTAATGATTTTATGATTATATATTTTCACGTGTCACCTTTTTAATGGTATAGTGTATTATTAGAGAGTATAAAAAAATTTCTCTTCAAGATTAAGCCTCGTCTATTTGGGATTTTTGTGTAATAAATATTGAAATATTGAAATAATTATATTATTTAATAATTTTTAGGTTAAATTAAACAATTAGTCCTTATAGTTTTACTCAATTTGAATTTTGGTTTGTATACTTTACTATTTTAGATTTTGATTCTTATAAATTTATTAATTTAGATTTTGGTTCTTTAAGAATTAATACCTTAATAATTTGAAACTATAAGAATCAATTCTTAATTAAAAATAGGGATTAATAGTTTAATAAATAAAAACTGTAAGGATTAAAACTCAAATGATTGAAAAATATAAAAACCACTACCATAATGATAAGGACCAAAATCCAAAAAAGTAAAAATGTAGGATCCAATATCCAAAAAAGAAAACTACAACGACTAAAATACAAAAAAGTTGAAATTATAAAAACTATTTATTTAATTTAACCAACTTTTTATAAACATTGAGTTTCACTAATTCAACTATTAAATTGATAGTTCTTAAGAAATAAATCAAGCATATAATATTTATATGAAGAAATTTATATTATCTTGCAGAGAATTTTTTTTTTTTCATCTTGCTAGATTTCCTCATACTTTTTTAATGTGATATATTTTTTTAAAAAAAATTTGCTTGCTTTATGTTTTTTTTTTATAGAGGTAAATTTGGGCCAACATTAGTACAGTCACTATTCTTCACAAGTCCAAGAAAGAAGAAGACTAACCCAAAACATGAACAAAAGGGTCCGAATCCACAAACACCAAAACACAAAAACCCTAAACCCCAATAACTAAACCCTAACTTTTCCCACTCCCCTGTCTTCTTAACTTCTCCCCCCTCCATTACCATCACCTTCGCTCATGGCTTCCACAACCTCCGAAAGGGTAACCCTCGAAACGGTGCAGAAAGCCATCGACTCTCTCCTAAAATGGCGCAAATCCCAGACCCAAACCCAAAAACCGAAGCTCTTCGACCAAGACGAAGAATTCGTGTACCTGATCCTCGCACTGAAGAAGATCCCTCAAAAGGGTCGCGTAAACCCTCACAAGATCCCTCTCCCTCACTCCCTCGTCTCCCCATTCTCCGAAATCTGTTTAATCATCGACGACCGGCCCAAATCCAACCTCACCAAATCCGAGGCCCAAAAGAAGATCCAATCGGAGAATATTCCTATCTCGAAGGTTCTTAAGCTCTCGAAACTCACCTCCGATTACCGCCCTTTCGAGGCGAAGAGGAAGCTATGCAATTCGTATGATATGTTTTTCGCTGATAAGAGGGTTGTGCCGCTGTTGCCGCGGCTTTTGGGGAAGCAGTTTTTTAAGAAGAAGAAGGTTCCGGTGCCGTTGGATTTGAAGAAGAAGAATTGGAAGGAGCAGGTGGAGAAGGCTTGTTCTTCGGGATTGTTGTTTCTTAGGACTGGCACTTGTAGTGTTATGAGGGTTGCGAAAGTGAGTATGGAGAGGGAGGAGATTGTGTCCAATGTGGTCTCGGCGATCAATGGGATCGTTGAGGTTGTTCCAAAGATGTGGGGGAATGTGAGGTCTTTTCATGTTAAGTTGTTGGAGTCGCTGGCTTTGCCCGTTTATCAGGCTGTTCCGGATATCAGGTTGAAGATTGAGGGTGTTAAGGGTGAGGAGGAAGTTAGGGTGGTGGTGGCGCAGGCGGAGTCCGAGGAAGAGGGTGGGGAGATTCGTGATCGGAAAGTGGGAAAGAAGAAGGGGAGGATTCACGAGGTTAGGTACATGGATGATAAAGTTGGTGAGGATCAAATTGAAGATGATGATGATGTTGGGGATGTTATTGTGGAAGAAGATTATGAGAATGATGAAATGGGTAGTGGAGAATTGGTGATTAAGAAGAGGAAGAAAGGGATTAAAGTGGGAAAAGGGGCTCTGAGTGAGTTGAGTAGTGTCAAACGATTGAAGAAATCTGCCAAGGAAAGTGGCAAACAGAAGAAGAAAGATGGCCCGTCTGCAAACATGGTGAAGGAATATTTGATCAAGGAAAGTAAAAATGATAAATTATCTGTTGAGGATGAAGGGTCAGGCAAGAAGAAGAAGAAGAAGAGAGTGGATGTGAAAGTAAAGGCTAAGAAAAGTAAGAAGGCTGCATAAGCTGACTGTTGATGTCCCAGAGGATTTGCTGTTAGAGTTCACTGCTTGATGTAGCTCTGTGCAATCCTGTATGGTTTTGCTTGTTGAGTCCTCTGGCAGATTTTGTTTTGAGCATATTATTATGGCATTTATTGTGTTCTGTTTTGATCATTTTATCATTTGCTAATTGCTGCTGTCCTTTTGCATTCTAGAATTTTAGCTTAAATCTTATTTCTTCGTTTCTATATCACATATCTATTTCTCTGAAATTCTTTTTCAGTATTATACTGCGTGTTCAGTTTGAGTTTTTCATTTCTTGAACGCTAAGAATAATGGGAAATGGCAATTTTGGAACAATCTATTTTGCTGTACTTTCGGGCAACAATTGTTCAACAGTTCAAGTATTGATTTTACAGAGTGATAGGAGTAGAAGGCCTTATTATGGGTTTAAAATTAGTCTTTGATTTAGCACAAGTGATATCATTCAGTTAGGATATATCAGTCATCTCTCTATCTCATTCGTCAGATACAGACTGGAAACAAAGGTTTGAATAGTACACATGTTGCATGTTTGGTATTTAGTTTTATCATCTCTGAGTAGCTAGCTGCGCAATTAACTTAAATGAAGCAAGCTTGTAGAATTTTTAAGCCCTTGTAATTTGTATTAATGATTAAGCTATTAGAATCTTTATATGCTACCATACTTTTCAATGTCTTTCCTCTGTGGGGCATGGGGCGTTGGACCGAATTACCTTCCAAAGTGTTGCTTGTTCTAAATATATATATTGCTAGAAGTAATTTTCAACAATATTTGTTGAAAATGTGTAACAGATATGGGGATCAGTGTATGGTCCTTTGAGAAGCTGATAGTTTGGCCCAAATTCTTCTATACTCTTACTTGCACATTTTTTTACTCTAATTTATTGTTGCGTTTTTATTTTAGTATACTAGGAATTTAATTTCCTTTTCAAATAGGGTAAAGTACATGATTACCTTGTCAATATGTTTTCTTCTTGCTGGCAAATATCACCCTTTTAATTGTGTAACTTTTATCCTTAAGAATACAACTTTTATATTATTATATCAAATAGTTCATATATTTTTTTTTATACTTTATTTAATATCATTTATTATATATATATATTTTTATCATTTTCTCTTATTTAATTACATCTCTTAAAAAAGATGTAAACAGTAATACACCTTTAAAAATAAGTGTAAAACTATCTTTTTCCTTAAGAATACAATGTCCTCGGTTATCTGCTTCCAACTTCACAACTATGCTTTCAGATTTTTCTTAAATCTTAATCATCCACTCACTTTTCAAATTATTAGTGAAAGCTGCGGCTGTAGAGATTTCTGTACGTTTATCTAACTTTAGCTTGTAAACTCTGATCTTATTACTATTCAAATTATTAGAAAATTACTCTTTGTAGTTGTTAAAAAGAGTTTATGCATGCTAAAAATGGATAGAAAACTCTAACTTAGGAAGTTAGGATCCTCATATGCTCCCATGGAAAAGTCAAAGACAGACCTCATCACCCCTGCCCCCAAATAAAAAAGAATAAAAATAATCAGAAACAATAAAATCTGTGACCTTGTGTATGGAGTCAGGTTGGACTTGGAATTGGATTCTGCCTTTTTGTGATGATTTGAGTTGGACAAGTCAGCTAATAGCTGGAATTAGTTCTTCCTGTTGTCCCTCTGTACTTCTTTTTTTGGTCTTACTTGAATTTTGGATTATTTTGTTTCCGTATTCTACCTCATACTGGATAAACGAGCTTCACGAAATGTCATTATTGTGATAATTGTAACGTCCTTCTTTAAGAAGGAACGTTATATCATTAAATGAAATGCAGAAAACAAAAGTATAAGTTAAGATTTGGTTTATTAAATTATAATTAAACTTGTTTGATTATAATTGTATAAATAAAATGGTGAATATTTTTTTTTAAAATTAATAAAATATAGTGACAAGGTATAATTGTAATAAAGAGTAAGATAAAAGTAAAGCATACATTCAAATAACATGTGAATACATATATATATATATATATATATATATATATATATATATATATATATATATATATATATATATATATAAACTTGTTTAGTTACAACACCTGATGTACAAAAAGCAAAATTATGTATGCTCCCAAAGATCATAAATATACAGCCCACCAAAAGGCAAATCATCAGGCCCCAAAAAGACGGATAACCATCAGTGACTATCGATAGTATCAGCCTTTACTGAGAAAGAGAAGGAATCGTGTTAGGATCCTCCTCAGGGTCTTTCTCATCAAAGGAAACCCTCATCGGAGCCACCGAATTACGGGCCAGAGCTCGAGCAGTAGAGAGGAATGAATCCTCCTGTGTGGTGTAATAACGATCACCCACATGTCCCTAATGGGCATGTAAAATTCTAAATGTAAACGAACGTTGCAAGTGAAAATAGACGGATCATAATGCCCCCAAGCTAACGACACTGACACGTCTCCGAAGTAGATACAGCGATCCGAGCTAAAGTTATGCCAATAGTCTAGACCTCCGAGAAATGTTAGGCGCACGTATCCCAAAAATTCATGTGGGCGGGCCGTCATGATCAAAAGCAAGTACTAGTCACAGTCAGGCCAGAAATCGGGGAACTCGTGAACTTCCCATTCTTCACCATCGTCTTCAGAGAAATAAATATATATATATATATACACACACACACACACACACACAGATAGTAGAGATACAGGAAAGAGGTGAGACATCTTACTTTCATTACCAATTATGATAGTAAAGAAACAAAATGGCGTAGGACGCCCACATAGCATTATAAGAGTAATAAGCAGTAATCAAGAGGCAAATATTAAATAACTTAATAATCCCAGACAATTATACATCAGTGAGGTAACAGTTTCAATTATCCTAAGAAAAAAATGCCAGATAATATATGGACTCACTATGCACATGCATACGATATAAAAAACTTACTCCATGGATCTAGACACAAATATTAGGAGAGAAAGATCAGAAGACATATCTATAACTCGGCTGTCGCGGCCAAAGTGCTATAAATCATCAATTTATCCATGTGCACATCATGGCATTGTACAGACATTCATCACTAGATCGCGAAATAGGACACTGTCTTGGTCCGGATCGTCGGTGCGTTTGCATTGGTCTGTCCCACAGACAGAAGATCTACCAACTGTCTATTGTGAGGTACCCGCACCCCAACGCCCCTAAGGTCAACATCATGACCTACATTAGTCTACTCGCACCCGCACCAAGATGTGTTCAATCTCCTAGGCAACATGGCCTTAACAACAGTCCATCGGACTTTCACAATGCACGATGACTCAATGCATATAACATATATATTCAACAGTAATATACTTTCCATGTCATGTCGCAATTCGGCTAAGATAAGCATCAATACATTCTTGGTCTCACTCATGGACCCACAATAAGTATTATTAAGTCCTTAAATAATACATTACACTTTTAGGGTGCATAATGGAATTATTTAATGTTCTTACTTACACTCATATTCTTGCTTTAATTGAAAATTATTCTAAGTCTTTGGATAAAACTTCATTCTTGGCTCTTTCCATTTTATAAAACCCTAATTAATTCCTAATTATCCAATTAATTAAGTTTCACTTCAATTTAATATTTCTTATGAAATTCTGCTCTAGAGAAATTCTCTTGATTGCTAAGTTCCTTACTTTAAGTTTATTTAAAACTCACTTAGAGAATTATCCTAAGTTTTCCAGGTCTCACATACTCTCATTCTTGTCTTAGGTCTAGAGAATCACTTTAGGTTATCAAATTGGTTTCTATCCATTACATTATTAGTCATTTAATCACTTGATCATTTAAAGTTCAAGGTTGCATGATGTTACATAAATTGATCCTAAATTGGCCCTAGACGCCGTGGCCTCCCATGGGTGGAATCCTAAGTTTTTCTTAACTCCATTACATTTTAATCACTTGATTAGGTATGTTGCCAACTTGATACAAAATTTTAAACCATGAACACCCTGTTTCAAGGATGTGGCCGTGAGCCTTATGAAGGAGGGCAAGGAACTCTTGCCTCCATTCCATCCAAAACAATCCAAGGTCATTAATACACATATTCATACAACCAAATAAATTAAACAAGGTAAAATCAACATTTAGTTATGAAAATCACACATCAAAGGGAGGAACCTTAACTAGGGTTTCTCACAACCAATACAAAATCAAGTTTTTTACTACCAAGAGAGGTTGAAGAGAATCATCTCCCTCTTACCTAAGGGAAGAACAAGAAA